>CM077226.1:34317105-34677105 GCA_039654775.1 Spinibarbus caldwelli | reverse complement strand
TCTGTAAAATTATTTCCAACAAATATCTTTAATGACTGGAAAGGTCATGGAAAACTCATTGGAATCCATTAGTAAATGTGGGCAAATTCTAGGTATTGGTATCTGAAAAAACAGCAGAAAATGATCCAAACGATGATCTACACCACGGTCTCAAACGTCAACACTAAGGTTTAACTACTGTAATTTTTACTTAAAATCTACAAGTTTGGGTTAGTTTGGAAGAGTGTGAGTATAAAAGCAATAAAGATGTCAAAGTGGACTAGTTAGTAAAAGGGTTTACCTTTTCGGCTGGATGACGTTTAATGTCCCAGACAACCTCTATAGCTTCATTTAGCCATTTATTAGTAACTGCCCTCTTAAAGACACACAAAAGCTTTTAAGAAAATCACAAATGGGGCACTACTGATACATTTTATATTGCAGAATAAAACATGAAAACATTTTGAGCTTGTGTTCACCACAGACCTCATTTCAGGCATTTAACCAATTCAACCCATTAAAATGCTTGTTTCTGCACCCTATAAACTGCATTATGGACCCGAGCGGTCAAGATTTTGCTGGTTAGCATGGTCTCATTAACCATTACTGCTAACCAGCAAAATCTGATGCTTTAGCTACATATTCTGCAGGCAAAAAGCAAATTTCTCCACTATAGTGGCCATTAAAAAAGTGTTTTTTGGACGTATGTAGTGTGTATTCAGAGTTCATGTGTCATTCGAGAAACTGTCGTTGACATGAACCAACCCGATATCTCAGTAAAATGTAACAAAGGTGGTGATTTTCTTATGATTTTGTAAGATTTTTAGAAAAAAGTAGCATGAGGGTCCACCACTAATCATAACCACCACAAAACTTGAATGAGATTGTACAAATACACTACCAATTCAACAAAATGCTAAATTATTACCATTTTCAACGAGGCTGTGTTGGATAAACACTAGTGTATATATATATATCTTTCTCCAGTTCTTACAGACCTCCTTTATGCCAGACTTTATGCCAAAAGTCAAAATTCTGGTTACGCAACACTACCCCGACTCCAACCGAAAACGTTCTGCTGCCAGCTTTTCTAGATTAGCCGAGGCATGACTTTATTTTCCTGTCTGAACGGCGGTGCTTACTGAGGGGAGACCGCGGGTGAATTACTGTTCTAGCTCAAAAGTCGACTCCAACGCCAAATGCGATCAGTCAATACCAACCCTAAAGGCAACCGCCCAAAGGACGCTTGTCAGGAAATATCAATTGTTACAAATCACTGGACACCTACTACAGCACGGGGGGTATAAAGTACGCCGGGACGATTCCCTTAACTAAAGGATTTAATGACTGCCGTGAAACCGTGTTTCAGTAGTGACAAGCACAGATAAAACTTATTCTGGAGCTCGTTGTGTTGCTTTTGTGTGACGGCGATGCGCATTGAGGTCAGAATCGGAGAGCTTGCTGACCTCGCGCTCTCGGCCGGATTCGCAGCTGGAACTTTTTTCTTCTCCTATCACATCTTTTATCATTGCCGGCCAGATGGATGTGGCCAGATTGAAACTTTCAGTCTGCTGTGTGAGTTTGTAGAAGGGAAGTAAATAAGTGAGCATTGATATCCTCTGCGACGCATTATGGCTGGTCACTTATCTCAGTCTCTCATCTGTGCCACTGCAGTTCAGGCAGACGCCAGGGAAACTTTCTCTAGTCATGGACCTCAGTTTTGAGGCATGCTGGAGTTTGGCTTCAGACTTTTATACTTATGTCATAGAATTAAACCCCCTGTATTGATTTATGTGCCGTGACATTGCCAAATAGGACTGAGTACACACAGGACTGAGTAAAAATAAAGGTACTTTTACTGGCATTGATGGTTCCATGAAGAACCTTTAACATTCCCTTCCCATTACACAAAAGTTTCTTTACAGTGGGAAAAATGTTCTTTAAATTATTCAAATGTTCTTGGTTTAATAACTTTTAAGAACTGTTCACTGGAAGGATCTTTCAAGAGCCTAAAATAGTTCTTGTATGGCATCAGTACCAAAAAATTCTCTTATTTTTAAGTGTAATTTCTGGATGGATGTCAAATTGTTATAAATTTGAAAAAAAAACTCACCACATAAATTAGTAACTCAAATCAATTAACAAATTAATAATAAAACCACTTATCAGTTACATTACAACTACATTTACATTAATTGGTTAGAACTATATAGTTCTATATAGTCCTCATTAAGCACCTGCTGCCAGCATGTAGTAAGAACAATATAGCAAATCTGACTCATATAAATATACCACTTATCCACAAATATATATATATATATACTTGTGTGTATGTGCACACACATACCCTACATCTCCCAGCTCTGTATATAAATTTGGATATGTAAATTTTCTACTTTTTCTGCATGCTATCCACATATCACTTTACAGTATATGTGTGTGTGTGTGTGTATGTATATATATATATATATATATATATATATATATATATATATATATATATATACAGGACCAATATACACACACATTATATATTGCTTTTTTTTAAATTTTGCTTTATTGCTCGTTTCATTGCAAAACTTATACTATATACTTTACTATATTATCGCCCAGCTCTAATCTGCTAAATGCAACGTCAACACTTTAGTTTAGAGACCAATTCTCAGTATTAACTAGTTTCTTATTAGCATGCATTTTACTAGCATTTTGGCTGTTTATTGGTACTTATAAAGCATATATTAATGCCTTATTCTGCATGACCATACCTAAACTTTTACTACCTTACTAACTATTAATAAGCTACAAATTAGTAGTTTGTTGAGACAAAATTTGTAGTTAATAGTTAGTTAATGGTGAGAATTGTTCCCCAAACTGAAGTGTGACCAATGCAACTGTAAGGCAAGAAGATATTAAGATATTATAAACAAATAAATATGACTTGACATCCTTGATGGTCCTGGACCACATTTTCTGTCAAACGAACGTACGTGTTTTTTGTTGACGCTTTGATTTTCTCTTCCATACTTTTGGAGGCACCTTTTTTCTTTCCTCCTCTGAGAAAATATGCTTGTTTTTCCAGGATCAACAAAAGAAAACTGTACTTGGCAAAATCATAGTCACTGAATTTTCAGACGTGATTCACAGTGAACGGCATCTATTGAACTTGTTGATTTTGTGTAATTTGTTTCTCAGCCATCAAGAATTTAACACCTTCTGCTATTTTTCTTTTATCCAACCAACTTGCAGATAAAGAACTGTTAGACATGCTTTCTTAATTGGGCTGGTGGAAGTCTCACATGACTCAGTAAAGAGCAGAAACAGCTGGAATCATCGTGTAAACACTTTATCGGTATTCTTGGCAAGCCGCAGTGTTTGGCTTTGGAATGAGGCATGAATAATTTTGTTCTCTGATTGCTGATGGCTTAAACAACTAGATGGAATGTTGCAATAAAAAACTATTGATTGAGTAATGTATCATTATTTTGGAGCCCACTCTCTGTCACCATTCACTTTTTAAAGTGCATTATTTTAATGTTAGCTTCAAAAACTTGTGGTGGAACAGTGGCTTATTTTGTCTTAAATTGACTTGGGTTGTGTTCTGAAAACTAATGTATTTCTTATAGATTACATATTTTATATATTGCCTACTACTTTTTTTTTTTTTTTTTTTTTGTAAAGTACACTCTAAAAAGAAATTCATTGGCCCTATTGCCACAACTTCAATAAATGCATGGTTAAGTTAAACCTCTTAAAGTTGCAAACATTATTTTGACAATGTTGTTCATTGCATAATTTAAGTTTTGTGTAATTTACTGAACTGAAATTTCTATTAATTGATTAGCTGCTGTATTTTGTCACATTACATTCAGTATTAATTCTGCAAGAGGCACTTGGTGATTGTACATTGTATTGTAATAGAATATTATGTTAAAATATCAAACTTTTGGTCAGATAAGGTGTTAAAATCATGTCTGGTTGATTTATCACGCTGGAAATAGAAGCTCATGTCAAGCTCATGCAGTATGTTTTGTGCACATGTAGCAGGTCATCCGGGTGTTGCAGTCATATAGAAAATCTGCAAACTATGCACAACATACATGCTGTATTCTGCAGAAATTGGGGCAGAAGGCCCCTGGTGGCATGTTGTTGCTGGTGTTTTTATTATTTAATTTAATAATTATAATTTCTGGAGTTATACATTCATTGCATGAATCTTCATTATTCATGTCATATATCATGTAAGCTGAGTAATGTGAATTCAAAAAATTTAATCAATTATTATAAGACCTCTGTGTAATTCATAGAAATATATAGTCTAATTCAGATGTATCTTGTTTATTTGATTTATGAAAATAGTATTCAAAATGCATACACTTACAGAGAATATTTGATTTAGTATTTTATTTAGCTGACTGAGTGGAATCGTTTAATGTTAATAAATATTTCATTGCTATTTTGACATCCCTTCAATCAAAAACCAATAGGTTTATATATAATTTATAGAATTGTGTAGTGTATTTCAGATTGACTGATTTACTGAAATAGTTGTTGAATGAATGCATACACTTTATTTGATTCATCTTTTTAGAAATTAAAATGAAATCATATCAGAAGTATTTGACATTCTTCATATTTCATGACCTGAGTGGAATCATTCAGTGAGAATTTATATGACATTCCTTCAGTTAAAAACTCATTCTTTTTTTTCTTTTCTTTTTTTTTAAGCACAGCTTTTGTTTGATTTTTGTCATTTTGTTTTTCTTTGAGATACTTTTTTATTATATAAGCATTATTATAGTTAGCTAAATCTAAAAGCAAACAAACAAAAAACATTTGTTACTTGAGATAAAATAAACTTTAAAATTAAATATTTCATTTAAGCTAGTTGCCAAAGCAACATTTCTCATTTTCATTTAGTTTAACTTGATGCTAAACGTTTATCAATTTAAAATGGAAACTATTTAAATGAAATTTAAAAATGAAGAAAATTCAAAATGTTAAAAACTGTAGGCTAATATTATCATATTGATACTAAAATAGCACTGCTATTTATAAAATTTGATATATACTAAATTGTCAAAATGCAAACATTTTGCATAGTATTTGATTCAGGGTTTGCACAGGTTGCAAAACATGAAAAGTGATATCAGATGTATTTGACATATTCTACAATCAGTTTGCAGTACGGATGATTTTAGTTGTGAGGTGAGTGACCATCTTTCATGATTTTCTGAACACAGCCTGTGTTTGTTTGTTGTTCACAGATGCTGTATCCACACAACCAGGCTAGCAGAAAATCAGACATCTGCCCTGTTTTGAGTGAATGCATGTCTGAAAACACAATTCAGGCAGAGATGCTGCATGCTCCAGCGCTATCATGCCTGACATTGCAACACGGTTACTAGTGGTGAGTTTTTATGAAGTGTTGACTTGGTTATGTGTACTAGAGACTCACTACTGTGGGTGAAGGTAGTGATGCTACTTTTCGGTTTTGCTGCTTTTATATCCCACTAGATTGCCGATGCAGCCGAGAGAACCGAAGCAATAATCAAACCGAAGCATGAATAATGAATAAGGTTGTATGTTAACACTGTTTGCCAGTTTTATTTACTCTGTTGTTGATTTTGTCATGTTTAGTATCTTCTGGAGTTATTCAATGCCTGGAGTTCATTAGTTTACAGAAAATGTTTACAGAAAGTGTTTAAATGACCTGTTGATGAGAAGTCAGTGTGTGTGGCAGCTGTACATTTGCTCAGCCTTATTGCAAAATTATATGTCTACTAGATAAGAAAATCAGTTTCAAAATGTTTGAAACATTTAGAAATTGTATGCATGCATGTTAGTTTATTTACTTATTTATTTTTATTATGCAAGCATGCCAATGTAGTATTCAGTAAATATTAAAGTAAAGTGAAAACAAAACAAAACAAAAAGACAGTGAATTTTATTCCATTGTTGCAAGTTTAAGGTTAGTTTGATGCATATGGGATGTATTCCAAAAATGTGAAAACTGCTAAAGAAATTGGGTGAATCTTAATTTTTCAAATATACTTTTAATACAATAACATTATGGAGTGGACAGCACATTCCAGGGCCCAGTTTATGGCAGGGCCCCTCTCTGACCACTATAGTGGACAAAGGTTTGCTACATTTTGATTGGATCTTGGTGGACTAACATAAGCAAACTGTCCAACACCATGAGGTAAAGATGCCAGGATAATGGCCAGACACCTCTGAAAGGGCAAGAAGACCACCTTTGGAACAAAGCCTGGGAAGGACAGGACTTCTCATTGGTCAAAATGCAGTTTCTGCCCTTCACCCAACAGACTGATTCCTGTGGTTTTGGCCTGTGACCGCCATAAAAATTCCTTAAGACCTCTGGACACAGCAGCAGTGGGTGAAACAAAGATAGATCACAGAGATCCATCCAAATCCATTCATAACTATGTTCTCAAACCTTAAACTGATGCACACTACAACACACATCTCATACTTATTCAGAGAAATAAGTATTCTCAGTGACAGCGATGTGTAGTGCAACATCTTATACAAACTCAGCTGTTAATGGACTAATGAATGCATGCATGACAGTTCAATCTTCTTCCATCATTTTTGGACTTAATGTGTTCGTAACATTGCCAAAAGTATTCTGGTTGTGGTTTGGTAAGTGAATGATGCATTGGTAAAACTTTAGTGACACTTTTCTAAATGTGTGTTTGGACTATGCAAATAAGTTCCACAGGAGGAAAGAAGGGTGGGCTACACCGTGTCCCCCCACTCTGATGGAAATAGCCAATCACAGCCTGGAAATGGAGAAGCGCCAGATTGCAATCTCCTCCTCATCGGAAAGAGATAAAGGTACCTTTCCAAAAGACACTCCTCGTTCTGAGTCTGAGTACTGCGATGGAAAAGACGTTAACTGAAATAACCTGTTCTGAGTCTGAGGCCTGCAAGGGTGAGACACTAACAGATAAACCAGTTCTGAGTCCGAGTCCTGTGAAGGTGAGACAGCAACAGATCAACCTCCGTTCTAAGTCTCTGGCACGTCCAGGAGACACTAACAGATCAACACATTCTGAACCTCTGGCCCATGAGGGAAGAGGCAGCAACAGACACCAAGTCCTGAGTCTGCAGCTTTGAGGCAGCAACAGATACGACCACGTTCTGAGCCTTCAGCCTGTGAGGAAAGAGATAATCTACGTTCAGACTTCATTCAGAGTCTTCGTCCAGCGAGACAACAACAGATGCAGCACGTCCTGAGTCTCCATCCTAGAGAGACAAAGCGAATCGACCAAATTCTGAGTCTCTAGCCCAGAGAGGCAGAAGACACACAGACATTTGCAACAAGGTTAAGCTCCAGAGAGTAAACCTTCACTCCAAGGTACCTTCGCTTGCGTGTTCCAGGCTAAGGACCGTCTGCACCTACTTCAGGGTCACATCTGCGTGTTCCAGATTTTTGGACCCTTTAGTGCTCCAGGAGATCAGCATCCTCCAGCGCTTCGTGTTCAAGGGTGTCGAAACGGATTCCTGCTCCTGTCCCCACTGCTTTGTTACCAGCACAACCAGTGGATGAAGTCACCGCCACCGGACTGCTCACTCAACCACAGAGAACGTAACTATCACCTATCCAAACCTCTTCCAGAGACCTTGGCATTGTTGTGTATTATCAGTATATGATTTTTCTAATTGACATTATCACATTGAGTCAATTGTGAAAAAGGCCCAGCAGAGGTTGTACTTCCTTTGCACAGGAGCTGCTGAAACAGTACTACTCTGCCATTATTGAATCCGTCCTTTGCACTTCAATAACTGTCTGGTTCAGCTCAGCTACCAAATCTGACCTCAGAAGACTACAGAGGGTAGTCCGGACTGCTGAGCGAATCATTGGTACAACGCTCCCCACTCTCCAAGAACTGCACTCCCTCTTTGAACTGTTACCGTCTGGTTGATGCTACAGAGCTCTGAGCACCAGAACGACTAGACACAGGAACAGTTTCTTCCCTCAGGCAATCTATCTCATGAACACTTGACAATAAACGTGGAACACACAACACTATAATACATTATTTCTTCACCACACATACTTATTTTTTTTTTTTTTTTGCATTTCAAATTTGCACATATAACTGTACATACATAATTGTCTATATTATATATTGTATTTTTTCTATTTTGTACATTGCCTATTTGTATATTATTCTTTTATTATCTGTGTCCTGTCCTGTTGCTGTCTTTCTGTTGCACTGTGGAGCTTCTGTCACTATAACAAATTCCTCGTATGTGTAAACATACCTGGCCAATAAAGCTCATTCTGATTCTGATGTTATATAGCTGATTGCAGTTGATAACAAATAATCTTTCAGGCATTTGTTTGATGCATAATAAGGTTCTTCACCTTACTTGTGACAGATTATCTTGACAGATAACATAGCTCTGACATAGCAACATCCAACATAATCACTTGTATTTTATGCATCTTATGCACCATTCATGGTATTCATTTAGTAGTTGTTGATTACTCTTGTCTATCTTTTGTTAATAAAATTTATTTTATTACACTTGTGTCTTGTGTTGATAATGCAGTAAGGTTCTACAAGTTAGGTATCCCACCAATCTTTCTTATGTGATGTAATCCTAACCACACCTTAAGTGACACGTGATCCAAAAATCATAACGTCATCTGTGACGTGAGTACCCATCACTACACTATTTCGCTGCCTCAGGTTGGCGAAAGCAAAATTCACTACAATTAATTGAGATCCTCTTTTAGTGCCGTTAAAAATGTATTTATTTTTTTATTTCTAATTTAAATTTACAAGTACATTTTAATGAAAAAGTAGAAAAGTAAAACAATTTGAAATGAAAAAATCAGTAAATTCAAATGTTATTTACTCCTTGTTTTATTCAGCGTTGTTGCAAGTTTAGGGTTAATTTGATGCATATAAAATGTGTCCAAAAATATGAAAATTGCAGTACCTTTAAGACATAATTCATTATTCAAATTTGAAATTAATAAAAAAATTTAAAATACTGGTCTTAAATTTAAATAGAATAATTAATTCAGGCTGGTCTGTTGCAGTTTTTGCAGTCAAATTTTGTGTGTGGTATATATGGATGGATAGATTTAAAAAAAAAAGATTAAAAAAAAATACACTACCTAAATAGAAATATGTTGTGTGTATATGTTTCCCGGCGACTGATTTCCATAGCTGTGGTGGTAACGAAAGTCAATATTTCATGACTATTTATGTACTTGTTGCATGCATTAAGCAGGATAATGCACCATCAGATGGCCATTACCGCAAAATGAACCCCTTGAAGATGATCCAAGACCCCATCACCAAGCTTTATTTTGAGATAATAATGCCTGACTGTATGTTCTCTTTCTTTAATTATGAATAACTTGTAGCTTTTCCAGCCCTGCAGCAAGATGGCAGAAAGTCCTTCGAGACCCACTGGAACTCCCAAAGCCAAAGACAACTCTGAACTCCTCAGGTCTGCGCCGAGCTTTGACTCTAATGCGAAGCCGAGCTGGAGTCGGGAGCAGTACAAAGCAGCGGCACATCACTGGCTGCACTTTAAAGATGACATATCTCAATGCTAATTGTGGGGATCAAAGCTCAACAGAACTCATTCAGACAAGAAAATCTGAGAGCTGTGATAAACCGCTTTCAATTACTGCAGCACTTCATCTCGAATTTATTTACTCACCCGCTTGGATATTTGGCTCTCCGTTCTGGCAATCAAGGCCAAAGAAGCCAAAATAATTGCACATTGTTAATAATTATCAATCTGACGATCCAAAATGGGACCAAAAACAATGCGAATGACACACTTAATCACGTAAGATCATATTGCATGAGCTGATTTTTGTCCTTTCCGTTATAGTCTTTTCTGTTTCCTCATTGTCAAATGGTGCTTGTCAGGTCGTACAATATCTGACTGAATCAATTGAATCAACACTTAACTGACACACTTGTCTTTTTTTAGAGGTGCTTTACAGCAGAATTTGAATTGGTTTCATTTTCAAAGAAGCTTGCATCAGTGATTTTTCCAGTATTTTCCTTTATTATTGTGAAGCTGCTTTGAAACCAACTGCATTATATAAATTGCTATATAAATAAAGGTCACTTGGCTTGACAATATGACCTAAGTGGTTGAAAGTAAAAGTTTTGTCTGCACAATATATAGGCTATTTTAAGATTTAGTCATGATTTGACAATATTGCCTGGCCATTTCACAATCATTTTATCAATCATTTCATGATCTGACATCTACATTGACAAGCAAAATTTAAATGAAACCCTTGAACCCTTGGGAATTTTTGCGATTTTATTTTTTGTTTATTTTTATTTGTTCATTTATTTGTTTTTAATAATAATTTATTATTTTTATTATGTTGACATTTTTTGCCTGGAAAAGGAATTGAAGTCTGCATGGCTGTGCATTTTGCTCTTAGCATGGTTGAAACATTAATACATTTTTCTGTGCATGATGTATTTTTATTTCTACATTTTTTATTTTATGTGTATTTATTTTTATTTCTATATTTATTTATTTTATAAATGTATTAATAATTTTATTTTATTTTAGAATTTTAGATATTTCTATTATTATTAACACTATTATATTTGTCATTAAACTTGCTAATTTAAATTATAAAGTAGAAAGTGAGTAAATTCAAAAGTTTTTTTTTTTTTTTTTTTTTTTTACTTTTTTTTTTATTGCAAGGTTATGGTTAGTTTGATGTATATGCAATGTACTCAATTTATTTACTTATTTGTTTTTGCCTAAATGCATGTCATAAATCACTGTGTTCTTATTAGTTCTTTATTAGGTTCTCACCATAAGAGAAGTCATGCTGCAGGACTGCTGACCAAAACAGTCAAAACTTTTGGACGGTGAGATTCATCGCAAAGGCAATTAATCAGCTGTCGGTGAGCATGTCACAGTAAGAGTGCCAGTGGAAAAAAATGTTTTTCTGATTCCTGAAATTTGTCTTACACGGCAAAATGGAGTGCCCAGTGTGCACCCGGCTTAACTCAGACTTGAGAAGGGAAAGGGAAGAAATATTAACTCCGAGGCCAACAAACTCAGCGCTCTATATGCATTACAGATGAACAGCAGAAGAAAGGAGAGCCGGTCTGCATTGTCCCAGTAAACTGCTGACTCTATCCTGCCCTACATAGGCCTAAATGGTCCAGATTAGTCAGGAATATGAAGTGCAGCTTTAGAGTTATCATTGAAACTGTAATGAAAAAGTTTCCCGTCCTGCAGAGATTTTTTTTTCCCTACACTCCCTCCAGTTAATATTGCAAAAGAAAAATAACTAGTCACATTTGGGGTGGGCGGTGTTAAAAACATATATAATGGTGTGAGTAATGTTATTTTGCATTAATGCTATATATGTATACACCATCGTTCAAAAGTTTGGGGTTGGTAAGATGTTTTTGAAAATTCTCTTCAATGCTCTCCAAGGCTGCATTTCTTTGATAAAAATACAGTAAAATCAGCATTACTATGAAATATTATTAAAATTAAAAATGTGTTATTTTCTATTTGAATATATTGTAAAATGTAATTTATTCCTACGATGCAAAGCTGAATTTTCAGCATCATTACTCCAATCTTCAGTGTCACATGATCCTTCAGATGTCAATGGTGAAAACAGTTGTTCTGTTCAAAAGAAGTTTAAAAGAACAGCATTTATTTGAAATAAAAATATTTTGCAACATTGTCTTTACTGTCACTTTTGATCAATTTAATGCACCCTTTACGAATAAAAGTATTATTTACTTTTTAAAAATTCTAGTGACCTGAACCAAAATATTAAATAATATTTATAAAACATAAATTTGAAGTAATAATACTATATTTAGGAAGTTAAAAAAAAAAACTTCCTTTTGAATTAATATATTAATTAAATAATATTTAATTAATGTTTAATTCAATGTCATTTGCAGTTTCTTTGAAGTTATTTGTAAAATCTACTTGCAAAATCTGAGTGAAAATTGTTTCAAATTATTTTTTCAGTGTATTTTACAAATGAAATCTTATTTGGAATAAACTCAAACCCTAATATCAGACTGAGTCTAACATTAGAGTGCAAAACAGCTTAAAATACCTATGTTCCAAAAACCTATGATTCAAATATTAAAAGAAAAATCTATCCTACTCTAACTTTGTGAGTGGTTGTGCCACATTTGAAGCAGTAGTAAATGAGCCAATATGAACATGATTATAAATCTAATTTTATTATTATTTTTTTTTTATCATGGAAAGTTAGGACATTGTTCAGCAGCTGTAAACCACATTAAAACAGTTTTGCCACTTATAGCTGCACAAATATATCTAGCACAGTATAGCAAAAATCTCAACTGAGGGATATTTAATTACAGCAAAATCCTTCTGTGCAAGTCAAGTCAAACGCAGTCTAACACCATATGCGAGTGTTAATGAGTGTTTCCATGAGAATGAAGGCACTGCACATTAATTCATTAACTTGCAAGCATTTATAGAAAAAAGCTAAGTGTTGCTCCATTTCCATGTTCTCAGACTGTCACTGGCACAGATAACGCCGCCTTCACCTGTCAGGACGACTCGCTCTGTGAAAGCACAGACTGCAACCTTTTCTACCCAAACAAATGGTGCGTTTAGTCACGTCGCATTTACTGCAGGCAAGACGGAGAGTAAACCAAGCTCTCTTGTTTGCAAGTTGTGCTCGCAGTGTGCCTGTCTATAGCTGTTAGTGCTGATTGCGAGGGGATTGTGGGATTTTTCCTCTCCCTTGATTTAAAAAAAAAAAAATCTAAATGTTATTGAGTGTTTTTACTCTGACATTTTGCTAACAGTGCTGAGAGCCCACTGAGCACCGCAGCTCTGCCTTAGTCCCGCTTAGACAGGCTTTTGACAAACCTGCTGCTTATGTGGCAAACTCTTACAAAAATTGTGTCACATGGCACAGTGATGGTAATACTATGGGACTTTGAAATACTCCATGGTATTTTAATTGCAAAGATACCATTATAGTGGTCTAAAGTTAACAGGGCTTGTGGCAAAAATGCCACCAAAATGAACAATTTCAAGACAAAGGGGCAAAAATTGCCCCTGCATACTTAAGTCAATGTGAAAATGAATGAAAAGTGTCAGTTCACGGAATTGTTTATCAATTTGCACTGGCTACCAATATCTACTCATAAAATTCAAGACATAATGTTTGCCTACAAAACCACCACTGGCTCTGCACCCCTTTACCTAAATTCATTACTTCAGAGTTATGTGCCTCTAGAAGCTTACGTTCTGCAAGTGAATGTTGCTTTATTGTGCCATCCCAAAGAGGCACAAAATCACTTTCACGGACTTTTAAATGAAATGTTCCCTCCTGGTGGAATGACCTGCCCAACTCAATCCGAGCAGCTGAGTCCATAGCCATCTTCAAGAATCGGCTAAAAACACATCTCTTCCATCTTTATTTGACCCTCTAACTCTAGCGCTCTCTATTCTAATTCTATTCTTAAAGAAAAAATAAAAATAACACTAGCTTTTCTAATCTTTTTGTATTCTATTTATTTTCCTTTTATTTATTTTACAAATAACAAAAGCAAAAAAGGCCTCTAGCTTGCTCTGTTCTTTTTCTATTCTAGCGTTGTTTTACAGCTTTTGTTTATTTTTAATTTGATTATTTTTTATCTTTTCTGTTTTTATTTTAATTTGTTTAAGTTTTAGCAATTTGTTGCATCTTTGACATTTATTTTAGATATTACTTTAGTCTTTTATACATTAAGTGAAAAAAATAAATGTGTAAAAGTTTAAATGTTTACTCTTTATATTTTATTTCAGTTAATGTTTATTTGAAGTAGTATTTTTTTTTTTTTTTTTTACACTTGTTCAAATATTAACTTTAGTATTTAAATTTTTTAGTTCAATTTCACTTCACATAAATATTTTTCGTCAAAGCGGTTCAGCTATCAAAAATGTTGTGGGAATCGCAGCCATATTAGATCCATTCCTATCTGCTGTAGTGTACAGTACACACTACGATTTCAGACAGACTCCTGTTAATCCGGCTGTCAGTCCCATAACACTGGCTTTAGTCTTAAGTAAGAGGCGGTTTAAGAGCGTGGCGTTTCCTCTAATACCCGCCGTGACTGGCGAGCCCTGCATTTTGTCACTCATACTGTGTTCAGTCTCAGCAGGAACATCTGCTTGTGCAGCAGCAGTAATTGTAGAGTTCAGGGCCAGTCGACTGAATGAATTGACAGTGTTGCTATGGCACCAGAGCCGCTGCGCTATACCTGCTGAACGCACGTCTGATGCTGGTGGTCTTGCGAGAGTCGCTCGGCTTCGACGAGGTGGAGAAAACAGGTGGGAGGGAGGGTAAAAAAACACAAGGGGTGAAAAATCTAATCGGCCTGTCGAGTTCCCCGTGAGCCCCAGTCCTGCCAGTGGGGCGGCCCGCCGCGCCGTGTGGTAAAGGGACCTGCAAGGGTCTCCATGGAGATGAGTAATATGATTGTGCCGCCACATATTTGAGAATGAGCCGGCGGTCACGGCCTCTGCTCGCTCACGGCTCAGCGGAGAGGCCTGCTGTTATTCTGTTAGATTTTAGGAGAATGATGAAACTCACACTCACATCTTCAGGACACAGAACAGCGCAGGATCTGTACCATAGTATTCTTCGACGATTACTGTGGTGCTATAATGGTATCAGTTACAAATAAATAAATAAATAAATAAAAAATACCATGGTAGGCTATATGAATTTCAGTGTATATACATCTATTTCATAAAATCACTGTACCAAGATACTTGTAAGCGAAATACCATGGTACTGAAATTCATGTAGGCTACCATTGTGTTTACATGGTAATCAAGTTGCCACTTAAAAGTAACTACAAAGTTTTTGGACTTTTACCATAGTAGTACTATGGTATTTTATATTAAATACCTTAGTATATGGATGGCCATGGTGCAGTAAAGATAATACTCTGGTATTTTCACATATACAGTAAAAACCATGTGTGAATTTCATTACCATTATTATGTATTTAACAAAAAGTAGGCCTACCATGTTATTCTTGGAAATACTTTGGTGTACCATGCAAATACCATACAAATGAATTTCAGTGCCATTGTATTTATCAAAAAAAAAAACAAAAAAAAAAACGTATCATCACTGTACCATGGTACGAACAGTTTTTTTTTTTTTTAAAAGGTTATACCATACTATATTAAAAGATGCCATGGTAATTAAACTTTTTTTGCATTTTTCACATTTTTTATTTTTTTTTTTTTTAGAAATTTACCAAGTCAAGTCAAGTCACCTTTATTTATATAGCGCTTTTAACAATACAGATTGTGTCAAAGCACTTAACAGTATCAAATTGGAGGATAGAGTGTCAGTAATGTATAATAATAAGATTAAACACTCAATTTTCAGTTAAAGGCATTTCATTATTGAATTCAGAGATGTCATTGTCTAGCTCAGTTTAGTTTAAATAGTATCTATGAAATAAAATTGACGTTAATCGTAAAAAATTAAGTGTCCCCAACTGAGCAAGCCAGAGGCGACAGCGGCAAGGAACCAAAACTCCCTCTGTGACAGAATGGAGAAAAAAACCTTGGGAGAAACCAGGCTCAGTCGGGGGGCCAGTTCTCCTCTGGCCAGGATATTATTATTTATTTTTTTACTTATTGTTTTAATTAAATGTTAAATGTATAAATGTATTATATTTCTATTTTTATATTGTTGCAATTTCTAACAATAATAGTATTATGTAGTTAGGTATTTTATTATATTTATAGTTATTTTGTTTAATTTTAAGTTCTATTGTATTTAAGTCGAGGTCTTCACTGGGGATATGTCCCCGGGGCTCATCCAGGTGTCCGGCCTCCGCTGACGATCAGGGTCGCAGACATCATCTCCCGGCGCCGATCCACCATCTGATCCGGACACCGACTGAGAAACAGAATAATAAAGAAACAGACAAATATTACCGTAGATGCCATTCTTCTTACGATGTAACGAGTACATCGTGTGTTATGAGGAGTGTTCCCGGTTCCATAGTATTTTTGGAACACTCTCTAATTAATATTATGGTATAAGACAAAAAGTACTGACAGTACCATGGTACTTTAACAAGTTTTATATACCATAGTATTTACATGGTAATCAAGTTACCACTTTCAAAAAAAACTTAATTGTCCCAGCTAACAGTGAACGTTCTCAGAACCTTGGCAAACATTTTGGCAACAATCTCTCAAAAGTTATGAACAAATCGTCTTCCAACCAAAGTTATCTGATCTTTAATGACATTTACCAAAATGCTAAAACACAAAAATGTTATTTCTACATCATTCATGGAATGCTTTTATGGAACATTTAGTAGGACGTTAGTCTAATGTTTTTTTTTAAGTGTTACTAACTACTGATGGTTCAGAGAAATTTCAAGGTTCCCATAATGTTTGCAAAATGATAATTGAACATTCCCTTAATGCCTTTTCTAACATTCACATAACCAAGAAAAAATGCTTTTAAAATGTTAAAAAAAAAAAAAAAAAACCTCAAGTATATGTCAGTACCAGCATATATGAATTTCAAGGTACCATAGTATTACCATTTACACTCTTAAAAATAAAGGTTCTTTATTGGCATCAATGGTTCCACAAAGAACCTTTACCATCCATGGAGACTTTTCATTCCACAAAAGGTTCTTTACAGTGGAAAAGGGTTCTTTAGATTATTAAAATGTTCTTCAAACTGAGAAAAACGGTTCTTTTTAAGAACTGTTCACTGAAAGGTTCTTTGAGGAACCAAAACTGGTTCTTCTATATGACATCACTGTGAAAACCCCCTTTTGGAACCTTTTTTTTTTAAAGAGTGTAATACCATATTTTGTCGTAAAGGACGAATACAATACCCTTACAAAAAGTACTGTGACAGCACTGAGGTGCAGTCGTATTAATATGGTACTTTCATATCACTGGCTGGCAGTACCATGGTACTTACATCACTTAACAAAAAAGAACCATGGTATTCTTGGAGCTACTTTGGAGTACCATTCAAAAACTGTGGTATATATCAAAAGTACCATAGTGTTACTGTCTGATAGCACTGTTGTACCATGGTATGCTTAGCCTTTTGCGAAGGCATGTATCTCCATTACTTTTGCTCGTACAGCGTGTTAGGGCTCAAACAAATCCTTTCTTTCCTCCCTGCCAGCGCTGTGGTCCAGACAGATTCCCCGTGTCTGTTTTTCTCAGTAAATACCAGAGAAAGTAAGAAAAGGAAGGTTATTGGGTTCTTTGTGCTTTAGCACCCTCTTGGCAATCTCGCGCTGAATGCCCTGCCCAAGGGTACAAAAGCGCTGTCCACTATCTGGGGATTGAATTGGCATTCTGCCACTCGCCCCCATCCCGCCCCCGTCGCCACCTGGGAACGAAGCGCTGAATCCTGTAGCTTCTGCATAAAATTGATTGAACTATATTGTGATTCATTTCGCCCACTGAAATTACCGGCTCGCTCCCTTGTTTCCATAATTAATATGCAGCCCGGGCTTTAATCTGATGTTATTATTTATCTTGAAGCTCCTTTAGTAAAATTATTAGCCTGCTGATTTACTTTAAGCCACGGTTTAGATCATCTGATTATACCTGTTATTTTCGCATCCATCCTGCCGTGCGGAACACATAACAGTGCTGAACACTGTCGCTCATATATAAGGCTGCTAACAGATATAAGACGCTTTCGTTGCAGGCAGAGGTTTTTTTTTTCAAGGAGGCAGCAAGATTAGAAAACAATAAATATGAGGTCATGCAATAGCATGCATAGTGTCTCTTTGGCCTCTCCTGAGCTTGTTGTGGACATTCACGTCACTGGATATTACCATCAATACGATAACGCCTGCCTTTTGTGTTCTCTTTATCACTACAATTGACTGATTACACCTCAATTGCGATAATGTCCACCTCTGTGTTCGTAAATGGTCTGCAGTTCAGGTCAAATTCATGAAAAATGATGAACTAATTGTATGTAAACAACTCACCTGCTTGGATCACTTCAGGCCATGTCTGAACCTAAAATAATCCTAAAGTGGTGACTTTGAGTGAGCTACTTTTTAGCTTATCTCAGTTATTAAATAACGATAACCCCAGCAAATTTGTTGGATTGAAACTGGGATTTTTAATAAAACCCCAGCAACAGTTCACCCAAAAATTAAAACTGTCATCATTTACTCATTCTCATGTTTTTCCAAACCTGTACGAGCAGTTTCTTTCTTCTGTTGAACGGAAATGATATTTTGAAGAATGTTAGTAACCAAAAAGTTTCTGGACCCCACTGAGTTCCAGAGTATTTTTTCCATGCTATGGAAAAGCAGCTGAATGGTTAGAAACATTTTTCAAAACGTCTTTTGTGTTCAGCAGAAAAAATAAATTCATACAAGTTTGAAACAATTTGAGGGTGAGTAAATGACCGATTTTTATTTATTTATTTTTTTAATGTTTGGGTGAGGTATCCATTTAACAGTAACTAAAAGGTTCCATATTGAACATTTGTTAGTTTTATTAATCTTTGTTAACATTAGTTAATAAAAAAACAACTTGCTCATTGTTAATGTAAGATCAATTAAATATAAATATTATTAATTATATATATTTTATTTATTAATTGTAATAATTTACATTTTAAATGTATTTTTATTCATAATTTATTTGTTTGAATGAAAGTAATATTGAAATTAAGAATGTTAATTGTTTTAAAATAATTTCTATTGTTAGTCCATGTTAACTAATGTTAACAAATGGAGCCTTACTGTACAGTGTTACCATATAAATATTAAAGTACTGGTTGTCTATTGATAGTGCGAGCGAAATGGTTTTGCATGAGCCTGAAACTCGGATACTGTTTAACATCAAATGGAGCTGGAACATGAATTTACTTTGGACTAAAACATCCAAACGGACTTCGGCACTGGTCCAGGGCATCAGTAAAGTTCAAATGTGCTCCTGCAGTCTATATTCTCAGTGTAGATAGACCATTAGGCAGACAGATGCTCACACTGAAGCGCTCTCTGAAGCAACAGCTTTCCTTCTGGACTGGAGTTCTGTCACAGTGGCTGCACACAGGTAAATTACAGTAGTCCAGCTGATACCTCACTAATGCCAGCAGCCCAGGGGAGCGCAGCACCCGTCTCTTAATTACCTTGCTTTAAGTACGCATTTCACATGCCCCCCAGACACAAAATCTCAGCTGCAATTTCAATGATAATCTATTTGCATTAAGGATTGGAAGAAATGTAATGATTCTGGTTCTGATACTGATTTCACTTAACGATTCTTTTTGTACTTAAGGAAGCAAAGACATTGGAATATAAAGATGCAGTGTCTGTTTACTGTCTTCATATTTTTGCATTACTCAGTTTTTCTTTATCACAGCAAATTTAAAACTCAGCTCAAACTATTTGATTAGTTTACAGAATAATTATTTTATTTTATATTTTATTTTATTTTTATTCTGTTTTTTTTCAAATACAAAACACTTCTCGAACATTTTGTACTTAATTGTATTGTAAGCATTCAATTTATTAAAAGGGAAAAATGGAAGTGTACTTCAGATCTTTATTTTATTTTATTTTATTTTATTTTATCCATAATCGATATGCAAGCATGGAAGTCAGATATGCAAGTCCATTTTTGTTTGCATCCATTTTTAAAGTTTGAAGTACAAATTTTTTTTCTTTCTTTCTTTCTTTCTTTCTTTCTTTCTTTCTTTCTTTCTTTCTTTCTTTCTTTCTTTCTCCTTGTTTGTTTGTCATGAATGTTTTTTTTGTATACCTGGGAAAACAAACTATCCATAGCCAAAGTTTGGTGAAAAGTCAAAAATAAAAATGTAATAATGCAGTTATATTTTTTACAACTCTGCTTGGTGATGCATGCGGGTGGACGGACCTGAATCTTAGTAAATCTATTCCATTTTTATTCCATTTTCTAATTTTAAGTTCATACAAAAACAGCAAAAAAAAAAAAAAAAAAAAAAGCCCAATTAACAGGTACACTCAGTATTTTTTATCATACTGACTGCTGAGGTTGGAGTCCTTGTATGTTTACGGGGATTAATCTATGAACATATTTTTAAAATTACTATTCTTTGTTTAAAGATTAAAAAAAAAAAAAACAGGAATGTGAAAATGTGTGGATTGCACTTTCAGTTGTGTTGAAAAGTATAACATAGATTCTACTATTTAATGCTTCTGAATGGCAAGCGAGAATTCCTGACTCCCGTTTCTGTGTGTGGTCGTTTAGGAGAAGAATGGAAGCTATTTGTGGTCGATGCATCTGTATATGGACTGATATGGAGAAATTCAGGGAGGTCAGACTGTAATTACTGCAGGGCAGATGGGCCGTAGTGTGTGACACACTTATCTGTCTGGTGAGAGGGCTGGAGGACGCGTTGATGAGAGCTGATAGCTGCTTCTGGATTGATTGAGGCTGCTGTCAGTTCGACTGTAAGTTCAGGTTAACACAGAACGAGGTCCATTCCTCCAGGACACACGCCTGCAGATGCATTTCAACAGGTGACGGAACCAATCAGCCAGTTAGCTGGATGACCTTCTGCTGATGACTCAACCTAATAGTATAGTTTCATTCTGATTCAAGGATCCCTACATAGTGTTCTCAGCTCCCTAAACACTCAGTGGGAAGAATCTATAGTATTGCTTATTTTGAACACCTGCAACGTTACTGAACAGAGACTGCATTTGAGGCACGTACTTGGTATGATGACAATGTAATTTGTAAATTAATATTATGTAATTTTATAGTATAATTTATTATTATTACTAAACTATACATAAAATGATTATAATTAAAACAATTAATAATTTTTAATAGAATTATTATTTTTAATATATTACTGTATATTTTTTAAAGTATTTAAATGCATAGACATTATTTTTTGTAATATGATTCATCATACTTCATTTGGTGCATACATGAATGTTGTGTTAAATATGGAAATAGATATGAAAAAAACTATTAATAAATATTAATACGTTGTTTATTAAATGGCTCTTAATTATTAATAATATTGACAATTAAGAATTAGGCCTACAATGAATGATTTATATATAGTGTTTTATATACAAATATTTAAATGCATAAACATAAGTTTTGTAATGATGTTATTCATCATACTTAAAACATAAATTTGGTAGTACATGACCTTTTGTGTTTAATAGTTAGCCTGCTTTTGTTCTTTGTATTTTTAATTAATCCTTTAACATGCAATTGAGCCATATTATACTGCAAATGCAAAGAAGTAACCTATCTCCATTACACTAGAAGTATAAAATTAGGCTAATATTGAAAAAACATGTCACACTTGACTTTTAAGTGTAACAATATACAGTTAAAAAAAAAAACAAAGAAGCTCTTCAGTGGTGCACGGACAAAGAGAAAGTGTAACCTTGATCTTGTGCCCTATTGAGGTCTATCATTTGAGCATTTATCTCCAGAGTCTTATTAGCAGAGGTGCTGGCGGCCTCCATAGTCATCACATGCTATACTGTCTTAAAGGAAATTGGGGTCATAATTATCCTTAATAAAAGGTTAACTGACCTGTCATGGACGTTGAGAAGGTTGTGCGCAATGGTGCTTTTAACAGCAGCGCTGATCGTCCTATTTCGCACTACTCTACCGTAGATGGTCCGATCCATCGCTCGCCTCAAAGAGCCATTTCATCTGAAACGCTTCAAACACTTCAGCTGTTTATAAACAAGAGAGCATTCTGAGCTCGTCCATCTCTCTCTGTTGTTTAAAGTCAAGGGCGACGGATAGAAATAAATTTAGAAACCTAGTGTACTTTTATCTTTACAGTTTGCTGTTTCGATTTAAGACAAGTCCATCTCGAAATGGAAGCTCTGTGAACAATGGAAACTTTAAATGAAACTTCAAAATTAGCTTTCTTCAAGGAATCTAGGGAGGCTTGAGCAAAAATAGGCGAGTGACTGAAAATGAAAGAGCCGAGAGTTGGTGGAAAATGAAATGTCAGAAAGCACCTTTTTGTCTGAAGATTGAAAGTTGGCCTCAACAACCTGTGGCTGCGACTTGCGACCAGTGAGTCGAGTTGATGACAGAATCATCCCCCTGTGTCGTGGCTTTTTGTGCTTGGTTTTTTGGATGATTTCCACGGAATCGCAGCCCGCTGTCAATCTGTGTGGAGTGTTATAGCTTTGGCTTTTATTGCTTGCCATATTATGACTGCGGCTGCAATAAAGAATTTGTCAATAGCGGTATGATCCAGCTCTCGGCGTGCGGTTTCTCTATAAGAACCGATGATGAACATGGAGTCATCGTAATTACTGACTAATTGGCGCTAATTATATAATGAACATCTATTTGGCAATTACAGCACAATGGAAGCCATTTAACCTGCATTCACACAGGGTTAAATGGGCTTGGCGGGTTTCGGCGGTACAGCTGTCTGTCACAACGGTCGCTTGATCCCGGTGGGATGTCGTTGTAGAGGAGCGATGTTGGCTTTTAGGAGGGTCAGATTTGTTGTTAATGTTCTTTGGTGGCTGAATTGCCAAACAAACCATTCGTTCTTCAAGCCAACGCAAAAACGAGAAAGAATGATTCACCGGCGCTAACTAAATCACCATCTTCAGAGTCAATAGTCACTGGAAAACTTGAATGAATAGTTGTCCCGCGTCATTCGGTGGCCCTGAGGTTTGTAGTTTTTAGATACTGTCTTCACAGTTGAGTAGGCCTACTTCTGGTCTTTTGATGAATTATAAAAGCCGATAGCGCTCTGAATGGATGACCAATGAAAACCAAACCTATGATTCTTTTCTTGAGGTAGGCTACTAGCCTTGACCGTTCAATTTCCATCACATTTACAGTGCAACTTTTAATGCCCCAAGGGCACGAATCACTTGACTCTAGAACATTTGATTTTAACGAGGAAAAATGGATTTGAACAGATCATTATAAATGAGTCTAAAATCAACTGTAGCATGGCAAAGAAAGGCTTAAGGGATTAGTCCGGTCTTAAAATGTGTTTCTGGTGCCAGTTTTTACTGCAAGAGTTTTTCCTCCTAATTACTGTGGCCCATAAAGTCATGTATCTTTCTAACAAAGGCAAGCTACAGCAAACGTCTGCTCTTTTCCGATACGGCTCATACCTGGTGCGTTTATCGTCTGTTTTGAACCCGATACGCTTTCATTTTTCAAATGTGCTATTTCTATATTGTTCCAGCAAATCAAATGTTTGCGCATCCACTCACATTCATACACAAAACAGCCCTTGCGAACCCTTGAACCTGAATTTAACAAGCTAGCGTGGTCTTTGTCTGTTAAAGGCGACTTACAACGACTGCATATAAATCAGACTCTTGTTTTAGGTCGCTAATTAGACCCCAAATCCAGACACCTGTCTTGGCTGAATGATTAACTGCGGTGCAGGATATTGTATTGTACAGGAGGGATTGAGTCAAGCATTTGGTCAATACTGAGTTACGCTTCAATTTTTGGAAGCAAATTAGTGTTTATCTTCTACTTATTTCAGTTATTTCTTTGCTAAGATTTTTAATGTTTTTGAAGGAAGTCTCTTGTGCTCTCCAAGGCTACATTTATTTGATCAATATAGTACAGTAAAAACAGTAATACCGTGAAATATTACCGTTTACTGTGTGTGTGTATATATACATATGTATATATATATATATATATATATATATATATATATATATATATATATAAACACACACACACACACACACACACATATATATATATATATATATATATTTATATATATATGTATGTGTGTGTATGTATGTATGTATATATAGGCATAATTCATTTATAGTACAAAAAAATAATAAATTAATATTATAATATTAATGCAATTTTTAAAAAACACCTAGAAACCCAACGACCTTTGACAATTTACCAAGATCAAAGTTAATAAATAATGATATAGAAATGTATATTATCACAAATATATTTCTATTGCACATTAGAAAGTATTTCTTATAATAATAATAATAATTGTCTTTACTATTATTTGTGCTTTTATTTATCAGCTTTTTTTTTTCTCCAAAAGGCACAAGACTTTCATTGAAGGAGGGATCCAAATCTGTCCAGAATACAGACATGTATCTTTTGAGTTCAGCAGGTAAGTATTTACCGAGCATCCTCCCACAACATCCCAGTTTAGCATTTTTCTTCATAAGATGTAAAAATCTTGTTGCTATTCCATTCTTTCAGTCTGCAATGTCAAGCAAAGGCAAGCATGCAGGCCAACTGGCCAAATGAGCTGATCAAATTCATGAGAATCCGAGCCTCCTGGTGAGAGAAAAAAATGGTTAGGGCTTTGATAGTAATATTGTACGGATTATACTGCTGTTGTGCCCTTGAGCAAAGCACTTAACCTGAGCCTGCTCAGTAAATACCTAGCAGTAAAATCTGTGGAGAATATGTAATACCTCCCCTCAAAATCCAGCGAAGACTAATAAAATTAACTGCAGAGCAAAGATGTTGTGGGAAATGTGCAGACAGATGATTTCCTTTGTTTGTTCTGCCAGTCTGTTATTCTCTTTACCACCTTGGCAAGTGAAAGAGCACTTACAAAAAGAGTCTTGCGTCTCTGAAATATAATCTCTATAAAACGGGACGCCTCCACTAAAAATGCAGCAGCGAGTATCCTATGGGAGCAGAGACTTGCCTTTGGCTCGGATTCAAAACCTTGTGAGCTGCCTTACTGTCTGCTGACTACATAGGCAGCTGGCTTGTAAGGCAGCACCCTCATTCATAGGAAACATCATAAGTGACTGATTTGGAGCGCTGGTGTCAACCAGACTCAAAACAGATTTAAACAGATTTAGGAGTTGGCATTTTGTTTAGCTAACAACACGTTTCATTCCGCTCCTTTGTTTATGTTGTGGATCAGTATAAGCTCAAATTGTTAGGTTATATCATATAATATCATATTATTTTCCTAATAATAATAATAATTAACATAATAATTTTCATTTACTTATTCATTTTAATTAATTTTTATGGCTATTAAAAGCATGCAGTGGATTTATATTTTTCTCTCTTATTGCATTATATTATTTTGGTATAGTTTTAATTTAATACATTTTTAATTCAATACATTTGATATATTATATTATTTTATTTATTACATGTATATTTTTATGTTTATTATATTTATTGTTATTATATATTACTTTATTTTTTTATTTAAAATGTTTTTCTACCATATCAGTTTCATCAGTGCCCATTTCCCAGTCTATATTATATTGTTATACTTTGTTTTCTTCTAAATTTTAATTTTAGAAGTTTTTTTTTTTTGTTTTTATATACATTTTCTACTATATATTAATTGGATCAGTGCCCACTTCTTCTGTTTGGCTCTTATAAGAATGCACAGGTTTTATAGTTTTCCCCATCTTTATTTTATTTTATTTTATTTTATTTTATTTTATTTTATTTTATTTTATTTCAATCATGCTATGGATTTATATTTATACAGTTTAATATTTTTGTGTATTTTATATTTTATTTTACAAAATATTATAATGATTATTGTTGTTAATTAAATAATTATACATTATTATTTTAATTGTTTTATTTTCTTGCAATACATTGAGATTATTTTGTGATGGATACACATGATGCTGCTGTATCATTTCATATAAAGTATATATATTTTTAAGAACCCCTGAATCAGACGTGCATCAGTGATGCCTTAACATGCTCCCTACATGAACAACTCACTAGAAACACAGTCTTCAGGTTAAAGGGCTCATAAGCTGTATTTTTGCTCACTCACCTCCAGTTTTTTTTTTTATTTTTACAGTTTCTTACCTTCTTGTCAGTTTTTATGTCTTCCAGGATAACATTTGCCTCAAGTGAAACTTGAAATGTTTTTGTCAACTACCTATTACCCATTTTCCCTATCAAATATATACAGCTGATCATAACTCTCTAGTGCAGTGATTTGTAAAAACATAACCTCTCCCCTCACAAACTGTAAAATATTCATGGTGAGACTGCAGCAAAGTCAATGAGTGTTCAATCAGTGCGTTCCCCTCAGCCGAGCCCCCAGTGTGCCGGCCTGTGATTTATTGCTGAATTAACACACTGAAGTCTTCCATTTCTCTGTGTTGCTTTCATGCTCTAGGGCGGCACATCAGCTGAACGCTCGTGTTTAGATGACCAGGGCCAGCGGGCTCCTCTCAGGGGGAACATCACACCAGCTTTGAGAAGATGATCGTGTTGAACACTTGTGGTGATTATGATTATGGTGTGCTGTTATTTTTATACTGCAATCTAAACTTTATGCACTGGCATTACAATTGCAAAAAAAGTCAGTTCTTTAACAGGTTTCCTGAACACTTCCCCCATCCACCATCGGTTAGATGCTTTGCCCCAAATTGGTTAAACCAGAAGCTGCTGTCAAACCCAATGGGGCAAGAATTGGATTTTTACTTGTACAATTTTAAAGATTTTTTTCATATTTTTGTATGACTTTTTACTGAATGATTTGGATTTGTATTTTTCATTGTTTTTGTATTTTGTTGTATTTTTATATTGCATTACAATGTACATTTAATACACACATATTAAATACAAATTTAAATATATAGACAGTGCCGTGAAAAGGTTTTCGCCCCCTTCCTGTTTATTTATTTTTTTTACATTTTTTGCATATTTGTCACACTTAAAAGATTCAGATCATCAAACAAATTTTAATATTACACAAAGATAACCTGAGTAAATACAAAATTCAGTTTGAAATAATTATTTCATTTATTAAGGGAAAAAAGCTGTCCAAACCTGCATGGCACTATGTGAAAAAGTAATTGCCCCCTATAATCTAATAACTGGTTGGGCCACCCTTTACAGCAACAACTGCAATCAAGCGTTTGTGATAACTGGCAGTAAGTCTTTCACATTGCTGTGGATGAATTTTGGCCCACTCTTCTTTGCAGAATTGTTTTTATTTGGCCACATTGGAGGGTTTTCAAGCATGAATGGACTGTTTAAGGTCATGCCACAGCATCTCAATCGGATTTAAGCCTGGACTTTGACTTGGCCACTCCAAAACCTTAATTTTGTTTTTCTTGAGCCATTCAGAGGTGGACTCCCTGGTGTGTTTGGGATCATTGTCCTGCTGCATAACCCAAGTACGCTTGAGCTTGAGGTCACAAACTGACGGCCGGACATTCTCCTTCAGGAGTTTCTGTTAGAGTGCAGAATTTATGGTTCCATCAATTATGGCAAGTCGTCCAGGTCCTGATGCTGCAAATCAGCCCCAGACCATCACACTACCACCACCATGTTTGATTATTGGTATGATGTTCTTTTTATGAAATGCTGTGCTGGTTTTATGCCAGATGTAACGGGACACACACCTTCCAAAAAGTTAAACTTTTGTCTCATCAGTCCACAGAATATCTGCCCAAAAGTCTTGGGGATAATCAAGATATCTTTTGGCAAATATAAGACGAGCCTTTGTGTTCTTTTTTGTCAGCAATGGCTTTTGCCTTGGAACTCTCCAATGGATGCCTTTTTTGCCCAGTCATGAACACTGACATTAATTGAGGCAAGTGAGGCCTGCAGTTCTTTAGATGTTGCTCTGGGTTCTTTTATGACCTCCTGGATGAGTCATCATTGTGCTCTTAGAGTAATTTTGGTAGGCCGGCCACTCCTGGGAAGGTTCACCACTGTTCCAAGTTTTCTCCATTTGTGTATAATGGCTCTGACCATGGTTTGCTGGAGTCCCAAAGCCTTAGAAATGGCTTTATAACCTTTTCCAGACTGATACATGTCAACTATTTTGTTTCTCATCTGTTCTTGAATTTCTTTTGATCGCGGCATGATGTGTTTCTCTTTAAGCATTCTTCACTTTGTCAGACAGGTTCTATTTAAGTGATTTCTTGATTCAACAGGTCTGGCAGTAATCAGGCCTGGGTGTGTCTACACTCTAAAAAATGCTGGGTTAAATACAAACCAGCGCTGGGTAAAATTTGGACGAATCCAGCGATTGGGTTGTTTAGACCCAGCGTTTGGGTTAAACATTTAACCCAGCATGTGTTCTGTCCAATATTTACCCAGCACTGGGTTGTATTTAACCCAGCATTTTTTAGAGTGCATGTGCATGTTCTTGTGGCTCCTGAGAGATTAGTCACATTGCATTTACGGCTCAAGTGATTGGCTTAACAACTTCCCTGCCCAGAACTGAGTGGCCATGAGTAAAGATGGCAGATTTAAAATTGCATACATCCTTCCCGGTGCCAGCTGAGTGCCTGCCAGACAGCTAAACGGATGCAACCTCCAGGTAAGATAGACCTCCTGGGCTAAAAACAACAGCAACAAACAAATTACACACTTGGCTTTAAAAATGGCTGAAGCTCTGAAATAACAAACATTTCAGAAAAACAATCTTTTCAGTTGGTGTGTTTTTATTTTTTAGTGCAGCTCAACGTTTCTTTTGTCTAGATGAAATATCATTGAGAGATGCTCAACGACCTTCACGAGCTGATAGAACTACGAGATCAGTGCTTCCAGATGGGTGAAAATGGACAGAGCACCTTGGTGGTTAACAGACTAAATTGGAAGGTCTGTAAGAGGGACTTGCCTGGAATTCAGAAAGCGGCGCGGATCAGACGAGGTGAGAGTGGCTAGTTATTAAATTGGCCAGCAGGCAGAACGTGGGGGCAGACGAGACCTCGCAAAGTGCATCACTAATGAGTTTCTGTAATGCTCTCTCTCATCTTTGAACCAGACCTTCAGATGGAGCCCATTGTTGGCAGTGAGGCCAATGCAGATTGTTAGCGGAGGCTGAACCTCCAGCCCAGCTTCCCTGGATAACTCCCTCTCTCTCCTAATCTATGCTAATGAAGCGGAAATCAAAGCCCGAAATGTCCAAGTAGTGCGCTTCCTACCTCAGTCATGTTCAAAGCTGTATTAAAGATGACAGAAACAAGTCTAGAGCATTCTTTCACCGCGTTATGTAGCCCACAGGGGCCTTATGTTTAACTCCTCAAACAACCATGTTCGGCTTGTAACATGAATGATGCAGACTCTCGCATGACGTCTGTGTGGGCAGATGTTTTAATGCAGTTTCTTGACATGCTTTTTTGCATGTTCGTTTGCAGTCAGTTTTGGGGAATGTAATGGGTTACAACATTGCGTTACTTGTTATAAAATGTAACTAGTTCTGTTACATCTTGTAGAAAATACACTTTTGTGCTAGATTCTCTCACTGTTCATCTGACTGAGGTGTTATGCTTAGCTTGCAGATGTTTATCACATTAGAGATGATATTTTTTTTTTTTCTTTTTCTGCTGTGCACAAGTTTTACCCTAGACATGTTTGCTTGTAATAGTATATAGGCTGTACCATGAAATTGCACTGTCAAGGTTTTTTCATTTTATTTCATTACCTTTTTTTCCCCGATCATACTGAAATTTTAACAGTACCCAGATTTTTTTTATAATAGATATATGCTGCATGTAATTAAATTTAAAAAAAAAAAAACTTTTTTCAATTTTACTATAATTTTATTAATGTCTTTTGTGTGTGACTCTTAAAAGCATGCAGGATTTATATTTTTTCCCTTTCTAAATTATATATTGTTAAAATATAATATAATATAATATAATATAATAATATCTGACTTACATTTTTTTCTGCTATACTATAATTTTATCAATGCCCATTTTTTGTATAACTCTTAAAAACTTGCAGCATTTATGTTTTCCTTTCTAAATTATATATTTCTTATATATGCTTTAATATATAATATATTATTTTAGTGTTTTTTATGTTATATTATATTATATTATATATAATTATATTATATATTATAAATGACATTTTTCAGCTGTAATAGAATTATCAGTGCCTGTTTTTTTTTTCTGTGGCTTTTTTGTGGCTTTTAAAAGCATGCAATAGATTTATATTTTTCCCTGTCTATATTATATATATTATCATATCATTAATATAAGTAATTCTGTTACATTTTGTAGACAGTAACACGCGGTTACCTTTGCACTACATTTTCTCACTTTTGGTCTGAGACACTCTCTGCTCCAGAATTGAGGTATTATGCTTGGCTTGCAGATGTTTTTTGCACATCAGAAGTGGTATTTTTTGCTGTGCACAAGTCTTTACCTCCAGACATGTTTGCATGCAATCGTATATAGGCTGTACCATGAAATTGCATTGGGAAAGTTCATAGTGGACGCACTTCGGGCTCCAGGGCAGAGCAAATCCCCCGCTGCTCTGATGCAACCCCTAAATTCTGCCATTTTGTTCGCTACAAATAACAAGTATAACCCGATTCCATTAAAGTGCTCGGATTTATTTTTGCTTACCAGCAGTATTTTGACGTTTCTAAAACATAAATCTCAGGGCAAGCTGAAAGAAGTCTTTGTCCCGCTGTGCATGTCTCTCACACTCTAGAAATATAATACTCATCATGCTCTTGCATACTAAAGCATGTTTTCGTGCACACCTAAAATATATCCCTATTAATCCCAATAAGAGGAAGAGAAAGGTTTTCAATCACATCAATCAGAAAATGCATGTTATGTTACAAATTTAACAAGCGATGCTTGGAAAAACAGAATCTGATTGCATAACACGTTGCCTCCAACACTGCTCGTTTATATATCTAATTTCAGTTGTATTGATATGAAACAAGCGCTTTGACAGCGAGCCAGAATTTCAGTGAGTAGCAGCTTTGCTGGCCTCCACCAAATCAATGGACAGATGGGTTGCTCTAGAAATAAATCATAGAAAAGCAGCATGCTTTGCATTCATGACCATGTATCATAGATGTTATTGCAGTGGTGCTGTGTTGCAGTGTGTGGGCTATAGTGCTTGGCAGGAGTGTAAGTTGCATGAGACATGCTGTCTTCAGTGGATCAGAATGTAAAGAAATGCACCAGTCTTGGTTTTCCCACCTGATTTAAAACGACTATAACTCAAAAGGTGTTTTTCACCTGGTTTTTACACTAGAGTAGTATGTGTCTTGGGTTCACAGTGTGCTCATGTCATGCAATATGTATTGATGTATCACAATGACAGCTCTGGATATCGCTGTACAACTTATTGTACTGTGTGTGATTTTCTCTAAGAACACGTCCAGGACTCAATAGAGCGCAACAGCAGTCATGTTGTTCTATCCTGTATAGAGTTTCAGTTCCCATCAACTTCCATTGTGTCGACAAAAAAAAACAAAAAAAAAAAACAAGTCAATGGGAACCAAAACCGTGTGGTTATCAATATTCTTCAGAATATCTTTTGTGGTCCGTATATATATATATATATATATATATATAAAACTCAGCTTTGGAATGACATGGGAGTGAGTAAATGACAGAATTGACTTTGAACCTGAAAAATTAAAATAAGCTGACAATTTACTCAACCTCATGTTAGGTTTGTTAATTCATCAAAACCGATATGGAAAAATTTAGCATTGCATCACTCGCTCACTAATGAATCCTCTGCAGTGAATGGGTGCCGTCAGAATGAGAGTCCAAACAACTGATTAAAACATCACAATAATTCACAAGTAATCCACACCACTCCAGTCCATTAATTAACATCTTATGAAGCGAAACACTGCATGTTTGTAGGAAACAAAGCAAACAATAAAGCATTTTAACTTCATACCATTGATTCTGGCCAAATATGAGTCCATAATCCATATTAACATAATAACGCAATACATTTTTGCTTAAATCAAATGTTTAATCTTGTTGTTTTACTTGATGTCAGGTGAAGCCATGGGTTCTCATGTATTTCATAACTGATTGCAGTACACACATATTGAATATATGGAAGCACGAAGGAGCTACGGTTGAGGGGAAGATGAATCATTAAAGGCATAGAAGGCTTCGTCATACAGAGGATTTTATGGTGCTTTTTTGTCCTTTCTTTAAAGCCTAGCAGTCATTTGTATGGAACATTAGTAGTGGTTAGAAAGTCTCCTTTTGTCATCTACAGAAAGTGTCATCATACTTTGATATTTTAGGATGAGTAAATGAGGGTAAGTTTACGGGTGAAGTATTCCTTTAATGGCACCTTCTGCAGTCTATAGTTTGGAGTAATTAATTCAGCACCAAGGGCAGCTCTTGACTGACCTCTATGTGTGTTCACACTGTTGATGCTTTCAAGCCCTGCTATAGAAAACATCTTCAATTTGTATATATTACGAATCTCTATCTTTCTGATTACTGTAATCTTTAGCTGTCAACAATATTTTTCAAAGAAACCCAAGCTCTCAGCCATCCTTATCTGAATGTGTGCATGCAAATGCATGTGTGTGCAAGTATTAGGTTTGTCAGAGAGAGAGAGAGAAGTTGGCTGTGTGTGTGTTAGAGTGCTGTATGGAACAGAAGTGGTTGTAACCTACAGATGGCGGAAGACTCCCTCTAAATTCCCATCTTTGATTAAATGTACCTGGGGGGGAGAGGGGGCTATACATAGATAAATTGGACGCTCTACCATTTTTAATGAAGTGCTAGAACGGACTGATTATGATAATGCAACACACAAACTGATGCATAGGTTTTAGTTGATGCACTGCAAATACGTTAAATATATAAACATTCAACTTTTTGCATGTGCGTTGTGCATACGTGCAGTGTTTAATTGCAAAGCACTTTTTCTGCATTGCATTTATTTGAATAAGGCAATGCTTTTGCTTGGTGCATTGCAAACATTTTTGACTGTAATGCATGCACGTTTGACAACCACTTGAAAATTTATATTCTACGCATATAATTCCATGACAATGCACACGTTTATTAGAGTAAGGCGTTGATTTTTGTTGAAGCATCTCTATTTGAACTATTCCAGTAGTTAAGTAACATTTGGTAACTAATTTTAAACGCGATTGCATTCGTTTTGCTTTGTATGTAACGTTCGCATTTGGCTGATGCATTGCCAACATTTAGGCTAAAGCGCGCATTTGGCGATCCATTTTATTTTTGATATACATTAATTATACACTGGATATAGTGATCAATGACGATGCACTGATGTCGCCGATTGCATGCATTCACTTTTTTCTCTCTCTCTTTTTTTTTTTTTAAACGACGTTGCTTTTGGTTGATGCTTCGGTAACATTTGAAACAGTAACGCGCGTGTATTTGGCAACTCTTTGTGAAGTGCAAGGTGCATGCGAATGCATGCGTTCATTAGAGATGCATTGAAAGCAGCATGCGCTGCTCTGTAAGTGAGGAGAGTCATATGAGGAGTACAGAGAATACTTTGTGCCCCTGTTGGCGAGATGGTTGAGTCCTCGTCAAGGTTGCTGCTGTTGGTCTCCTCATACATCCAGCGCTGACTGACTCCAGCGATCAGTCTCCTCTTCAGCGCGAGGAATATCCGTTTCTGCCGGACACTTGAGACTATGAAAGCAGCTGATAATGAGGGATGGCGAGGATTTCTAGTGCTTTCACATAGAGGATGTATCAGATGCGCTCACGCTACCACAATGACGATTAAAACTGGATTTATCATTGGGAATATAGTGTTCTGCTGTATACTGTCGTGTGTGCAGGGTAAGTGCTGCTGTCGGTGGGTTTGTGAGACTGTGAGGGGCTGCAGGTGTCTGGATGAAATGGAAAAACGCAAAAAACATAGGCAGGAGTTTACAGAGCCTCAGTTGTGTCTGTATAATGCAGAACATACGTGTTCACACGCATCTGTAACTATCATATTCGAAAAGCATTTTTATGCGTTCACTAGTCGAGTCCATTATCACAGGACACTGAACAGGATTAATAACATTTTCCTGGTCATTTGTTTTTATTTTGTCCCATTTCAAGACGTCCGTTTTCTCAAGAAATGTCAATTTTCATCGCATATGTTCTCATCAGATTGTGCAGATACTGTATGGAATTGAGCAAAAGTAATCTTAACATTTAAGTCTATCTATCATCTATCTATCTATCTATCTATCTATCTATCTATCTATCTATATGGAAGTGAACAACACTGCTTAAAATCTCTCTCTCTCTCTACATTGTAGCTTTACTGCTATTTCTCTTGTGTGCGCAAAATATTGTAATGTCATTTTAAAATGTATTTTTTCCAAAGAAGATGTATATTTAACAAAGCAATATATATAGTTTTACAGTAAAAATAAATAAACTGAAAGCAGCATGCTTTAATTTCGGTAACCTTTGCACTAATTTAATAATTTATGTTGAAAGGGGCATTCCCCTTATTATAATTTAGGTTGTTTTTATCCTAAATATGTCGTCATGGCGTTTAATGTTGCATGTGGCCTTCCACATGATATTATTATTGGTAAATTTTACAGTAACATTTTAATAGCTAAAATAGATTGGTGTATTAATATTATAGAATTTAATGACATACAGTAAAGCAGTAAAGACCTATAAATTATTCATCAGAATGCCGTCTTGTAATACTTGTAACGTCGTCATAAGATTTTTACAGTGTAGAGAAAGAGTTAGATAACTATGCAATCTAAGCAGGTGCATGGATGGATGGATGGGTTGATGGACACAGACATTAATCGGACAGTTTTTTTTTAATTATTTCAAGTTTTTTAATTGTTTTATTCAAACACAGTTGTTGCATATGCACCTTAAAATGCTTAATTTGACAAGGTGTTTATTTTTATTTCCCCTGTTGACTCTGAAAACTCTCTTTTTCGCTACCGTTTTTCTCTCTCTCACTGTATAATGCATCCGGTCTTATTAATCTTTTTAATGAAGTGCACAGTTCAGGATTTCTACAGGGCTTTGCTTTAATGAAAAGCACAGGTTGCATGGGTCTTGTAGTACTGGACAGCAGGCATGATTGATTGGTGTTTGTATGTTTATGCATTAGATTTATACCCGGCAGACTAACCTCACAGAGTGACACAGAAATAGCTCATAACTGCCCACCAGAACCGTCTTTCACATATAGTGGCTCGTAGGGTAAAAGTAGTGACTTGTGAAGAATAAATAATCCATCCGAGTCATAAAATGTCTATGACTATGGAGATAGTCGCTGGTGTGTTGTGAATGAAGTAGCAAGCAGATCTGTTGATTGATATTGCAAATCCACTCTTGGAAACTAAAATCCATCTTTTGGTGTTGCAATCAACATGAGTCGCATTTGACGTGACTTGAAGCTGACAGGATGAGTAAAAATCCCCCACGCTGCTGTTTAAAACCATTTTTACTTTCAACAAACACCTTTAAACTCGTGCAGTGTTCCCTCGCTTGCATTAGTGCTTAGTGACTCAGGCTAATGGAAATCTAATGGAAATTATAGAATGAAGTTGTGCTGCCGCAGCACGACATTAACCTCCCTTGTATTCATTTTTAGCTTTCTTGCGTATGTTTGTGTGCCAAACAACAGCGGATCATTGTGCATACTAAAGTCCTCATTACATTCCCTTCCCGGTGTAGGTAAATGTCATACGGTATTGGGATTGAAATGCCGTTGGACAGAAAGCATGATTACTGTAGTTCAGCTCTGAGATCCGCTCGATTCATCATGATGTCATGTTGGTAAATAATGGGCCCTTTTTTCATGAATGCAAATATTTAGTGGCTTTCTTCTATCAACAGTGCTCCAGCGATGAGACAAGGCCGCGGGTATTGCAGTCGTGGCTTTGAAGTTATTTCTCATATAATGTCCTTGGCCAAACAAACAGCGCTGCGCTGCCTTCAAGGCTCTCTTGATGCATTTTTAATAAGAGGCGCTCCGAAAATTGGGCAGCGTGTAAGATGGGAAGACCAATGAAATAACTTTTCATCTCATTTGAAATTATTGCTCTAGGTCCCGCTTGGTTGGTCGTGGTGTGGATGGTCTGGTGTGGTTTTGAGTTTGCGAATCTACATGGTGCTTTTGTTCGCTCAGTTGGGGGATGTCCTTGATCTCTAGTGCTCGGCTTTGTTGTCCAAAAACAGTTTGGGTATCGGAAATAGTTCAGTCATTGTTTACTCGCCCACATTCTGCTGTTTTCACACCAAAGGGGATTTTTGTTTGAAAAGTGTTTTAGCAAGTGTAGTCTGAGGACTGTTCGTAATGACCAAAACACCAAAAATACAGAACAAAACCCATTTTTATTCGCTGGCAAAAATCTCAAATCTCATTCACATTGGTTTCGTGTCATGTCATGTTTGACATCCTTGATGCCAAACCAACATTGGGTCTTTAAATCAAAGTATATTGGAGAGATTATTGGAGTATGTTTAATATATAAAATATATGTTTAAATATATAAAAGTATAATACTATTTCAGGCTTTCTATGTTTTAATCCAATGTGTTATTTGTAGTCTCTTTGTAACTTGAGAAAATTACTAGCAATTTCTGAATGAAAATTGTTTCTACACCAAATTCCATTCAGTGAAATGGAAAGATTTGGTCTTTGTCTCACAAAACTATTATATGACTTAAACTACTTTTATAGTTCTTTTTTGGTCCTTTTTAGAGTGGTCACTATGAAAGGTATAACAGACAGTTTGCAGGTTTGGAGCAACAAGAGGATGAGTCAAAATTCTCATTTTTGTCTGAATTATTAATTTAAATCTGCACGGTTCTTTCATTTGCTCAGTTGGAGGATGCCCTTGATCTCTAGTGCTGGTCTTTTTTGTCCAAAAAGAGCAGATAGCTTAAAGTTTGGGCACTGGAAATAGTTCAGTTTTAGTTTACTCGCCGTCATTCTGCTTTTTCAGACCAAAATGGGACTTCTTTGAAGAATTTTAAGGCAAATCTAGTGAATAATGACCAAAACACCATAAAAGTGTCTCATTCACATTGATTTCAGACAAAAAAGTTGCACACATCATGTCAGCTTTGACTTCCTTGACGCCAAACCAACAATGATTCTTGAAAAACTTGTAATGTAGTGCATAAATCATAGACTACTATTTATGTTACTTTTTGGTCTTTCTCTGAAGCTTGACAGCTGCGGTAACTACTGTATGAATAGTAAAAAACTAAAAATTTACAGGGATGAAACAAGAAGAGGATGAATGAAAATTTTTTCCTGAGCTATTTTTTAAATTGTATTTGATCAACATCAAGTTGAAACTGCTTAAAAATTGCACCTTTTCTGTTGGCTATGTCTTAGATACTGTCATTATTTTCTAGCATGCGTCTCAAGGATACTTGCTCATTGACTAGCGCATGTCCTGAAGAGGCCTGTGATTCTGCTTTAACCAGTGATTGACTGTGGAGGATGTGATGTTGTTCAGATGTTACATGTGCTCAGTATCTGCAGCGCTCTTCACTGCTTTAATTACATGTTCAGATGCAAACTGCAGTTTATTTTGAGCAGAAGCACAAGATGCTGCAGTATTTTAGGAGTCCATTGTGTAGTTACTGTAACGCATATCATGAGCTTTCTTCAGTAATTTAATTGATCCCTTTAGCTATGAACATCCCCAGAGGAAAACTATTTTGCCCAGATTTTTTATAACTCAGGAGACCTAATTGAGCTCTCAAGCATCGAATACATGTCATATTTTTCTCATAGAAATTTTGGGAGAAATAAAAGCATAGAGCTATAAATGGATGTGAATAGCAATTCAGATCAATTTGTTTTGGAGGAATTTGATGAAAAATGTTTGAGTTCAGAGATATGACATTTGTTTTCTGGCTTTGGTATCTGGGCAAATCCTAACACAGTTTGAGAGATGATTGAAGTCTTAGATTTACGTTTAGGATTTTAAAATTTGTGTCTGAAGAATAATTGTGTTACTGGGTAATTCTGCATACATACATATTTATTTACACTTCCATTCAAAATTTGGGGTCAGTATGTTTTTCTTTCTTTCTTTCTTTCTTTTTTTAAATTAACACTTTTATTTAGTAAGGATGCATTAAATGAATCAAAAGTGACAGTTAAGACTTTAGAGACGTTTTTGATGTCATTTACAGTTAAAACTTAAGACTTTTTAATGTTACAATAGATTTCAATTTCAAATAAAGGCTGTTCTTTCTATCCAAATCCATAATATTAAAAAATAAATATATATATATATATATATATATATATATATATATATATATATATGTTTTTTTTTTTATTTTTAATGTATGTTTTTCATATAACACATTGTCTGTTCAGAAACCATGGTATATACAGGTATGTGACCCGTGCTGGCAAAATGAGTCGGAATGCGCACAGACTAATTTTGAGCTACAGGCCAAAGAAGTAAAAAAATGTCAGTTTGGTCGAATTTGAGGTTTTCACAAAAATGAGTTCATTAAGCCCTCTTCTAGCGATCCCAAATGCTCCAAGTAGTAATTAAACATCTAAAATGATCTTTATTTGTACGTTTTCTGAGAGGAGCACCTTCGCTCACTTCTGGACGACTGCTGCTGCTTCTCACCGCAAGTTGCAAGTCTATTGTTGCAAAGTGCAGCATTCCAGCCGTGTGAATATTCATATAGATTTCTCTTGGACATGAGTCCAAACCAGTGAAATATAATATTTAAAACCATGCTGATGAAAACAAAACGATCGTACTGACTGACATTTGCAAAGCACGTGCATAAGATGTGCCTTTCCGTGAGTGCGCGATCTACCTTATAAAGTACATTATTGTGAAATAGCCTATGTATTGGTGAGATTCACACAAACATAATCTGTTATATCTTACATGTCAGGCTTGTCTTGTGTCTCGTGCCTTCCCTACCTCTTGTATGCCCATATTTGGTTCTGTTCCTGTTCCTGTCATTATTAGTTAATTCTTTTCCAGCTGTGTTTGTTTTGCTTCCAGGTGTGTCTCTTTAGTTCCCTCATTACGTTGTGTATTTATAGTGTTCTGCCCTGTGTTTCCTGTCCGGTATTGAACGTCATTTCACATCTGTTCACCTGTAACCTGTATTGGATATTATTAAAGACTCTTACCTGTGAATTCCTCGTCTCCCCGTTGCTGGCTTCCATCTCCCTGTGAATCGTGACAACATGAACGTTTAGTTAATGGTTGTGGGAAAATCTGATGTGTAACATTATATTTGATCCATGCATGACAGTAGGTCTTAAACTAGATCTGTCTCAATGTTAATCATACATTAAAAGAAAAGATGGAATCACTCGCTGCTCTTGATTAAATACTGTTTATTTGCATCTTTGTTCTTATTTTTAATAACAAAGATAAAATAAAAATAGCTATGTTGTGATTAATAATATAGTAATTATTATTAAGAAAATAATTTTATAATATGCAACATTGCTTGGTGATTCTACTTTGGAATCTTTAACTCAATTTTTCTCGAAATCAGATCTGCTGCCTTCAAATGGCTGTAGCTCAGTCATTTTTGTCCGATTCCAACAAGTCATATATCATTTTGAAGGTATTTTAATGGAGAATGTGAAAATAAAAGAACTTATTTTTGAACATTTGCGCATTCCGACTCGCTTTTCCAGCACGAGTCACATATATGTAGCAGTCTGATGATTATCAAATAGTCAACAAGACCAAATTTTGAATTTTTTTTTTTTTTTGGTTGAAGATGACATCACTTTCAGACATTGACTTGCAGTATTACTGTCTTGTTTCTCCAACATCAGATTCAGGTGTCAGCATGTCGCCTTCAGCAAAAGAGCCAATATGAAACTATTTTCTATTTAATCCTGATAACTTTTATTCAACATCACTCTCAAGCTGAAATGCTGTGAAGATCACGTTTAAAAACAGCATGACCCCTGAGAGGAATAGGGCAGGAAGCAGCTAGGAAATTAATTTAATCAGTCAAGCAGATGACGCTTTAATTGACATTGTGATCCATCATCGACCTCTCCGTCCTTATCAAAGATAATTGACTTGAAATGCTGCTCAGATGTCAGATTTGTCTTGTAGTTATCCGGGTAACTTTTAATATGTGCTTAAAATATTTTGCCCAGTCATTTTTCATTCAACAAATGATGTATTAGGTTGTCTGAATACAAGTTCATCCACTACTCTGAGATCTGAGAGACTGGTAGCTTGATGTGAACTAGTTGACAGCAGCCATATCATCCTGTAGCCCAAGACTGTTGCCCACTGAAGCTAAGCAGGGTTGAGGCTGATCAGTACCTGGATGGGAGACCTGCTGGGAAAGCTAGGTTGCTGCTGGAAGAGGTGTTAGTGAGGCCAGCAGGGGGTGCTCACCCTGTGGTCTGTGTGTGTCCTAACGCCCCACTATAGTGACGGGTACACGATACTGTCAACAAGCACCGTCCTTCGGATGAGACGTTAAACTGAGGTCCTGACTCTCTGTGGTCATTAAAAATCCCAGGATGTTCTTCGAAAAAGAGAAGGGGTGTAACCCCGGCATCCTGGCCAAATTTGCCCATTGGCCTCTGACCATCATGGCCTCCTAATCATCCCCATACACTGATTGGCTTCATCACTCTGTCTCCTCTCCACCAGTAAGCTGGTGTGTGGTGGGCATTCTGGCGCACTATGGCTGCCGTCGTATCATCCAGGTGGATGCTGCACACTGGTGGTGGATGAGTAGACACCCCCTCACATTGTAAAGCGCTTTGAGTGTCTAGAAAAGCACTATATAAATGCAACAAATGAATTATAATTATAGTTTTTCTTGGTTTGAACAAGAATATCCCTGCTACTGAATAAACCCATCCAATCAATCAATAAATTAATCAGTCAGTCAATCATTTTGGTTTTAAACATCAATGTTTTAATTTATTCATTTCAACATTGATGTTTAGATTTATTTAAACATCAGTATCTGGGTTTATTTATTTAAACCAATGTTTTGATTTAGTATTTATTATTAATCTATTTAAACATATCATTGTTTTATTTAAACATCAGTATTTTGATTTGCTTTTCTGCCATGTTTCCATTGGGTTGCTTGGTGGTTGATGAATTATACACATTTTATTTATACAAAATTTGTGGTTCTGACATTGAATGTGCAGTTTTTGTCTGCCTTTGTTGTTATATATGACAAGCATAATCATTTATAAGGCTGCAATGTGAGGTTTATCATTTTATAACACATCATCTTTTTGTCAAAGCGTGTATTATTTGAACAGTTAAGTTGCTTAAATCATATTTTTTCTGGAGTTTGCAGTATGTTATAGATAGTGCTATTGGAAAAAGTCCTGTTTGCAAGTTTGCATTGGGGAACTGCATTGGTTTAGGTATCATTCATGTTTTTAACATAAACCATGTAGGGAAAATCTTTAAACAAATCCCTAATCCTAAGTATGAGTGACAGTAATAGTAATAGTGATACTGTCTATCCGCTTATTTCCCATCCATCTCCTACCTGCGCATTGTGTTTCCCCACACATTTATCTACTGACATCAGTTTTTTTCAAACGTCTTGCTTATGCGGCGCAGTCTTTTATTTTAAGAAGCTTTCAAAAGTCTCGCTCAGTTGCACAACCTCTCTGCTCTGTTATCAGGCGGCGCTTCACAGAGTTCACCGGAGAACGGCTTGATTGACAAACACTGCTTAAGTTCATTACACAAACCCTGGCTCTTGCCTTCTCGTCGAGGAATCCCTGGTCTTGGAAAGCAGGCATTTTCTCACAAATCGAATAACAGATGGCAGACCTGGGCGATCGTAATTATTCTCCAGCAAATTAGGAGAGCTCTCTCGTTTATTAACCAAATCAGAGCCAGCAGTAAAGTCACTGCCTATTCTAGCAAGCAAAGGGGCCTGTGGTAATTGACACTGATGAACTTTGATTAGTTGTGTTGGGAAGTTTTGCTTTAATACTTCTGGAAAGACCCGCTGGGTAAGTTTTCAGGCTGTGTAATGCTGAAATTTATATTGTTTGTGCTCACTTCAATAATTCAGTGCTTTCAATTTCGATTACGTCATCTGTATCTTGTCAAGCGATTGCTTTCTGTCAGAACGGATCACCTTTGATCACTGGCTTAGTGGTTTCTTTACTTCTAAGTGAACTTAATCCACATATATTGCCTGTTTTGAGTTTCTTGAAGTGTCTTAGATTTAGGAAATCTTTGTCAGTTAGACATGAAACATAAACTGGCATATTATGATCCTTAAAGGGACAGTTCACCTAAAAATAAAGCTTCTGGCATCATTCATGCTGTTTCAAATCTTCCTTCAGGAAAGCAAAAAGATTTATAACCGCTTGAGGATGAGTAAATGATGATAAAAATTACATCTCTTTTAGTGCCTTAATGGGATTTGATTACAAAACAAAATATGGGTGCAAGTGGCATCTGTGATTAAATGATGCATAAAATGACTTTCACAGTGATTTTTAGTGGATGTACCTTAATTATGAACATGTTCCACTAACCAGAAAGTGTACAAATAGGTTTTTTGGCTGTGTCAGAAAAGAGAAAACAGCTGCCCAGTCAGTCAGTGATTTTAACAAGTAGCGCTTTTGTATGAATTCACCTCCTAAGGAAAGTCCAAAGCACCTTAATGTCACATTTAATGACCAAGAACAAATTCAAGTAAGCTTTACTTTAAAAAAAAAAAAAAAAAAAAAAAAAAAAAAAACCTCTAATGTCATTTAATGTCTACAATGCTTATTTCCCAGTAGAAATGGAGTCATGAGTTGGAAAAAAAGTCAACATTTAGGAATTGATTTAATTTTGCAACCACTTAATTTTGATTACATTTGTATGTATACATTGAAAAGACAGCATTTTTCATTTTCCAGAGACAGCCTGTGTCTTTGAACACTTTTTATGCTATTGTTTAATCATTTAAAACATAACTTGCATTCTTAACCTTGTGAAGCCTGACAAATGAAATAATAGTTAAAAAAAAAAAAAAATCTATTTTTTTTTTTTAATGGGAAAGTTTAGACAAAATCTAAATAAAAATTACATATGTCTATTTGGAGAGTATCTTATTTTGAATATCTTATCTTGATCTTATGGCTCATATAGCATGATAAAGGAAAATATGGAGCTCACTTGAGGAGGAAAAAACAGCTCAGTTTTATTCAGAGGCCCAAACTGAGCAAAAATATGTAATTTGGTGCATGTTTATATGGCCAAAAAGTACAATGAAATTCTGATAGCTTGTAAATCAATGGGATGTTTATGACAGCATAGCAGACTACTTGGAGTAAATGCATATAAATATCAGTTGTCACTCTATATCTTATAAAATGTCTAGAGATTATATTAAATACTTAGTTTTATGATCAATGCTCTGTAGTTTTAAACCGTGTAATGCAATTGATGAACAAATAAATGTTCCTCAAAAGCATGATGATCATATTTGATACTTACATTTCAACATGATTTTTCTAAAAAAATGATAATCAAGTAAATAGAAGTTGCTTTAGTCCAGTGAGTGTTCATCTTAAAATATTACTAACAATATACTAACAAGTTATTCTTGCATTACTTTATAAAATCAGCATCAATTTCACCACAAAATCACACATGAACCACTACCTGAAGGTGGATGTTTTTACAATTATCCTAAAAGGCCTTTTACTTGCTAAACAGTATGAACTTTCAATCAGACAACAGAAGGCATGTAGCTAATTATGTGCAACAGGTTATTCAGCAGTGTTTTGATCATGTTGATCATTTAGACTGGGTGATTAGAAATGTGTGTATTAAATATAATACAGTACGTTTTATAGGGTTAATTACACTTTTTTTTTTCACTGGATTTTATGCCGGTTAACTTTAATGCATCATGTAAAAGTTTTTAGTGACTGATGCTTTTGAGGAAATACTCTATTTGTCGTCAGCAATGATTCATTTATTCAGATTCGCCCAATAGGCAGGTTTTCAAGATAAACTGAGTATTTGATTGATCATGTGATCTCATTTTCTGTATTCATGTGTTAAACTTAAGGAAGTGCACCTATAAGCGTCCAACACTTTTTGGAGTACTATAAATAGTTGTTTTTGATCACTAAAATGAAGATGAAAACATTGTAAAGTCAAAGGAACAGTTGTTTGGTTGCTAAGCCGAAGGTTTGCCCTTTCCTTTGGCTTCAAAGGGCCATCTCCTCTGCTTTGATCAACCTGACTCATGTTGAGATCCCTGTTGCCTCATCTACCGACTAGCCTTGCTACAAATCAATACTGGCTTTCGATTGCAACTTACAGTGTGGCTGATAGTTTGTTTTCAGATGTAATGAACAGTCTTAAACAAGAGCGTGGGTCTATCTGAGATGACCCCCAGCTGGGTGTGACGGCTCTTATGACAGAAATGATTGATCCACAGCCATGTCTAATGGTTTCTCTGCTTGTTAACATACTGCAGGTCTAGAGGGCTAGTGATCGTGATGCTGATTTCAATTTATTCTTCAAATCAAGGATTAGATGCAGTCAAAGATGAAGTGTGTTAGTAGCACTGAATTGCATTGCGAGTATAATGACTGTTTTCAAACAGGTTTCTTAAACTCTTGTTTGGATGAACAGATTGTTCAGCACAAATTCATGCATTGGTTTAATCTGTCTTGCTGTGGACTGGTTCTATCTATCTATCTATCTATCTATCTATCTATTTATCTATCTATCTATCTATCTATCTATCTATCTATCTATCTATCTATCTATCTATCTATCTATCTATCTATCTATCTATCTATCTATCTATCTATCTATCTATCGGCCTATCTATCGGTCTATCTATCGGTCTGTTACTATTACCATCAATTACTTTCAGGGTGATTTGTTAATTTATATATAATAAAAATATATTTCATTATTTTTATTACATATATAAATATTTTGTATATATGTATTTTCACATCTCATACAACTTTTGCTTTTATTTTTTAATATTTTTGTATATTTTATATATTTATATTTTATTACGTGACTAAACCAATCTATATATATATATATATATATATATATATATATATATATATATATATGTGTGTGTGTGTGTGTGTGTATGTGTGTATATGTGTATATATATGTGTGTATATATGAAGAGTTCAGATACAAAAGCCTGTAAGTGCCGTCTGAAATTTTTCTAAGGCTCCTATGTTTATGTTCAGTTATTTCATTTTAATGGCAAAGAAAAGAACCTATTCATTGCCATTAAAGTGAAATAACTGAACCTACACATAGGAGCCTATGAGCCTATCAAATGGCACTTAGAGGCTTTTGCATCTGAACTCTTCATATGTATATATGTATATATGTGTATATATAACCTTCATTCTTTATATTATATTATATTATATTATAAAGGCAATTCATTTAAATATTCTGTTGTTATTTGTTCACATTATTCCATACCCGTATGCTTTTATATAGATTGAATTTATGGTGTTTTATTCTTTTCTGAGCTTGACATATGTGACTTGCACTGTATAGAGAAGAGCTGTATGAAGATTCTAGTGTTCCATACAGTACAGTCATTTGCCTCTGAACTATTTCTTCAATATTCATGAGCCAAGCAGATTTATAATGTTCCCCTCTACTTTTCAGCTCATTCCAGGCTAAACCATTCCATTTGGAGTTATAGTGTTGTTTAAAAGAGCTTACCTACCAATGAATCAAGCCTTCACTGGCTTGCATTTTTGTATCTAATCACATCACACTGAATCACAGCACTACAGTGACCCTTCCGGAAGCCCAAACCTATTTTCTCAATCTGTCTGCATGCATATCCCTTCATATCTTATAGACACAAGGCCCTAAGAGGAAGCCGGCGTGGATGCGCTGTGCCGTAAGAGCCTTTGGAGCTTGTCAACTCCGATTCTTCTCTGGCCATCTGGTTATGTGTGAAGAAATAAGATTGAGGTGTATTGTCATCTCTGTTCTGCCTCTCCAGTGGCAAAACAAATTGATTGAGCTCTCGTAGGTCTGTACGATGGCTGGCGGGTGGAGACGATGTGTTAAAATCGCCGCAGGAGCAGCTGGGTCCTGTCTTTGGCTCGCATTCTTATTTGAATGAGATTTATGTGTTTAGATGTTGATTCGTATGACTGACCTATTTTCTTTGCTCAGTGATAACAGCGTGATGCTAATGTTGTTTCTCGTATCAATTTATAGCGGGCGGCAGCAGACGCGTCGCCATCACGGTGTCAGCGGTCACCTGGGGAGGGCAGCGTATAATCAGAGTAATTGGTGGATGAGACGAGATTTCCCACCGTGAAAGTAAAGCGGAATGAGGAGTGCAGATAAAGCATCTAAATGAATTTTGGGGCGATGTGATCGTGGGGCGGTGCCTTTTCAAAGTGGTTTTAAAGCAAGTTTACATTGATCTCTAATGAATTTTGTTCCAGAAAGGTTTATTTCTGCAGCTGTTTCATGCCATTTGCTGGGTTAAAGATTAGACTGGCCGTAACCCTCCGAGCAAACTGTAAAAAGTGATTGCAGCATTCGATAGAAATCTTTCTGAAGTGATTAACACGCATGTTTGATGTGAAGGGGGTCTGTTGTGCCCTCCTGTAGCTCGGAGAGAATGTGCAAACCCTTTTAAACATTTTGCTGTGCAATTCTCGTGACTCCATTCTGCTTTTCACAATCTAATCAGTTCCCTACAGATACAATCAATTCCTATATTACATTTTTTTTTATTTTTTTTTTGCATATCCTGATTCATACAGATTCATATCCTGATTCATACAGATTATACGGGTCAAATAGTGTGCAATCAACAGCGTTACACCTTTACATGGGTGTCATACCCATTCAAACTAAATAGTGCTTTTTTTTTTTTTTTTTCAACCTAATGGATTTTAAATACAAGTTCCCCAGAATTTTTATCTTGAAATTGCATGGTTATAGAATATTTGATGATACCTAGGCTATTTTTATCACCTTAATTTATTTATTAATATGTTAGTTTGTGTGTTTTGTATTCTTTAAAATTGCTGTCATTTTTTTAAAGCCAGGACCGCCAACAGTGGTCCCTTAAAAATTTGGCAAGACATTATTTTTTTGTTTTTGTTTATTTTATTATTTTTTTTTTAATTTTAGTTTTTTTTTTTTTTTGGTTTAGTTTTTGTTATATTTCTGTTTTTTTTTTTTTTTTTTTTTTTAAAGTTTAGTTTAAGGTTTTGTTTTGTCGTGTGTGTTTTTTAGTTTAGTTTTTTTGTTGTTATTTTTTTGTTTTGTTTTCTATTTTAGTTTAATTTTTTAAGTTTTTATTTTAGTTTTTTTTGTTTAGTTTTTGTTTTGTTGTGATATATTTTTGTTTGGTTTAGTTTAAAACAGTTTTGATTAAAAAGTATTAGTGGCTTGTGCTAGATTGTATGCAAAATATTATAACAGGACAATTCTTAAATATTGATACAGCCAGTACTGACGATGTTTTGAAAGGATTCATCCTCATATAAAATTATACATCATAACTAAGTGTTTTTAATGAATGATTTTATTATTTTTTCAGCATAAAAATTTTGTATTAAGCACTGATAAAGATAATTTTGTTAGCAAATACTGTAGCTGTGTATATTCCTTGTCAAATTAAGGAAAACATAAAAAGGGTCTTACCATTTACAGTTAAGGCTTACTTGATGTCAATAATTACTTTTTACTATTAAATGGCACCCTTTTAGCCTTATTTACAAAATTGTTGTTAGTGCTGAGTTTGATTTGTACCTTGAACTGTAGTATTTGTGTCAGATTTGAACTGTAGTATTTGTGTCAGATAAAAAAAAAAGAACAAGATATGAGTTTTGTGCTCAGCCTTTAAAACTGAATGCCAAAGGGCTTGACGACGCTTCAGAAATAACCCTCACTTCTAAGAGTCTATCTTGTGCCTTCTCTGTCTAGTCTAAGGGCGGTCAAGGACCGAAATCACCTCGTGATGTGACACTGAGAATGGAGACAAAGGCTGATTTTGGTCATGATTGCCTCCAATTGCAGCTGCCTGAAGAAATTAATGGTTTAGCATTATCCAGGCAGAATGACTCTTTCCACCACAGCTGCATAGATGTTACGGCCCCCTGCTGAAGTGCGCGCAGATGAACGTCCTAAAATGGAGCGTTCTGCCCCGAAGTTCAGATTGGATGAGTGTGGAAATTTTTGAATTCTGTTAATACGCCAAGGGTACATCACCTGCAGTATGATGATTAATAATAATAATAATAATAATTAACATTAAGCTTTAATAATGGCAATAATCCATTCTAGTAAGTGCAGTACAATGATTTTATCTGTGAATCGTGCTGAAGTCACTGTAACTTATTATCTCTTATTGACTTATTGCTTTATTACATCATGCGGCTTGGGTTGTGGATAGTATTTTCACTGTTTTCTGATTTAGATCTCATTTTGGTCTATAGATGTGGAGATTACACACTTATTATACCAATTATTATTAATTAGGTCACTTTGACACTAGAGCTTTGTTTGCAGACCTAAGTCCAATAAAACAGCCGAAATCATTGGCAAATATTATAGCGCGGTGTACTTTTGTTCTTGTAGTAAAATGCATTGTATGTAATTCTGGTGTTGTTTCCACAACATTTTACTAACTTTAAGATGCATTTGCAACTAAAGTCTTAAAATCTAAGACTTTCTTGGTAATCCGTATGTACTGTAAACTGCACAGCATTTCTCGTTTTATGTTTGATGTGGTTTCTAGAAGGTTTTTAAACGTCGTACTGTGACGTAACCTAACTGCAATCAAATTGAGAAGTTAGGAAAACGTTTTGTACTTGCTGGGATTGTCTCGTTTTTTTTTGTTTTTTTTTTAATTAGCCATAAAAGGTTTGTGATAAAAGAGATTGGGCACTTGCAGGATTTGCAAAAGACTTTGGTGCTGTGTGTAAATGTTTGTTTGATTTCGAGCCTCTGGGCAGAAACCAATGGATTCGTGACTTTTTGAACATGGATTTTCTGTATTTTTCCAAGTCATTTTGATAACCACATATAATGCATTAGTGATGCAACAGATGCAGCTCTGGCTTTTTTTTTTCATTGCTTTATAATCAACCTTTCAGAATAGATTGTACTGGTTCTAGTTGCTGATTTATTACATGCTCTATCAAAGCTAAATTGAATACGTCATGGCAACAACCTGTTCACTGCACAGTTTCCATAGCAGATGTTAGTTATAGGATTGTACCTATCAGTAAGCAATTTTATATTAATATATTGCGATACTTTATCTCACAGTATTGTGTGATCCTTTTTAAAGTCTATTCATTGGTGCATTCATATCAAGCCATTATGTCCTAATGAAGGAGCCCACTGTTGTTGTGTGTCATTCCTAACGATAGCCTTTAGCCATGATTATTTGCAGTATTACACTGCCTCTTTTACCTTATTGCTTAACTCAATCCAAATTTTAATGACAGGGCCTTTAGAGACGTGACCGTACATTCTGGAGTATTTCACAGATTTTTGTTTGTGGGAAACAGCTAGAAGCCAATTAGTATGTTTTTGCTCTAATTATTGCATTATTTGAAATGGATTATGATTCTCTCCAATACAAATGTAATTTTTTATTTCCCCATAAGATGGAATTATTTTAGTGTGGCTAAATTGAAAAATCAATTTAGAGTTTTCTCTGTGTGTTGCATGTCTGATGCATCTCACAAACCTGTTAAGAACATGTCCGGATCATACATCACTCCAAAATCCCCTAGGAAGTAGAAAATATTTTTTTTGCTTAAAGAAAATTATGCCTATTTTACATATGCATGCTAATCTCTCCTTATAATCATTACTGTAATGAGATAATAATGACATATTTGAATTGTAAATTATTTATATATCCTGATGTAGTATTTGCTGTATAGCATTCAGTTCATGCTGATTTATATATAAAAAAAATATATTGTATTATATTTTTAATTGCATATAATAAAGAATTATGCACACTTCCATAGCTTACAAAAACAATCAATATATTGCAATGTTTGAGCCTCACAGCCTTCATCAGGTATTGCATAACCGCAGTGTTGCAATATAATGACTGCTTTTGCAAGCTACTGTAGTGTGTGGGATTTTTCTCTTTTCTTTTCATGATGTTTCAATGTCATATGCACCTGCCTGTAATCATTCAGGTTGTTGAGCATTTACTTTCTGAAAAATGTTGTTACACCGCTGCAATAATGTTCCAGTGACAAGCAGTTTGTTTGTCTTCACTCAAAGCAATAATGCAATGCAACAAACAGAATCAATTAGAACATATCTGATGTGCAGTTATGTGGAGTGTGATTTTGAGCCAATGAGATTTCAGAGTGGGTGGAGTTATTAGGAGTGATGCCATGTAAATAGAAACCAAATGGTTGCTTGTTGGGTCAAACACTTATTTACATGGACAAGTGTTGCAGTAATGACAATCTATTGAGAATCCCAGTCAAAAGTAAAACATCCGTATGTCATACTAATAAGAATTTTGAAGAAAATGTGCTTAATTGTCAAAAGTGTCTTTTTTTATGCATTCTTGATGCATTTCTCTTTGCTGTTCTTTTGAGGTGATGGTGGATGTGTGGAGTGATTGTGTCAGATCTGAGACAGGTGGCTATGAGTCGATGCAGGCCTTTCCCTCCTGAATTCATTCTCCTTGCCTTCCTGGCTGACAAGAGTAAGGAAAAAAAAAAAAAGATGGGAGAGAAAAGATCCTTGATCTCAAGGAGTCGGCAAAGCTAATTACGCCTTAAGGGAAGCGGAAGGGGATAAATGGAAAAGCTCAATTAATGCTGGTTGTCATTACCAGTCTATTTGCTCAGGTTGACGCATAAAAAGCCCTACTAATTTGTGTGTAGCAGGTGGTAGATGCACACCCACGATGGCGGACGGGTTGACATATGAGGAACGGTCATTAAAACGAAACCCCTAACGTCTCCGAGAGCAGCCATCTGACGATGGTGACTCAAACATTCGCACAGTTATAGTAATTCATGTCACAACCGAACCATTACGGGCATTAGCGCACAAACTGGCATGATTTGACTAATGTGATTGTGATGTCAGATGTCACCAGTTGTTTTTCTTTTTCAGAGAGTTGAGAAATGTTTTTGCTGCTGTTTTAAGCTCAGAGAGGAATACTAACTAGCTATACAAACAACTCCCAGAGGATAATTGTATTGCTCAGAGATTATCCTGACATAACTTGTAATGAGAGAACTAGTTCACAGACCATTTTACTTCCATAATATGGTGTATTTCACAGTTAAGCGGAGTATGTGAGAAATAATTGAATTTTTTGCATCAGGAATTGATTCGATTTGGAAAAATGCATGTAACATTCCAATGAACTTTGAAATCTCCAGTTCATTCCAATGGAATGCTCTGTAAATCTGAGAAGCAACAGTAACCAAGGGGAGCGGGGTTTAGTGAAAAGTCAATTTATGATGGATAAAATAAATCATTCTATCTTTTATTAGAACTGAATATTCAGTTTCACTTAGTTTTACATCATATTTCCGAAGTAAAACCAGTTGCAAATGTTTCATATAGACTTTTGTAGGTTATGGCAGTTATGGAGTCATTTTCTTCTCTTTTTCTTTCTGTATTGCTCAGAGATTGCTCTGTCATACCTAAGGAGACTTACAGTGTGAAATGCACTTCTCAAAGCATTTTACTTCCATAATTTGGTGTATTTCACAGTGAAACAGAATATGTTAGAAATAATTAATTTGTCTGTGCCAGGAATTGATTTAATTCTTAAAACTGCCCATAAAGTTCCAGTGAACTGGGAAATCACCAATTCATTCCAATGGAATGCTCTGTAAATCTTGAGTAGCAACAGTAACCAAGGGGAATTTTGAGTAGCAACAAGGGGGCAGAATTTAGTGAAAAGTCAATTTCTGATGAATAAAATCAATCATTCTACATTTATTAGTCAAAGATCTGTAGAAATATGTCAAAATACAGAAGTAAAACTGGTTGCAAATGTTTCATGTTGACTTGCAAGTAGTCTCAGCCTCAGACGTCATGCCCACGGACCGTTTGATGCATGTGGCACACAAAATTGGAAACACTTCAGGAATTTCGAAGTAGTCCTCTGACATTTCCGTGCCCATAAACATGATGTGGCACAATACGAAACATGATTGGTTGCTTTACCTGTCAGTCATATAGCTTCTTGGGCGATCCTTGGCCATTCAAAGCGGCCAAGGTTCCCAGACCTTCTGCCATCAGTCTGAAGGTCTGGCTACGTGAGACTAAGTTTAGAGAAAAGTAAATTTCTGATGGATAAAATCAGTCATCCTATCTTTATTAGAATTGAATATCCTGTTTTACTTGGTATTACATCACATTACTGAAGTAAAACTTATTACAAATGTTTAATGTTGACTTTTTGTAGGTTATGACAGTTATAGACAATAGATAAAATCAATCATCCTATCTTTATTATAGTCAAAGATCTTTGGAATTACCTCACAGTACAGAAGTAAAGGTTGCAAATGATTCATGTTGACTTGCAAGGCATTTGTGATTTTTATTTCTTTTTGTAGGTTATGGCAGTTATAGACTCATATTTTCTTCTCTTTCTCTTCCTGTATTGCTCGGAAATTGTTCTGTCATAACTAGGAAGACTTACAACATGAAATGCAGTTCACAAACCATTTTACTTCCATAATTTGGTGTATTTCACAGTGAAACAGAATATGTAAGAATGAATTACTTTCTATGCATCAGCCATTGATTCACTTCTTAAACTGCCCATAACGTTCTAAATTCCAATGAACTCGGGAAATCTCAAATTCATTCCAATGGAATGCTCTGTAAATCTTGTCTGAGTAGCAACAGTAACCAAGGGGGGCGGAGCTTACTCAAAGGTCTCAACGGTCAATGTCTCATGGATAAAATCAGTCTTTATTAGAATTGAATGTCCTGTTTCACTTAGTAATTGTTACAAACCCCTGTTTAAATTAGCCAGAAAGGGGGATGCAGCATAAAGAGGACACGTAAATCCAAAATACCATGCAAGGATATTTATTCAAATAACAAAACTAAACATGACACAAAGGAAAACACGTATCCAAACCAAAAACGAGAAACACGAAATGTAAAAGAATAATAAAGCTTGTTTGCTGGTGGATTTCCTCTCTCTCTCCATGCTCTGCTTCAGCGTCTTTAATATAGCGAGGAAGCACTAGTTCCATGAGACACAGGTGCACAGGGGCGGACCTAAACAATCAAACTCAAAGAGAGAGATTAGGGGAGACATGACGTCACGCAAGGGAAGATACACACTCACGGCATAGGCCGTAACAGTAATAGATCACACCACAAAAGTAAAAATGGTTGCAAATGTTTCATGTTGACTTGCAAGACATTTATTGTTTTTCTTTTGGTGGATTATGGCAGTTATGAACTCATATTTTCTTCTCTTTCTCTCTTTTTAAAGGTTTCATTTATACATGTGGTGGGACATTAAAAGGGAAAAATGGGACCATAGAAAGTCCAGGTTTTCCTCACGGATACCCGAATGGAGCAAACTGTACGTGGGTTATTGTAGCCGAGGAGAGGAGCAGAATTCATATAGTTTTTCAGTCCTTCGCTGTGGAGGAAGAATATGACTTTTTATCTTTATATGATGGACATCCTCATCCTGCAAACTTCAGGACAAGGTAAGCACTCATTGTTTGAAATCAAGAGTTTTGTGCATGTCTGTTTGCGTTCAGACTGTTAGTTATGCTTAAAGTTGGCACAATTCATTTTTAGTATATGTACAGTATGCATCTGAAGTTCACAGTCTTACTCATTCTGGAAAACAGAGCAGAAATATTTATGACATCATTTCAGGGGTGTATGCAAATTATCTCTGTAAAATGAATGAGAATGTCCTTCCCACTGATACCACCTGCTGCTGACTGGCAATAGCAAGTAACAAATCATGATTCATGGCTGTGACATCGACTAAAGCCTATTGGCTATAAAAAGGTAAGGGAGCCCTTCGATATGTCTCAGCCCAACTTCCTGTTTCAATAAGAAATATGTCAGCTCAGGAGAGGCTGTGTAAGTAAGAATAATGTACATTCAGCTGGTCATTCTCACAAAATAAACCCAGACAGGGTGAAGGAGAGTGAAAGGGTCTTGTATTTATTTTGAATGTACATGATCCTGCCTATTTTTTTTTTTTTTTTAAAAAAGTGGTCATGAAATATTTGAGTTTATTTTATTAATCTGAAAAGAGAGCACAGAGTGTATGACAAACACGTTATTAAAAAGTTTAGCATTATTAATTTAGGTACCGTCCACAAGTTATAATCTATTTACATATACTGAATATACACAATTCTGCCATTTCTACTTATTTTTAATTAATAAGTGACATAAGTCACATAATTCTTACATCAAAAAATGTAGCTCAGAGTAATATTAGAAACATGAAACTAGTGGTTTCCAGGAATAATAGTCAATTATTAAGTTTAGCATTATTATTTTAGTACCATCTGGTATATAATTTAATCTATATTTTTTTCTATTACGTAATCTTTTATGTGTATTAAATGTGCATGATTCTGCTTTTTCTACCTATTTTCAAATTAATAAGTGGGATTGAAATATTGATTTGAGTTCAGATGTTTTTGTGAAAAGAGAGCACAGTAGACAGACATGAATTTTTTTTTTTCATTATATACTTTTTATATATGTAGAAAGTACATGATCCTGCTTTTTAAAATTCATTTTCAAATAAATAAGTAGACATGAAATAATAATTTGCTCTTTCATCTCACGTAAAAGAAAATATTAAAACTCAGAGTAATATGAGATACATCAAACTAGTGGTTTCCTTGAATAATAGTCAGTTATACAGTTTAGCATTATTCATTTTGGAACCGCCTGGTCACTGAGCATTTGAAGTTTTCCCATTATATTATATTACTATTATATATTATATTATATTATATTATATTATATTATATTATATTATATTATATCATACATTTAATCATTTATCATACGCTTTTAGCAGATTATATTATATTATATTATATTATATTATATTACTCTTAAAAAAAAAAAAAAAAAAAAAACAGGTACTGAATGTCCGTGACTGTGTTTTTTCTACTTATGTATTCTGCTTTTTCTACTTAATATTAATTGATGCTCTTATCTCACATTAAAAAAAAAAAAAAAAAAAAAAAAAAAAAAAAACACATTAAAACGAAGTAATATAAGAGACATTAAATTAGTGGCTTTCTGAAAGTATAAAATTTTGCATTATTACTTAGGTACCGTCTAATCATTGAGCATTAAAAGTTTTCCCATTAAATTCTCTTAATATACGTAATGAATGTATGTGATACTGCTTTTTCTACGTATTTTCAAATTTATAAGTAGGCTTGAAACATTTATTTGTGTTTAAATGTTTTTATGTGAAAAGAGTGCGCAGAATAATATGAAACAAGTGGTTTCCTCAAATAAAAGTTATTTAAAAAGTTAAGAAGTTTAGAATATTATCTGGTTGTATTGTCTGATTACTGAGCATTTGAAGTTTTTCTATTATATACTCTGTGTATACTGAATGTTTTCCCACGATTTCCTCAAATAAAAATAGTATTTCAGAGAGCTTTGTAGTTGTTGCAGTCATACGCAGTGTTCATTTTGTGAATTATAGACCTGATTACTAGCATTACATGGGGCCGAAACTCTTCTAAATGCTTAAAAGCTCACAAAATTAACCTGCACTAACTCTCCTCTAATTAAAGGGTAAACCAATTATTGCACTGGAACTCTCCACAAGCTAGGAACCAAATCAGCAGACCCCCTGCATTCAGGTAGCTGGAATTCACTTGTAGCAATTACCAATGATTGAAAGTGTTTATTTTATGCCAATCTGGGCATCACAAACACTGAATCCAAAAACTGATGCTTCACTGGCTGAACAGATTGCAAAAGAAGTGACACATTGCACTCGTGATGTCATTTCCTCACTAATCCCTCTATCAAAATGTCAGATAGTTGTCAGAAAAATACTTTTTTTGCCAAAGTGTTTGTTGTTCTCAGAATACATCCACTTGTGATTTGTATTCGGTGTCAGAGATGATTTAGAAAGTGGTACAATACAACACAGGATTGATTTTGATGCTGGAAAGTGTTTCTGTAATATCATTTGACTCTTTGCTAAGCTCCGCCCCTGGTTACTGTTGCTAGCTTACAAGCTTTATAATGAATTGAAATTTTCAGTAAAATAGTTGCAATGTTATGCTTGCATGAGCTAGAATGACAATGCAAAGCATTATCTGTGTTTTCCTTTAGAGAAATTGTTAAATGACCATGATTAACATCTGCTACAACTGTCAGTCAAAATGGAGGCAAACGTTCACAATCATCCAAGAAGAGAAAAGCATAATTTGATGACAATTGCAACTGATAACATCAGCATACGCGAACATAACTGTTTCTGCTTGCTTACTATGTTATTGAGAACTCTCTTTAGTTGCTGACCTTAATCAAATATTTTTAGGTTTATTAATGATATTTTACACTGGAGCAAATGTAGATGGCTTTACTTTTGTAATACATTTTGAAAATAATTGAGTAATGTAAATGATTTTGAAAAAATTAGATTTTTTTTTTTAAATGTATGCTCACCAATGCTGTATTTAATTAATCTAAACTGCAGTAAAATAGTGATAATGTGAAATTGTAATATGCTGATTTGCTGCTGAAGAATCATTTCTTACTATCATCAGTGATGACAACAGTTGTTTTACTTAATATTTTTGTGAACATCATGATGCATTGATGATACAGGACTCTTTAAGATATAATTTATTTACTTTTTTTTTTTTTCTGGTGATAAGTAAATGTTTAAAAAATTATGGCCCAGTTTCATAGACGGGGCTTAGCATGAGCCAGGATTAGGCCATAGTTTAATTAGGATATTTAAGTAATTTTTTATAAACATGCCTTAGAAAAAAGCATTACTGGTGTGCATCTTAAGACAAAACAAAGGGACTGACATGTTTTAAGATCAGTCAGTGCAAGTTTCGTTCAGTTGAAACCGCTCAGATTTACATTTTAGTCTAGGACTAGGCTTAAGCCTTGTCTGTGAAACCGGAGGTATAGTTGGGACATTGTTGGGAAGTTGGGACATTTTGTAAAATGCAATAAAATCAAGAATCTGTGATTTGTTCATTCTCTTTAACTTTTATTTAATTGACAAAAATACAAAGAAAAGATTTCCAAAGTTTTCACTGACCAACGTAAATGTATTTTGTAAATATGAGCACATTTTGATTTTGATGGCTGCAACACACTCCAAAAAAGCTGGGACAGAGGTATGTTTAACACTGTGTCACATCAACCTTCCTTTTAATTGCAATGTTTCATTGTTTGGGAATTGGGGATACTAATTGTTAAAGTTCTGCAAGCAAAATTTTTGTCCAGTGTCGCTTGATACAAGACTTCAGAAGCTCAGCAGTCTTTGATTGTTGTTGTCTGATTCTCCTGATCATGATGAGCCATACATTTTCAATAGGAGTCAGATCTGGACTGCAGGCAGGCCAGTCTAGCACATTCACTCTGAGTCTACAAAACCACGCTGTTGTAGCACATGCAGAATGAGACCTGGCATTGTCTTGATATAAGAACCATGGACTTTCCATGAAAGACATCATCTTGATGGCAGTATGTGTCTCTGTACAATCCCAATATATGCCTCCATGTCAATGGTACCTTCGCACATATCCCAGTCACCCATGCTGTTTGCACTGATACACCCCCACACCATGACAAACATTTGCTTTTGCTTCTGTTGCTGATGAAAGTCTGGATGGTTCCTTTGGTCTTAGGGACTGAGAACTCAAAATTCATTTTTCCCAGAAACAAGTTGAAATGTGGACTCATCTGAGTACAGCACACATTTTCACCATCTTTTTGACTCTCTGAGATGAGCTCTGGCCCAGAGAACCCGGCAGCATCGCTGCATAGGATTGATGTATAGCTTTCTCCTAGAGTAGATATTCAAGTTGCATTTCTTGATGCAGCAGCAGACTGTGGTAAATGATGTGGTGTGGTTTTCTGAAGTACTCTTGAGCCCATGTGGCTATATTTAACACCGCAGCATGACTGTTTCTTATGCAATGCCATCTGAGGGCTCAAAGGTCAAGCACATTCAACTGAGGTTTCCTGCCTTGGCATACATGTTCTGTGATTTCTCTGGATTCCCTGAATCTTTTCACAATATTGTGTATGGTACTTGGTGAAAGACCTAAATTCTTTGTAATTTTGCATTGCGAAATGTGATTTTTGATTTGTTTGACACTTCTCTCGTGAAATTTGGCACAAAGTGATGAGCCATGATCCAGATGCTCCTTTTATACCCAAATATGATACCTTGACCCATTGCAAATTCACCTGCTTACTGTGAACTGTTTAAAAACAGTTTAACGTGGATATTCTATAACTTTTTCACTTTTATTTTGCCTCTGCCCCAACTTTTTTGGAATGTGTTGCAGTTGTCAAAAACAAAATTTATTCATATTAACAAAATACGTTTACGTTGGTCAGTGAAAATTCAGCTTTGCAATCACAGGAATGAATTACACTTTAAAAAATATTAAAATAGAAAAACTGTTATTTTAAATTAATATTTCACATTATTACTGTTTTGCTGTATTTTTGATTAAATCAGTGCAGCCTTGGTGAGCAGAAGAGACTTCTTTCAAAAACATTCTTTGGTTTTCCAAAATCATTTGCATTAAGTGATTACTCCCAAAACGAACATTTATAACAATAGCGAGGCTATCTGTACTGGTATCTGGACAGGTTATGATATAAGCAAGCAACTAGGCTATAAAAAATTAAAACTATTCTTATTTACATTATACCCTGTAAGTCACTTTTGAGAAGGAAACTGGACATTGTTTGTAAAATTCAAAATGCACACGACTTCCATATTCTTCCATCAGAAAAGAGCAACATCCTCTCTGATAATATCTTATGGTGGGACTGGTTAGTAATGTTTTTTTTTGGCGGGCTTGGTGAAGCGTCAGTTGCAGTTTTTGAAAGTATGAACACAGTGCTCTCTTCTCTTACCAAGATTTGAGGTGATTGTCCACAAGTACTGACTGGTCAGTGAATATTTGAAGTTTTTCCATTATATACTCTCTTTAATAGACCTTAGATTGAATACAGCAAATCTTTGCAAAAACACATTGTGGAATAAGAGCCAGCCCTTCATTATCTAAGCTGTAAGTGAATCAATAGTTTTTGTCCTCCTCTGCAGACATGGCACTTCATTTGCAGTTATTAAAGCATTAATCTTTTGAAGAATGTAAAAGCAGTGATGCCAGCTGTACCGTGTTCTTGGGCTTAACGGAATTACTCAAACATTTATGAGTATTGGGTAAGCGCTTCGATAAAAGAACAGCAGAACAGTCGTTTCATTACCATCAAGTAATAGATGCTCTTGAATTACCATCCAATACAAGAAGCACAGCTCAGAGCCAAAAAGAATCATATTGCCTCTTTGGAACAAGCAGTATCTGTCGTTGTTGATCCATGAGAGGATGTCAGTACAGTACATTGTGTTATTTTGAACGATCTACCTTCTCCTTGAGAAGTTATTGTGCCCCATTGAGTGCTAGCCCCATTATGTCTGCTGCTCTGTGAGGTTTGGTTCAAGGCAGACTTCCTCTGAGTTTCCTGCCTGTGTGAATGTGGGTTTGATAAAACCTTGCTTGTAAATTTTTAGATTGACACTATAGATAGATGTATGGATGGTCGGATGGATGTTTGCGAAATGTATCATCATCATCATGCTGCTTAATATTTGTGTTTTCTTAATATTCAGGATTCTTTAATGAATAAAAATTTCAAAAGAATTTATTAGAAAAATATATTTTGTGATGTAAAATTACTGTCACAGGCAGTACTGCCTCCTTGCTAAATAAGTTTTAATTTCTTTCACATTTTGAATATGTATATCTGCTATAATTCTATCATTAACAACCCAAACTATATATTCTTTAATAGAAAGTTCAGAAAAATAGAATTAATTTTATTTAATTTTTTTATTTGTATATTTTCAGTTGTTTTTTTTTAGAATTTAAGTTTTAGTAATTTTATGTGGTTTTGTCTTTTTTTTTTTTTTTTTTTTTTTTTTTTTTTTTTTTGAAAAACTATGTCTACTGGGCTTTATTTTATCTGATGTCAGTTTTCTTATTTTTGTGCTTCACCTTAAACTTTTTTTGGAGTTAGTTGTCAAGGCAACATTTCTTCAGTCTATGTGGATGAATCATCAATATTTTTGGTCTGTTTTCCCATAAGAGAAAAACTGTACATTTTAAATGTGTTTCTACTATAAGTCAGTTTTGTGAACTTTTATGAGTGCACTAGCAGATGGACTGCATGCCAAAACCTGCAAATATTATGCATGAGTCATACAGGAAAAGGTACACATAAGATTTTCATTAGGTTTCAAGCTGCATCCCTGCACTATTTTTTTTCTTTCAAATCTTAAACTGATTTTGTGTATCAGCGATTTATTTTTTCCAGCAAAGATTTTGTCGGAAGGTCCTGGCAGGAAGGTCCTGACATCTCAGGATGTAACTTGTTTTGTATCCGGCAAATAGGGAAATATTTAGCTTTCCTCTGGCGACCCTCGATTTCAACACGTTCTGGAAAAATCCATTTATCAAAGCAATTCAAGCAGATGCCTTTGATACGTTACTTATCCCACCACTGCCTGACATCGCAATTTGTCATTTTTCCGTTCAGAACAGGCCGTCCCAAAATAGCACCGCATGACTTGCGGCAGCACAACCTGAAGGAAAACACACAGAGCGTCCAAAATGATGAAGCAATATCTCCAATTAAAAGTTGACCTCTTGTTTGATGAGTCAGATTAGAGACTTTCATTACAGTGTGACAATTAGTTAATTGTGCTTTTGCACAGAAATCTAAAAATCTTAATTAATAGCTTATTTTGACCCATGCTTGTTATTAAAGCTCGATGTCATACTCTGGCAAGCATAATATCTCATAATATTGGAAGGAATAAATGATTTGACTGTAAGAAAATCCTTCCTAGCATGGCAAGCTAATTACATGCTTCGGCTATGCTAATGTTACAAACAAGTTAAAGCTACAAATGAATGTATTACACTTTAACTGTGATGATATGTGTCATGAAATGGCTCATTTTAGTGCAGGTCAGTTCTCACCACAGTTTTGAAACAAAGGTTAACCTGGAGGGAAGGAACGCACGCAGTAACTGTCTGAGCTCCAATCAGTTTTATTTAAATTCAGTGAGGTTAAAGGAAGAGTTAATCTAAAAAGAAAATCATTTTTTAATCAACCTCATGTTGTTCTAACTAAGACCATCATATGACTTTTCTTGATGAAATGTGAATGCAAAAGACTATGTTGTCTGCTGTTTTCCATGCAATTGCAATAAATGAGGCTTACTTATATAATTATAATTAAAAAATGCTTAAAAATGCTTATTTTTAAGCATTAATAATATTATTTATTAAAATTTTAAATAAAATTTTTGTATTTTCAGTTTTCATTTTAATTTTAGTTTCAATATTTTATGTGCTATATATATTTCTGTTTGGCTTTATTTTTGTTTGTGGTAACACTTTATATATAATGCATTATAAAAGTAGTTTTCATGCATTAGTTATGTAATGTATTGTATGATCTCACAAATAATTGTAAATGGTTATAATACATAATACTTATCTAATCATAATTAGACCTTTAGTATAGTGTATAATGCAAGTATAATGCATTAAAACACATGACAAACAAATCTTCAAATATTATTATGCATTTTAACTTTGATTACAATTATTTTATTTAGGGTGAATTCGGGTAATCTGGGACATTTTTTGCAATTTTGATTTCTGCGATTTATTTCGATATCTATCGAACACATGATATCAACACATTAGACTATTCTGAAATCCCTAACATGTTTTCTAACCACACCAGAAGAAAGAATGTAGATATTATACCCAGAGGAGACATGCCACACCTATTAGTGTTTTTGTGCCAAAAAAAAAAAAAAAAAAACTACTTGAATTTGATAATCTGGGACAGGTCACTTTGTAATCTGGGACATATGTATTAGGCCTAAAAAAGCCTATATTCACCATACTTTTGCATGCCAAATACAATATCACCAATTTTAAAAAAGCATTATGAAAAAAATGACAAGTACAGAAATCTCAATAAGAAAAAGAAAATGTATATTCCATTATACATTATATATTAAATATTTCTGTCTCTACACAGGATTAACAATCTACTGTGTTAATTCATTTAAATTAATTTAAAACTCTATTAAAATTGTTTAACATTTGTTTAACATTGTATTAACATTTTAAAAAATCAACTAAAATTTAAGCAACAGCAAGCAACAATTTGATTAACGGATTATTCATTGTTATTCAAGTTCTCCATTCTATAAAATTGGGGCTATTAGGGGAACAATATTGAATAGATCACAAACATAATTTGACAACAATTAGGAACATTGTCTTATTTATGACAGATTTATGTCTTTAACATAAACACCCATTTCTTATGATGGCATATATTAGCCTTTGTCATTAGACTTATAAAGTCCCTAAATGCATATTTCCCCCATTTGAAGACTGTCCCAGATTACCCAAAGCATGCTGTCTCACATTCTCAATCATATTTGACAATGTGGGACAACAAAAAAATGTTTGAAAAAAAAAAAAAAAAAAACTAAAACACATTTTCAACACTTTAATACATAATTTGTTGCTTGAATAGATCACAAGCAATTCCCAGGGGAGCTTCTTGATTGACAAGTGCCCTGCTCCTTTCTGTTGAATCACCCCCATGAAGTCATGTAATTTCAGTCACATGACATCCATGCTAAAATTATAGTAAAGGTCCTGTTGACTAAATTTTGTTAGAACAGGAAATAAACACACTGGAGTTTAGGTGTCCCAGATTACCCGAATTCACCCTATTATGTACAACACTTCAAAACATTGTCAAGATAAGAGTCGGAAAGAAAAATTGCGTTCTGTCCTTTTCTTAGCCGGCAGCTATGATAACAACGTCACTTTTCAGAGCGCATTCTCGCAATATCTGCAGAAACGCAAATACGTTTGCATGAGAAATGGCTGAGAGACACTTTTCTTGACCTGATGAATGAGTTCATTGCGAGCGTGAGGAATGCATTTGTCTCTCATGAAGCATTTTGGAAAATTGCTAAAGCATATGTGTAGATTTCTCTCTTTTCAGCAGCCTGGCTTCAGAGATACGGGACAGTAGTCAAATACAGATTAACCACAAAGAGGCAAAACGCATCAGAATCAAGGAGAAGCTCACAAAGTCTGATTGGTGAGACGGTGCTCTGTATGCAAGGCCAATCGGAGCACACTTATTTACTCAACCTTCAGAGCGCACCGTGCTAATTGGATAACGCAGTCCGGTCAGATGCGAGTGCTGTGCGTTTGAGTAATTGGCCTGTCTTGCTTCTCCTAAATAGTGTCTGCCCAGTCATTTAACTTTGAAGTGTCTTCGCCGCACAGACGCGCAATGTTTTGCACGCCGAGAATCAACTTTCTTTGATGTACAGTGTCATCTTGCAACCATAATTCGTCTTACAAGTCTAGGGAGAGAAAGCTCAGGCTCTCTGGTCAGTGCCATCCGGGTGATAAATGACATTTCAGCTCTGCGAGTTGGGCTAACAGAGCCATTTGCTGTAAATTGATGTAAATCTTCACTGAGGTCATAATGCTTTCTTTAAAGGAGCAGTTCAGATAAAAACGGGGATTCTGTCATTACCCAAAATGACTCGCCTTCGTGGCTTCAAATGAAATTAATGCAAATGGAGAAGAATGCAGTTGTTTTTCATGCAGCCACAACAGCTGAAAGTGATCAAGGCTGTCATACTTCAAAAAAGACAAACAAGCAGCAAAATGTAGTTCATATTACTTATTCTGAAGCCGTACAATATCCTTATGTGGAAAATGTTTAATTGATTGTCTTTTTGGAGCTTGATAACCAATATGAACATCACTATGAACTGATGCATCACTATGAACTCTTCAACATTTACATTTATTCACGTAGACAAAAGCAAATTAAATTCAACAAGCAATTCATCTTAAAGGCGCAATTCACCCAAAAATAAAAAAAAAATTGCTGAAAATTTTCTCACACTCAGGGCGTCTGAGATGTAGATGAGTTTGTTTCTTTATCAGAACAGATTTGGGGAAATTCAGCATTACATCACTTGCTCACCAATGGATCCAATGCAGTGAATGGGTGCCATCAGAATGAGAGTCCAAACAGCTGATAAAAACATCACAATAATCCACAAGTAAACCACATCACTCCAGTCCATCAGTTAATGTCTTGTGAATCGAAAAGCTGCATGTAGACAAATCCATCAATAAGACATTTTTAACTTAAATCCGTTGCTTATGTCTAAAATACAAGTCCATAATCCATAATATTGCTTTCTTCTGTCTCGTGTGAATCAGGAGAGAAATAATAAAACACTGTTTACAAGCAAAAAACAGTCCAATACAGTTTTAAACAAGTATGTTGGTTGTTTCTTACAAGACATTAATTGAAGGACTGGAGACGTGGATTATTTGTGGATAATTGTGATGTTTTTATCAGCTATTTGGACTCTCATTTGAAGGCACCCATTCACTGCAGAGGATCCATTGAAGAAGAAGTGATGTAATACTAAATTTTTCCAAATATGTTGAAGAAACAAACTCATCTACATCTTGGAAGACCTGAAGTATGCTAGATGCGTCTGGCGTTACCTGGTGCATTTAGCACTTGCATTCAACTGCGTCTTAAGAAAACACTCCCTCAATATGTTCCGATACTTCCTTGTCAAAACGGGTATAGAACAGCTTCATTTTATTCCATCCATCAGAATCCTGTGCAAATTGAATTAAATTTGACCGATACTCAGTGCTCAATCATTTTTCATGCCTAAAGCTTTTTCAGTTTTGGAGAGCCAAAAAAGGTTAACATATATATATATATATATATATTCATATCCAGAGGAAAGTTTTATTGCTCACATGTTGTACTTTCTTAGCTCGAGGGACTTCATTTAGTCAAAAGTAAGCATCAGTTTTGTCTAAGAAGCTTCTTCTAAATGAGACCATTGTTTACCACGAGTTGTAAAATGAATGTAATTTGTGCTTGGAAGAGTTTGAGTTTATACTGAGCTCTTTGTAAATTTTGGTATTTTCTTGGCATACAGTATATGGAGATCTCTTAAGCAGAGTTTCTATTTAATCTTATTATTGTCTAAACAATCAAGATGTTCGGGTCTCATCTGTAAGATGGGATATAGATACACACACACACACACACACACACACACACACACACACAAGCTATGTTTGTGTATATAGTAGAAATGTACTGTATGTCCTCTTAGATAGCGAAGTAAATGTTTGTTTGTGTATGTGTGTGTGTCTGTTTGTGTGAATGCTGACTCACAGTCAGCCAGCAAAAAACAATAAGACCGAAAATCTCTCATTGGCACTCTCTTTGGGATAATTCACATTTTTTCTCCAGCGTTTGATTGTTCTTCACTCGTGGTAATTAATCCCTCAGATCCGCTGGCTGTCTGCAGGCTCAAAAGGTTTATTTTTCAATACAAATAACAATTTACAATGTTATTGCAGGCATGTAGCACTTTTGGTTTTCTTAGTGGCCTGTGTGGCCTAAAATGGGGATCGTGAGCATTTTTTGAGAATTTTGCCATAAAGTCTGGTCCAATTTTCTGTCGATTCAGGCCATCCACGGGCTGAGGCTGATGTTACTTGGCACTTTGAGTGACCTCTGCTTAACCACACATTATGTTTGCATATGGTTTCACTCAACCTCCTTAATATCCCACCGGACTTCACTATACAATTTTCTGCTAATTGCCTTGAGGCCAGGTGAGAGATGTGCTCATCAAATCATTAACTCCAGCTCTAGGGTTGCACAGACTTTCCAGTAATTCAATTTCTCAGAGTCTTAAATAATAAGTAATCTTAAAGGGAACACGAAACGACACTTACAACACATTTAAAGGCTCTCTAAGCGATGACATATTTTAGAGAGTGAAATTTTTGGCTGGAAATAATTGATTTTATCCACTGTGATTTGATTGGATTGTTAAAAGTTGGAGTCTGATATTATTGGTTAACATTGTTTTTCCTACCCCTGTAGCCTTGATTACATCAGCAGAAAAGTCATTTTAGAGGTGGAGAAAGTTATTGCATTTTGATGAATTATTGCATAACATGCATTGAATGAATCTTGGGCAATAAGAGCAGGGATATTGTAAAAATAATGACAAACCTTTTTCAATCAGGTTTTAAACATTCTTCAATCATTTTCATCTTCAAACAATCAATCAGTCATCTTCAATACTCATCAGTCTTCAAAGTCATTGTTTGAGGAAATGTTAAATCAATGCCCAAGCAAACAGATTGAGGTTCTTTTTGGTGTCGCTAGTGGTGCAGAAATTTCTGTGTGCTGCAGCTTTGTATGTGTATATACATATACAGGTGCATCTCAATAAATAAGAACGTCGTGGAAAAGTTCATTTATTTCAGTAATTCAACTCAAATTGTGAAACTTGTGTATTAAATAAATTCAGTGCACACAGACTGAAGTAGGTTAAGTCTTTGGTTCTTTTAATTGTGGTGATTTTGGCTCACATTTAACAAAAACCCACCAATTCACTATCTCAACAAATTAGAATATGATGACATGCCAATCAGCTAATCAACTCAAAACACCTGCAAAGGTTTCCTGAGCCTTCAAAATGGTCTCTCAGTTTGGTTCACTAGGCTACACAATCATGGGGAAGACTGCTGATTTGACAGTTGTCCAGAAGACAATCATTGACACCCTTCACAAGGAGGGTAAGCCACAAACATTCATTGCCAAAGAAGCTGGCTGTTCACAGAGTGCTGTATCCAAGCATGTTAACAGAAAGTTGAGTGGAAAGAAAAAGTGTGGAAGAAAAAGATGCACAACCAACTGAGAGAACCGCAGCCTTATGAGGATTGTCAAGCAAAATCAATTCAAGAATTTGGGTGAACTTCACAAGGAATGGACTGAGGCTGGGGTCAAGGCATCAAGAGTCACCACACACAGACGTGTCAAGGAATTTGGCTACAGTTGTCGTATTCCTCTTGTTAAGCCACTCCTGAACCACAGACAACATCAGAGGCGTCTTACCTGGGCTAAGGAGAAGAAGAACTGGACTGTTGCCCAGTGGTCCAAAGTCCTCTTTTCAGATGAGAGCAAGTTTTGTATTTCATTTGGAAACCAAGGTCCTAGAATCTGGAGGAAGAGTGGAGAAGCTCATAGCACAAGTTGCTTGAAGTCCAGTGTTAAGTTTCCACAGTCTGTGATGATTTTGGGTGCAATGTCATCTGCTGGTGTTGGTCCATTGTGTTTTTTGAAAACCAAAGTCACTGCACCCGTTTACCAAGACATTTAGGAGCACTTCATGCTTCCTTCTGCTGACCAGCTTTTTAAAGATTCTAATTTCATTTTCCAGCAGGATTTGGCACCTGCCCACACTACCAAAAGCACCAAAAGTTGGTTAAATGACCATGGTGTTGGTGTCCTTGACTGGCCAGCAAACTCACCAGACCTGAACCCAATAGAGAATCTATGGGGTATTGTCAAGAGGAAAATGAGAAACAAGAGACCAAAAAATGCAGATGAGCTGAAGGTCACTGTCAAAGAAACCTGGGCTTCCATACCACCTCAGCAGTGCCACAAACTGATCACCTCCATGCCACGCCGAATTGAGGCAGTAATTAAAGCAAAAGGAGCCCCTACCAAGTATTGAGTACATATACAGTAAATGAACATACTTTCCAGAAGGCCAGCAATTCACAATTTTTATTTATTTTTTTTATTTATTTTTTTTTTATTGGTCTTATGAAGTATTCTAATTTGTTGGTGGGTTTTTGTTAAATGTGAGCCAAAATCATCACAATTAAAAGAACCAAAGACTTAAACTACTTCAGTCTGTGTGCATTGAATTTATTTAATACACAAGTTTCACAATTTGAGTTGAATTACTGAAATAAATGAACTTTTCCATGACATTCTAATTTGAGATGCACCTGTACATATACGTGTGTGTGTGTGTGTGTAAGTGGCACTTTTCAACAAACACATTGAAAAATATATTGTTTTTACATGCTGTGGTCATTTGATATAATTTTTTTTGCAATTTACTCATCAGGATTTTGAAAAATAATGCCCACTTTTCACATAAAATCAAGTCTCACTTGACTTTTTCACACTGAATATGCAAATTCACTCAGTAGCAGAAGTAAAACAAGTTGAAAAACGGTTGAACATTAAGTTTAATTAAAAAAAAAAATTAAGAGCAGAAACTAGAAACTGTCATCATAGTGCTTTGGTTCTTGAACCTATTTAAATTCACCAATAGCATCCTGAAACAGTAAAGTTTAGTGAACCCATGTTCAATGAGGCCTTTTTTCTTTTCTTTGTTGTATCAAAGCAATCACATTTTTACTTATTTGAAGGTCAAATACATGTTTTTACCCTTTATGCTGTCAAATAATATTTATGTTGTACACTTCCCACTTTCTTGCTAACAAGCAACATAAAATCGCTGTTTCATGATGCTATCATGTGGATGTCAAAGCTACATGCGACTCTTGCATTGAGCAGTGTGAAATAGCCCTAATGTGAGTCATATGAAATGGCCTTCAGTGTGCACCTGGTTAAGACATGCTCAAGATTAATGTTTAATCAACATGAAATCAAAATGGACATTTTACTTATTGCACTTATTACACTTGTCTTGAATTAATCAGAGTGCATGATATCAAACTAGCCGTGGGCGATGGGACAAAAATATTATATCATCGATTGCATCACAATTCTTTTCCACGTTGGTTTTTAAGTCTGATTTGCAAGTTTCTGAGAAGTAAAAACGAGTAGGCCCTACAATTAATATAAGTAAAAAGTTATCAAGCTTATTAAAGACAAGTTATAACAAATAAACAAATGCATTCAAACAAATAATAAATTAATAAATTAAAATAAATACAATAGAACAAAAACAAGTAAAATGTGCTTTAAATTTTTCAGATAAGTCTAACTGTAGTATTCAGTTAAGAAATATTACAGAAACTCAAAGTAATGTAAAATACAACACTGTATGAATAAAATATAGCCTACATTGATTTTTATTAGAGCTACAAAAATGATTCGGTCAAGAGCAGAGTGTGTTTTTTTTTTTTTTTTTTTTTTTTCCTCTTGTGTTATATGATTAATATTAATGAGACACCAGCAGGTTTTTAGACTTCTGTCACTTTAAGAACTTGGATCTAATATACTGACACACATTCTATTTTGTCCCAGCTTTTTATGTTCACATAAGACATAACAGAATGTGTTGTAATGTAATTGTAAAATGTAAGGGAAACAGGTCAATTTAGCTCAAAGGGAATCATTTATGATTTTATAGGGAATTTGAACAGACTCAATGTTTCACGGCTGATCACTGAGTCGGCAGCGATTCACTGAAGGAGCCGTATGACATCAACTCTGCACTGGATATTAAAATCCAAAATATAGTGAAAACACTATTAAATAGCACAGTAACAAGATCGGCAGAATAAGACATTAACTTGTAAGCACAAAACACAAGATACTTCTCTTTTCAATATAAATGACTTTATAAACCTAAGACATGTAAACTAATCTAAAACATGAACACACGCATTCACACATTCATACACGTTACAGAAAGAAAGAAAGTGAGGAAAGGATGAGTTTAAGCAAATGAAAATGTGAAATCCCAAGTTTACAGCAATATGTGCAATTGCATAGACCTGAACAACCATCAATCACTTATTTAACCCTTGCATTGAGTTTCTCAATGAGGCTAAAATTTATATTAAATACACCAGCTCAGCTAGAATCTGGAGGTTACTTGCTTGTTGCCTTTGTGTTAAGGGATTCCCTCTTGTTGTCGTCTTTGCAGAAAGGGGTTTTCCCAAGCTGCTGATTGGTTGGAGGTTCAGTAGTCGTTGAAGTGATGTCTTGGGAAGCCAATGGTTGGGGTTGGCTGAAGATGCGGAGTTGTGGCTGGTAGAAGTTTTGAGGCGGTCACAGGCTCAAGTTGAGCTCGGAGACAAGGCGTGGTGGCAAAACTTAAACTGAGAACACGAAACTCACAACGGAAAAGAAAAGAAACTAAAATAAAAGAAAGAAAGGATGTAACGAGACTAAGTGGTTTTTCTTCTCATCGCGGTGTTAGCAGCTGGCATGTAGGCCAGAGCATGCTGGAACGGCGCTCAAAGAATTCACGGGCAAACAGCAGTGGTAAAAACATGGCTAAAAGTACAAAGCAAAAGCAATGACGAAAACGCATAATTTGATGGTGTCCTGAGTATTTAAACTCTGCTTTTGGACACGCCCCAATGGGTGTCTTGACCAATTAGATATGATCTTAGCTCGGGGTGTTGTATGTTTCTCCTCCTCAAAACATAAATCACATGTTATCTTGTCAGTCACATGGTTTGAATTTTCCCGCTCTTGGAGAGTATAATTTTGGACAGGATTTCTATAACAAGACTATGATACATTTGACAAAGAATTGATTGGAAGAAATGTTTAAAGCATGATTTTTCAAACTCATACATACCAAACAAGGATATGAACCCTTAAGCTATTTTGGTTATTAAAAAGACATAATAAGTGATTAAACATGATAGTCCATTGTGTGAGTTACATACATGATATAGAGTTATGCATAGAAATGATTAGTTGCTCATAAGTCCTTTTAGGATGATTTTAGGTGCATACGGAAAAGACAGTTTCTGTACCATTCTGTGAACATAAGGACATGTTCTGTGAAGACTAGAGAGGTTAAAAGGTCTCCTAAGGAATTTCAGTCTCAGTCTTTGTCTTGTGGGGGAAAACTCAATCTAAGGAAGCTCGTGATTTCTATCGTGGAACACATGTGATGGCCATCTCTTTGACCATCAGTCTTGATTACTATCAATAAGTGTTACTTTTGTTTTAATGTTGCAAGCTGTTCTGTGAAAGAGGCTTGTTGGTAAGGCTTTCTTCAGACGGGCTGGAGCTAGGGATCTGATTTACGATGTCCTGTTGCCTTGGGCCTCTGTGGAATTTGGCTCCTCATGTTTCGATGTTCTGATCAAATCTTAAATTTGTCTGATTCACTCTCTGATATCCTACAGTGTTCCGCCAAGACGGCCATTTTGACTTTTTTTTTTGTGTATCATCAGCCATTTAGGCGCGCACCCGAACCCAAAACATACTTTGTGTGTCTGAGTTCCACTCTGTTTCGGAGAATGCACACAGAAATGGCTTGTCAGTATGTCGTTACTGGATTTGCTTTTCTTTCATGGATTTTTTCCGCTTTTAATAACTCATTTTAATACCACTTTAATTTCTCATTCATCCATGTTTCTTTACCACTTTAAAACTTTATAAAGTACTGCCAGCTGAAAGATAAGTGGATATATTTACATACGGACATAAACAGAATCAGAATCAGAATGAGCTTTATTGCCAGGTATGTTTACACATACAAGGAATTTGTTTTCATGACAGAAGCTACCGCAGCGCAACAGAATGACAGTGACAGAACAAAAAACACAGATAATAAAAAGAAGAATTAAAAAAGAATAAGTAAATAAGGAATAACAATATACAAATTGACAATTGTATGTACAGGTATATAACAGTAGACAGTTTTGTATGTACAGATATATTATGTGCAAATTGAAATGTAGACTAAGTATGTGTGTTAGATAAATAAGTGTATAAATAGTGTGTGTTATTATTGTCAATTGTTCATGAGATAGATTGCCTGAGGGAAGAAACTGTTCCTCTGTTTGGTCATTCTGGTGCTCAGAGCTCTGTAGCGTCGACCAGACGGCAACAGTTCAAAGAGGGAGTGTGCTGGATGTGAGGGGTCCAGAGTGATTTTGCCAGCCCTTTTGCTCACTCTTGATAAGTACAGTTCTTGGAGAGTGGGGAGGGTTGTACCAATGATTCGCTCAGCAGTCCGGACTACCCTCTGTAGTCTTCTGAGGTCAGATTTGGTAGTTGAGCTGAACCAGACAGTTATTGAAGTACAGAGGATGGATTCAATGATGGCGGAGTAGAACTGTTTCAGCAGCTCCTGTGGCAGGTTGAACTTCCTCAGCTGGCGAAGGAAGTACAGCCTCTGCTGGGCCTTTTTCACAATGGAGTCTATGTGAATGTCCCACTTCAGGTCCTGGGAGATGGTGGTGCCCAGGAACCTGAATGACTCCACTGCTGTCACAGTGCTGTTCATGATGGTGAGTGGGGGGAGTGCAGGGGGGTTTCTCCTGAAGTCCACGATCATCTCCACTGTTTTGAGCGTGTTCGGCTCCAGGTTGTTAAGACTGCACCAGACAGCCAGCTCCTTAACCTCCTGTCTGTAAGCAGACTCGTCACCGTCCTGAATGAGGCCAATGAGTGTGGTGTCGTCTGCAAACTTCAGGAGCTTGACAGAGGGGTTGACAGAGGGATGTGCAGTCGTCGGTGTACAGGGAGAAGAGCAGTGGGGAGAGGACGCAACCCTGGGGGGCACCAGTGCTGATGGTGTGTGTGCTGGATGAGAATTTGCCTAGCCTCACTAGCTGCTGCCTGTCTGTCAGGAAGCTGTTGATCCACTGACAGACGGAGGTGGGTACAGAGAGCTGAGTTAGTTTGGGCAGGAGGCGGTTTGGACTGATAGTGTTAAAGGCCGAGCTGAAGTCCACAAACAGGATCCTCACATAAGCCCCTGGTCTGTCTAGATGTTGCAGAACATAATGCAGTCCCATGTTGACTGCATCGTCCATAGACCTGTTTGCTCTGTAGGCAAACTGAAAAGGATCTAGCGAGGGTCCAGTGATGTCCTTCAGGTGGGCCAGCACCAGTTTTTCAAATGACTTCATGACCACAGACGTTAGAGCCACAGGTCTGTAGTCATTTAGTCCTGTAATTTTGGATTTCTTTGGGATGGGGATGATGGTGGAGCGTTTGAAGCATGAAGGGACTTCGCACAGCTCCAGTGATCTGTTGAAGATCTGTCTGAAGATGGGGGCCAGCTGGTCAGCACAGGATTTCAGACAGGCTGGTGTCACACAATCTGGGCCTGGTGCTTTTTTCCTTTTCTGCTTCTGGAAGACCTGGCGGACCTTGTCTTTGCTGATCTGAATTGCAGGTGTGGGGGAGAGGGGGGTTGCTGGAGGTGTTAATGGTTGTGTGGAGAGGTGTTCGGGGCAGGTGTGGGGTGTTTTTTCAAACCTGCAGTAGAACTCATTCAGATCGTCTGCCTGTTGTTGATTCTCTACAGTGCTGGGGGATGGTGTCTTGTAGTTGGTTATCTCTTTCAGACCTTTCCACATTGATGCTGAGTCGCTGGAAGAGAATTGGATCCTTATTTTTTCAGAATAATTCCTCTTTGCCACTCTGATCTCTTTTTCCAGTGTGTATTTGGCCTGTTTATACAAGACTTTATCCCCCTTCCTGTAAGCATCTTCTTTGGCCTGATGGAGCTGTCTGAGTTTTGCAGTGAACCATGGTTTGTCATTGTTGTAGGTTAAATGAGTCCTGGTAGGGATGCACAAATCCTCACAGTAACTGATATATGAAGTGACAGTCTCTGTGAGTTCGTCCAGATTGTTTACAGCAGCCTCAAAAACACTCCAATCAGTAAGGTCGAGACAGGCTTGTAAAACCCGCTCTGTCTCGTTGGTCCATCTCTTTACAATCTTTACCACAGGTTTAACAGATTTCAGTTTCTGCCTGTAGGTTGGTATAAGATGAACCAGGCAAGTGATCAGAGAGTCCTAAAGCTGCTTGTGGAACAGAGTGATATGCCTCCTTTATCGCTGTGTAACAGTGATCCAGTATATTACTGTCTCTGGTGGGACATGTAACATGCTGTCTGTATTTTGGCAGTTCACTTGAGAGATTTGCTTTATTAAAGTTCCCGAGAATGATTAAAGCAGAGTCCAAGTGTTGTTGCTCAGCTAGTTTCTGTAAAGCTGAGCTCACGTGCGCTTGCGGGGGAATGTAAACACTCACCAGAATGAACGAGTGAAACTCCTGCGGCGAGTAGAAAGGTTTACAGTTAATGAAGAGCGTTTCTAGATCTGAACAGCACATCTTCTTTAACACAGTTACATCTGTACACCACCTTTCATTGATGTAAAAGCACGTTCTGCCGCCGCGCGATTTCCCCGTTGATTCTGCGTTGCGGTCTGCTCTAAACAGCTGAAAGCTCGGCAGATGAAGCACGCTGTCCGGAATGGCGTCGTTCAGCCAGGTTTCCGTGAAACACAGAGCAGCAGAGTTTGAAAAATCCTTGTTTAACCGGGAAAGCAGAAGGAGTTCGTCCGTTTTGTTGGGTAGAGAGCGGAGATTCGCCAGATGGATGCTAGGCAAAGGCGTTCTAAATCCCCGCCGACGAAGCTTCACGAGCACGCCGGCTCGCTTCCCCCGTCTGCGCGTCCTGAAGCATCTGAACAGCACCGCCGCTCCGCTGACTACAATGTCCAGCAAAACATCAGAATAAACGAAATCCGGTGAAATATCGGGTGATGTGTACTTCCAAATGTCCAGCAATTCGTCTCTGGTGAAACTGATTGCAGGGATATGACTAAAGACAGGACAAACTAACAAAAACATAAAAAAAACAAAAAAAAAAAGCATAAAAACAACTGCGGACGACGCCACGAAGGCTGCCATGAGCAGCGCCATCTTGTTGAGTTGTTGAGTAAACAGAACACATTTGGTCACGATCTCTAAAACTCGTTTGAAAAGTAGATCGTGGGCGTCTTCAAGAACGATCACAATAAAAAATCATCAGATATGTATATCAAATCATAAGTCATTTCACAGTCTAATCAAATGGATATAATCAAGTCATGCTGCGTCACTCAAAAAGTATGTCATTTTATGGATATAAATTGTTTTGAACAGTTATTCATGTTGACTTTAATATGTTTGTTAATTTGCTTGTTTGTTATTGCATCAAGTGCACAAGTATCTGTTCTCATCATGAATGTGGCGGAACTAGAACTCACTGTGGTTCAGCTATCACAGTTTAGCTGCTCCCCGAATGCTGATGGTACTTTTGTGAAATGATATTTTCAAATCGTTGGGGCTCATTGATCTTTTCCAAGTTTCCAATATCAGAGAGCTTCACATCCTGTTAAAGCGGGACTGGCTGTGATACTAAGACAATGATTTGGATGAGTTCTTATGAAATAGGAAGAAATGACTCATTCTTTATGTCTTGTTGTGTAAAGCAGAATCGAGTAGGCGAAAGGTGTAAAGTGGGCACGACTCCTGGGAGATAATATTGTCAAATGTACTAAGAATAAAATACAGTGGGCCAAAATAATATTTAGTATTTTTTGTTCTTGCTTAAAAATGCATGAATTTTTGAATTGGATAATATGCAACCAAATAGCATTTGCAAACAAATTAAGCAAGCTCTTGTCTCATAACTTACTTCATTTTTCTGAGAAGTTTTTAAATAATATAGTCATTGTTTTATCATTTCAGCTCTAACATGCTCTTTAGTGGAATGTTTTGCATGAAGTGTTGGTGAATCTTTTAAAAGAGGTCACATTTCACCCCAAAATTCAAAGAAAAAGTAAATTTGATCAAAGGAAATGAAAAAGGAATACAATAATAAGAAAAAGTGAAAATGTAATAAAATAATTGATTGCATCAAAGTATTTCTTATTATTCTAAATGGAGGAAATGTATTTTTTTCCTATTCTTTGTTCTTTATTTTATTTATTTTTGGGTTAAATGCATTAATTTATTCATTTTATTATTTATTTATTCATTTAATTTTTTATTTTTTGCAAAGGTCTGGATACATTCTGGCAATGACCAGTTGTAATGTTTATTTATATGAAATTTCTCACTACTTTCTGTCAGGATGACTAATATTTCTCTCTTCTCATACAGGTTAACAGGATTTCAGGTGCCAGCGCCCGTCACAAGTACCGGATCCATATTTTCCCTGCGTCTTACCAGCGACTTCGCTGTAAGCGCCCATGGATTTAAAATATTTTATGAAGGTAAGGAACATAACACAGCCTTTAATTTTCTCTGCTATTTATCATGGGTTTTTATCATGGGTTTTTAGTTCGGAGATGCAAATTGCACACTGTAGCGGTCAATTAAAAGTTTTTCATCACATGAGTGTTTGACAGCAGGCAGTGGGCGTAAAGCTAGAGAAGTGAAAAGCAATGAATTCACAATAACTATTCACAATAACTACTATTAAAGGGGACACATTCTAGTTTTTACATTCCCCCCCCCCCCTAAATACACTGTATAATGTTAGTCAAGGTTTCTTGCATAAGTCAAACTAGTTTTGGATGACCAGTTTTGTTGTTGTAGGTAAAATATGTCTGTTAGGATTGGCTCACATGCTCTTTCTTTATGAAATGAGTAACAGTGCTTACTTTTGGGTTATTTTCTCTGTCAGGTCAAGAATATTTTGCATTGACCCACCGTTTAATAATTTTAGTTACTTTCAGTAGCATTTTAGTTTAAACTAGAAAAAGAAAAAAATAAATTTAAACACTGGCTTTACAAAGCCTTATCTGAAAGGTTGTTTGAGGTAATTTGAGTAACTGTTTTGAAGTAGGAGAAATATTAGCATTTTTTAGTATCAATACTCAGGACTGCTTGAGGAGCAAGAGGTGCTAGGGATCTGCTGGGTTGCTTTTTTGTTGGTTGCTGGGGTGTTCTGGATGATTGCTAATTCATTGTTCAAGGCGTTAAGTTGCTAGGGTGTTACTAAGCTGTTGCTAGGGCATTTTAGGTGGTTGCTAGGGTGTTCTGAATGATTGCTAGTTCTTTGTTCATGCAGTTAATTCACTTGAACATTGATAGGTGGTTGCTAGACAATTGTTGGTGATCACCTGGGTGTTGCTAGGGAATTGTTGATGGTTTTGGGTGATTGCTAATTCATTGTTCAGGGTGTTGAGTTGCTAGAGTGTTTCTAGGAAGTTTTTGGTGGTTGCCATGGTGTTCCAAATGATTGGAGATTCTTTGTTCAGGCTGTTGATTTGCTAGGGCGTTGCTAGCATGTTTTGGGTGGTTGCTAGGTTGTTCCAAATGAATGCTAGTGTTTTGTTCAGGCTGTTAATTTGCTACAGTGTTGCTAGGTGGCTGCTAGGGTGTTTCGAATGATTGTGAATTCTTTGTTCAGGTGGATAATTTGCTAGGCTGTTGTTAAGTGGTTGCTAGTGTGTTCTGTATGATTGTAAATTCATTATTCAGGTACTTAATTTTCCTAGAATGTTGCTAGGTGGTTGCTTGGCAATTGTTGGTGATTGATTGTTAGTTACTTGTTCAGGGTGTGGGTGCTAGGGTGTCACTAGGGAATTTTTGGTGGTTGCCAGGGTGTTCCGAATGATTACTGTTCTTTGTTTAGGTTGTTAATTTGCTGGAGCGTTGTTAGGTGGTTGCTAGGGTGATCTGTATGAATGCCGATTCATTGTTCATGCTGTTAATTCGTTAGGGCATTGTTTGGGTATTTTGGTGGTTGCTAGGGTGTTCCTAGTGATTGCTTATTCTTAGTTTAGGCTGTTATTTGTGAGGACATTGCTAGGCGGATGCTAGGGTGTCCTGGATGATTGCTACAGTATTGCTAGTGTGTTCTGGACAATTGTTAGTTCCTTGTTCAGGATGTGGACTGCTATGAGACAGACAGATAAATAGACAGATAGTCAGATGAGCCGTCCAGCAGACAGATGGATGTTAAAATCATTTTGTGTTGCTTGAAGTCCGATTAGCTTGAAAGGTGAAGGAAACCTGAGTCAGAACATCCTGTGCTGAGTTTGATGGATGTGCAGTTTTGAATTCTGTTGTAAATCAGACTGTATTTTAAAACACCAAGAAAAATCTGATTTTCCATTATATGTACCGTTTAAAAACGCTAATGTTGTCTGTCTCCGGTCAGCCTAGTTTTGGATCACTTATTTCAGCCCAAATAACTCAGTTCACCCAAAAGGGAATGTTTAATATCTGAGCAGATGTTGTGCTACACCATCAAGTTTATTACAGCCTCTGGCCGTGATTGGTTGGTTTCGTGAGCGTCTGGGTCATCTACACCCTCAGCGACTGTCATTTCTCAACCACTCGCCATCTTCCATCACTCTCTCCACCTGTTATCCTCCTGACCTGACCACAGCATGCTGCCCCATCTGCTCCATCTTTACAGTCTGAATTATTCAGTCCCATTGACCAGCCTGGGCTTTGGCTCACACTTTTGTGTTTAATGTGCTTCTGAAATTTTTGGGATTCCCACTGAATTCACAATGACTTTGTCTCATCGTCATTCATTTCCATTGAGTGATGTATGTAATTGAGGAATTTGAGGCTCTTTTGAGCATTTTTTAAGAGATATATTGCTAGGGTATTTTGGATGGTTCTCAGATGATTATGGCCAAGTCTCATACTTGTGAAGTCTGTTGACCACCATAATATTCTTGGGGGTCTACTGGTCCCAACATTAGTTTGCTTATTGCAAAGTCCAAAGAGCCCACCTGGTCTCTATGATTTTTTGGCACAGTTTGTAATGTGTTCTAGGTAGTTGCCAGGGTATTTTGGACAGTTGATAGATGATTATTGCTAAGCCTCGTACTTTTAAAGTCTGTTGACCACCACGATATTCTTGGGGGTTTATTGGTCCCATCTGGTTTGGTTAATGTGTCCAAAGAGCCCACCAGGTCTCTAGGATTTTTAGCGTGTTTAGTGGGGAGTTCTGTGGTTTCTAGGGAATTTTGGATGGTTTTCAGGTGATTGCCCACAAGGCTCTATGAAATTCTTCGAGGTCTATGGGTCCCAACATGGGTCAGTGAGTGAAAAGAGCCCAGCTGTCCTCTATGATTTTTTTTTGGGCACAGTTTTTAATGTGTTCTAGGTGGATGGTTGCTAGAGGATTATTGCCAAGACTCTTAATGTCTGTTGACCACAGTAATATTCTTGGGGGTCTACTGGTCCCAATAAGTTTGGCTAATGAGTCCAAAGAGCCCACAAGGTCTCTATGATTTTTGGCATGATTTTTAGGGTATTTTAGGTAGTTGCTAAGTCTTTGCTAAGGTATCTTGGATGGTCTCCATGTGATTGCCCCCAAATACTTATAAAATTCTTTGGGGTCTATAAGTCCCAAGATGGGTCAGTGAGGGAAATGTGCCCACCATAATCTCTTTGATGTTTTGGAACAGTTTATAGGGTGTTTTAAGTATTTGCTAAGTGGTTGCTAGAGCATTTGAATGGTTGCTGGGTGATTGAAGTCTCTTTGATATTCATGGGGATTCATGAGTCCTAACATAAATAAATATATATACATTTAGTCATTTAGCATATATATATATATATATATATATATGCGCTAATAATATATTATTATTATAATTATTTTTTTTTTTTGCATGGTTTTTATGGTCTTCTAGGAGGTTGGTATGGTATTTTAAATGGTTGCTTGATGATTGTACCCAAGTCCCTTTGATAATCTTGGGGGTTAATAAGTGAATAAGTGTAGGGTAGGGTGTTCTAAATAGCTGGTAGGGTATTTTGAATGGATTCTAGGTGATTGCTCTCAGGTCTCTTTGACATTCTTGTGAGTCAAAACATGGGTCATTAAGTCAAAAGAACCCACCCTTGTCTTTATGATTTTTAGTGCAGTTTGTAGGATGTTCTACGAAGTTTCTGTGGTGTTTTGGGGTATTTTTAGTCTACCAGGTGAAATTATATGTCCAATCTGTTAAAATCTCCATGAAATTATTTGGGGTCTATGGGTTGCAACATAAGTCAATTAGTAAAAATTTCTTTTTTTTTTTTCTTTTTTTTTTGACATGGTTTGTAGGGTGTTCTAGGTGGTTGCTAGGGTATTTGGGGTAGATGTTGGGTGATTGCTCTCAAGTCTCTTTGATATTATTGGATTTTTATGATTCCCAACATTAGGCCAATGAGTCAAAAGAACCCACTTTTGTTTTTATGATTTTTTTAGTGCAGTTTGTAGGATGTTGTAGGTAATTTCTAGGGTGTTTTGGGTCCACCAGGCGAAATTGTATGTCTGATCCTTTAGAAAAGTAAAAACACACCTCTTGTCAACAAGCCCTGTGATTTCAGGTATAATTTCTGTCCGTAGTGCAAACAGTGAGGGGTTAAGGGTTATGAGTCTTAGCAAGCAGCAATAACAAGGGATTGGTTCGTGTCCAATGGTTTTAATGTGCTAGTGATTCAACATTTATGAGAGAGAGATAGGCACACACCGGGGCAAAGAAATCTAATTTTGGTTCCTGTCAGTTTTCCATCACGTCGGAACAACTGGAACCATGTTTGACATTCAGTGCGTGCGCTTTGATTAATGTGTCTATCGCCATCCGGTACGAGTCAGCTTCTTAGTATAGAGTTAGATGCAAAACCTCAACCTTTCTGTCTGCCCTTCAATTGAATGCCAATGACTCTGGAAATACCATATGTCACGATCAACATGCTAATGTTCGGTCATCACAACGTGCATTAATGGTCCTCCCTGCAGAGCCTCTAGCCATCTAAATGCTAGGACTGGCCAAAACATTGATTCGGAAACATTTTCTGGGATGACTAAAGAGCGCTCATTTATGGAAATGTGAACAAAATGAAAACACAGCAGAAATGGCAGCACTCTTTGTCTTTTGTTGCAACCTTTGAAATTTGCTGCTCGTGGCCTATTGCGTCGTAATGTCTCTGAAATACATTTACGCTCTCTGGTGACCCATGAAATCTGCATGTCTTTGAGTTCCTGGTGGCCCCATTCCTGTGGATCCTGTGAAGGTTTTTGGTGGTGTTTGCGGATTGCTTGTATGCAAAAACAGCTCAATAATTCTGAATGCACTGAGACTCGTGACAGGCTTCCAGGGAAAGATTGCTGTGTGCTGAAGTGTGCTCGGCGTCACAATATAGACGCTCTGACAAACTTCCATCATCTTCAAGGGCAGCAAAGTCATTAGATGTATAGAGGGATGAATGGCTCATCTCCTGGGATCAGCCTGTGGTAATTACCTCAGCGGTTTGCCTACTATACTCTCAGTGCTCAGTCCAGACGTATGAATGTATATAATTTTATCTGAGAAGATAGTAAAGGCAATCTGTGTAAATTCTGCAGCAAGAGAGGCACAGAATTGCAGAAATAATAATTGATTTCCAACAGGCCAGTGTCTCTGCCTATTATTGGTTTGCCAGATAGACCAAAGGCTCATGTGATTGGTGAGGTGTTGTGTTGCTGTGTTGGGTTGGTTATGAATGTTCAAAAAAGAAAAGAAAAAAATGAAAAATTTAAAAAAAGATTTTTTAAATGTATTTTTAATATATAATTACATCAAAATTATATCATCGTTTTTTTTTTCCTTTGAACGTTGAAATTATATGTCGTCATCATTAGCCATGAAATTTGTTTTGAATTATCTCTTTAACATAACTTTAATCTTTTTTCCTCCTAAAATATCCTCTTTTTCTAGCAAGTTCAATTCCAGAAATACAGTACAAAATCAACTGAACCTTTACATCTAGATATTTATATCTATAAATTTGTTGTTTGTTTCACACATTTAATTTTAATTCTTTGAAATATCAACATCTGACCTGTCATAGAATTTTCTTTAACTTCACTTTCTCCAACTTTACATATATTTTTGAGCCAAATTAATCAACAATCATTTCAGGAGGTTGTTGTTTTTGTTTTTTAACTTTGCTAAATGTATCTAATAGACCTTATCAATGTATTTATTGGTTATTATGGTTACAAATAAAAGTGTAAAGGCTTCAAGTTTGAGGGAAGACTGCAAATAATGGCGGTCCTATTTTCTCTTAGATGATTTGAGATAAAATTGTCCTTGTAGTGTTTCTGGTGGTCTTTTCACAGACACTTTGGGAGCTATTATGAACATCTCCAGCAAGCACAAGTGGGATCAAAATAGCGGCCATTTCTCATAATAAGACAGCTGGGGTCAGTCGCGAGGGGCTCTCTCTGTTCAATGGAATCTATCTGAGCTGTTTCTTATTGAAAAGAATATCCCTGGTTCAATACAAGTTAAGCTCTATTGACAGCATCTATGACATGCTGTCGATTACCACAGAAAAGAATTTTGACGCATCCCTCAATTTTTGAAGACAAACATCTGTGTTTACTAGAATGCACTTATGTTAGAAATCTGTATGGCAAAATGGGTTTAGATGCAGATTTTTATTTTTGAATGTATAAAAATATATATTATTTGAAAGTATAAAGTCATATTAAGTGTACTTTTAGCAGTTGGACTACTTGTCTAGGTGAATTAACTTCTTGTTATTTCTTCCATCAGTGCTTTGCAGATGGTTACACCACTTTGCTTTAGTCTCCCTGTGCATGAGAATTTACCAACTTCACAGTCATGACAGGAGTTGTGAATTGAATGTAAATTGACACAAACAAGATTAGTAAGTGACTTTACAACAATAGTTTCATATTATAACATGTATACGTTTAGTTATAATGACTATACTTTTAAAACAATCTGTATTGTAATGATTTTCTTTAACATTTTGCCTCAGATTTCAGTTGCAAGTGCATTACTGTACACATGCATTTGTTTGTTTGGTAATTAAAAGTACAATATAAAAGCATGTACGTACACACTAAGTGCATTGTATCAAATTAAAAACCACTTATAAAGTGGGTCCATATGTTTTCTCAAGCTGAGGCACAAGCCCATTTTTTTCTGTTCAAATTGACAGCAGGTCACAGATTCTGTCCAGATTCTGTGGAAGCACTAGACAGGCTAGTGCTTCCACAGTCCTGTAACTGTCAATGCAGATCACCCAACAACATTCATTATGACAGAGAGGTGTCGTTTGTCACGAGTTCTGGAGGTATAACCTGCTGTGAGTGGTTATGACATGCCACATGCCATGCTTATGTCATGTTTGTGTTTTTGTTTGTATTTATTGTGGAAGCTGTCATGTTAAGCAATGACAGGTAAAACAGCACACTCTCCTGCTGTGCTCCATAAATCAAATGCTTGTTGCAAAGGCCACCGCGGTGGATGTGAAGGCAAACACAGGAGGATTGAGCACACCAAATCTTAGCGGTTTCTTAGATAGTTATCTGTGGAGTGACACTTCAATGGTGTGCAGTGACCGCCACATACCCATGTGTAGTATTTCATCAAACAGTGTTTACAATCCATTTTACTTTCCTAATGTGACATTTCTGAGTGAAACAGGATATTCAGTGATCTAAAATGTAGGGAAGGACTTTGTTTGGAATTTATTGGGTTGTATAAAAGTGGTGTTAGATGGGCAGATTGATTCTGAACTATAAAAAATGTTTTTTGTTTTTTTTGTGTGTGTGTATTTGTATTATAAAATGTGTAATAAGAAATCTGAATGTCATCTATTTTGTTTTGATTATCATCTGACGTGGATGTTCTAAGTGTTCTTCTGTGGTTTTTAGCTGTAGGCTTATTATGGGAAAACATTTTCCATATAATTTGTTATGTGTCCAATAATACAGTATTTTGGCGCAAATTCATTAGTCACTAGGGAGAAGCCAGCCAAATTAGACCGATGCCAGCATGAACAGGTTGCTGGATATCCTCTCATCCTACGTAAAGTGAAAGAAAATATGACCCAGACTAGAATAAATATGAATATAGAGCATGCAGCCATCGAAAGCCACTCATGTTGATAGTTATATTTTGGATGTTAATGTGTGTATTGTTGGGGCTATGCAATTAATGATGGATGGATGGATGGATGGAGCAGTGTATTGTTGGGTCTATGCAGTTCCTCTTCAGGAACTCGAGCTGTGTCGAAACGCTCTGGGAACGCCTCCAGCGTGACCGCGCTCTGAACACGTGTGAAATCTGTCCAATGGATGGGCGAGACGTCACAGGCGGGTGACGTCAGAGACCAGGAAGCTTAAAAGCACATGTGGTGGAACCGGCGTCAGCTTTTTGTCATTCAGCAACCGCTACTCTGTGTGTGTCTGTCGATCTCTGTTGTGAGTCTTATTTAGTGTTGTTTGTCCATAGTACACAATCACTTATAAGCTCCATGATGGCTAAAAGTGCTGGCAAAACTAAGCACTTGGGCGAGAGCAGATCACATTACAGGCTGCGTGTTCCTCCCTGCAATCGTTACATCACTGCTGGGGATATACACAGTCTGTGTGTGGTCCGCTTGGGAGCGAGTCACGCAGAGTCGGCTCTCGAGGGAGCTGGGATCGGAAGCCCGCTCTGCGGTTTCTTCCCACCCCTTCGGGGGTCTCTAGAGCAGCTGGTTCGGTCGTCCCCTGCCGGTTCTCTGCTTCAGGGCACCGAGCTAGCGGCTCTGAGTACACCAGAGGCCAGTCTCGAGAGACTGAAGGCTATCGCATTCAGTTCAGCGCTCCGCTGCCGCCCTTCAACGGGGGGATTCCCACACTGGTGGGCCCCGAGCAGGCTCTGGTCTTGGAACAAGAAGTAGACACTCTCTTGAGGAAGGAGGCCATCGAGGTGGTCCCTCCTCACGAATGAGAGTCTGGGTTCTACAGCCGGTACTTCGTAGTTCTAAAGAAGGATGGATGGTTGCGTCCCATTTTAGATCTGCGTCTTTTGAACCGCTCAGTCATGCGACTGAAGTTCAAGATGCTCACACTCAGACAGGTCGTGTCTCAGATCAGGTCCGAGGACTGGTTTGTCACGATCGATCTAAAAGACGCATACTTCCATGTCTCCATCCTTCCCTCTCACAGGAAGTTCCTGAGGTTTGCTTTCAGGGGCAAAGCATACCAATACCGTGTTCTTCCTTTCGGCCTTGCACTCTCACCCCGCACTTTCACAAAGTGTGTGGATGCTGCTCTGGCTCCTCTGCGACTCCAGGGCATCCGCAAACTAAACTATATCGACGATTGGTTGATTCTGGCTCAATCGGAGCAGGTGGCGATTCGACATCGAGATGCCGTTCTCGCCCAAATGAAAGAGCTGGGGTTAAGACTAAACGCCAAGAAGAGTGTACTTTCTCCATTACAGAGAACCACTTATCTGGGCGTGGTATGGGATTCGACCACGATGCAGGCACGTATGTCTCCTGCTCGGATCGAGTCGATCCTCATGTCGGTCAAGAGAGTGAGAGAAGGCTGGTCACTCACTGTCAAGCAGTTTCAGAAACCAATGTGATACCTATTGGCCTGCTGTACATGAGACCCCTACAGTGGTGGCTCAAGACCAAGGGATTCTCCTCGAGGGGAAACCCGCTTCGCATGATCAAGATCACGCAGCGATGCCTACGTGCCTTAGACATGTGGAGGGAACCTTGGTTCTTGTCTCAGGGCCCGGTGTTGGGAGCTCCTTGTCACCGTGTAACGCTTGCGATGGACGCATCCCTCACCGGTTGAGGAGCGGTCATGAGTGGCCACCCTGCCCGCGGTCTGTGGAGCGGCTGCCATCTCACGTGGCACATCAACTGCCTGGAGATCCTGGCCGTGTTTCCAGCACTGAAACACTTTCTCCCAGACCTAAGAGATCGTCATGTGTTGGTGCGCACCGACAACACAGCGGTGGTCTCTTACATCAACCACCAGGGAGGTCTGCGTTCGCGCCCCTTGTACAAGCTGGCGCACCAGATCCTTGTGTGGTCCCAGGACAGACTCCACTCACTGAGAGCTGTCTACATTCCTGGGTATCTCAATGTGGGAGCAGACGTCCTGAGACAGGGGCCGAGGCCCGGGGAATGGATGAGTGTTTGGCCAGGCTCAGGTGGACCTCTTTGCGACTCAGGAGACATCGCAATGTCCCCTCTGGTTCTCTCTGACTCATCCAGCTCCACTGGGGCTGGATGCCATGGCACAGGCTTGGCCGAGGCTTCGTCTGCATGCCTTTCACCCGATCGCTCTGCTCCCGGGAGTTCTGGCGAAAGTGCGCCGGGACGGGGTCAGTCTACTTCTGGTAGCACCGTTCTGAGTATGGTTCTCGGACCTGATTTCTCTCCTCGACGGCTCTCCATGGGAGATTCCCGTCAGGAGGGATCTCCTCTCACAGACGGGGGGGACTATCGTCCACCCTTGCCCGGAGCAGTGGAAGCTGTGGGTGTGGCCGCTGAGGGGCCACAGCTCATAGCTTCCGGTCTCTCAACCGAGGTTGTTGAGACCATACTCCAATCCAGAGCTCCCTCTACGAGGAAACTGTACGCCCTGAAGTGGAAGCTTTTCACTTCATGGTGCAGAGACCGCCGGTTCGACCCAGTTAACTGCCCGATCGGTACAGTGCTGGAGTTCCTGCAGGCCCGATTCTCCGCAGGGTTGACCCACTCCACCTTGAAGGTCTACGTGGCGGGTTTATAGGCCTACCACGCCCCTCTCGGTGGCCAGTCAGTGGACAGACACCCTCTAATTACACGTTTCCTCTGCGGTGCACTGAGACTGAGGCCTCCAATACGATCCCGTGTCCCTCCGTGGGACTTGGCTGTGGTGTTAGAGGCTCTCTGCAGGCCTCCATTCGAGCCTATTGATGAGCTCTCTGATTGCCATCTCACTTTGAAGACTACCTTTCTTCTGGCGATATCTTCTCTAAAGAGAGTTGGGGATATTCAGGCCCTCTCAGTGGCCCCTTCCTATCTAGACTTTGCGCCCAGTCTGGCCAAAGCCTTCCTCTACCCTCGAGCGGGGTATGTCCCTAATGTCCCCTCCTCTACACCTCGGCCTGTCGTACTCCAGGCCTTTTGCCCTCCTCCCTTCAGGGAGCCCGACCAGCAGAAGCTTAATTGTAATTGTCTGGTGCGAGCACTGGACACATACGTCCACAGAGCTGCCCTGTGGAGAAGGGCGGACCAACTGCTGGTATGCTATGGTCCCCCTAAGAGGAGTCTGCCTGCTTCTAAGCAGACCCTCAGTCAGTGGATCGTGGATGCCATTTGCATTGCTTACGAGTCCTCTGATCTCCCCTCGCCTCTGGGGGTCAAGGCTCACTCGACCCGGAGTGTGGCAGCCTCCAAGGCCTTTTTGGCAGGTGTTCCGATGCAGGACATCTGCAACGCTGCGGGATGGTCCACGCCCCTGACCTTCGTCAGGTTTTATGTCCTCGATATGTTGGCCACTCCAGGCTCTTCCGTTCTCTCGCCCTCGTTGTGCTCCTGAGAGATACACACAGGGCAGGGATTTGGAAGTCTGGCGGTGTGGGCACCTCGTTCCCAGAGCATTTCGACGCAGCTCGAGTTCCTGAAGAGGAACGCCTCTAGGTTACTTATGTAACCCTAGTTCCTCGAGGGAACGAGATGCTGCGTCTCGAAGCCATACTTCCGGCATCCCTGCGAGCGCTTGCTTCATTCCTTGAAGCTGACGCCGGTTCCACCGTTTATGATGAATGGATGGATGAATAGATGGATGATAGATTGATATATGGATGGAAGAAGCAGTATATTGTTGGGTCTGCAATTTATGATGGATGCATGATTGATAGAATGAATGGATGAATGTTAGATTGATGGATGGATTGATGGATGAATGGATGAATCATAGATTGGTGGATGGATTTATGGATGGATGGATGGATTAATAAGGTTTATTTATGGATGGATGGAGGGATGAATGGATGGATGATAGATTGGATGGATGGAGGAGCAGTATATTGTTGGGTCAATGCAATTTTTGATGGATGAATGATAGACTGGTGGATAGATTTGTGGGTGGATGGATTGATTATAGATTGTTAGATGAATGTGTAAAGCAGTGTATTGTTGGGCTTATGCAATTCATGATGGATGGATGATAGATTGATAGATGGGTGGATGGAGCAGTGTATTGTTGGGCCTATGCAACTTATGAATGGATGAGTGATAGATTGGATGAATGGATAGATGATAGATTGATGGATGGAGTAGTATATTGTTGGGCCTGTGCAATTCATGATGGATGGATGGGTGATAGACTGATAGATTGATGGATGGATCGATGAATGGATGGAGGGACTGTATAGTATTGGGCCTGTGCAATTCATGATGGATGGATGGATAATAGACTGATAGATTGATTGATGGATAGATGATAGACTGATGGATGGGTTGTAGTGAGCAGTGTGTTGTTGGGCCTATGCAGTTTAGGATAGATAGATAGATAGATAGATAGATAGATAGATAGATAGATAGATAGATATATGAAAGTATGGATAGATGGATGGATAGGTGGTTGGATAGAGCTGTAGAGTGCTGGGCCTGTGCAATTGATTATGTTTGGATGGATGACAGACTGATAGATTGAGTGATGGATGAATGGATGATAGATAGATGGACGGACGGACGGACGGATGGATGGATGGATAGTTTACATTTGTACAACAAAAAAACTAGTGCTGAGTCTTTGGTGTCTGGGGTAAAATCTACCCCGTAAAACAGAACTAGTTCAGAAATGCTGCTGTATTTCACATCATTAGGCTTGTATTTCCACAAATCACAACTCTTGAGTAGCAATTACAAGGAATGGCCTCTTTCTAAAAGTAATTTCCAACTCCAAATGTCGCACTCCACCAGTATCCTGCCCATCAGTCCTAGCACCTGTACCACAATCAAACGGACACTTTTGTCATGTCTCTCTTTGTATTTGTTTTTTTTTTTTTTTTTTTTTTTTTTTTTCAGTGACCAGGTTTGTAATTGCTTCTTTGGGACAGGGGAAGAAAAATAAATAATCCTCTTTCAAAGGTAATATTTCAGCACACTTTCTGTACTAAGCCTGATTCATTTCCACTCCGGGCCATTTATTTATTTGACTGCCATAATATAGAAAGCCATGAAGTCCAACCTGTCGTAATGAACAGGAAATGCCTCCATTACACCAGATCACGGGCGTAAAGCTCAGTGGGACTATATGCGAGCGGAGATGAGCTGACAGATGTGCCGTGTTCCTATGCAGAGAGTCACACAGGAAAACATAGAGAGTGAGTGATGATAGTCGCGAGAGGCATTTGATCAACTTCAGCTGCTTTCGTTTAAGCAATGGAGCTCCCAATCGCAAACCGAATGGAAAACGTGTTTGCGCAAACGTTGGTGCCAAAGCGCACGCTCTGCTGTTAAAGGTAGATTAAGAAAAGTAGGATCTGTCTCATTGAGTGACATGGAGATAATGGTCTCGCTGGTGTGAAGTGACGGGGTTTTAAGACGTTTTAAGTCCAAGATTTTAGAGCACAAATTGAGATTAAATTAATGGTTCACTGACTGTGTACCTGGGAGTAAATGCACTGCCATATCATTCTAGCTGCTAAACGCCGTCTATAAATCATCTGCTAAAGTTGTAATTTTGCATGTCTGCTGGTTTTAAAGTGTCACTTTTTATACTTGCATAATTCTAATGCAGAAGCACATTAGTGAAATGCATTAAAGTGCATTATACTTTCTAATGTAAAACTATAAGGACCTTTAAAAGACATTTGTTGTGTTCTTCACATGCTGTGCAGATGCTATTATATGCATTTTCGCTCTAGATGACATGATAAATTCTTTAATTTATGGTGCCATTTCTTAATATTCAGTGCTTCTGTCTCAAAACATTTATTTCTGTGGTGACAGGAATCAGAATACAGCAAGTTAGGGTTCGTCATGTCGCAATGATTTTTAAATTTTTTTTTGTAAGGCATTTGTGTGGCTGTATCAGTGTTTGAAGCACAAAAAATGACATACTGTCTGATCTGTACTATTGTATGCTTTGTACTACTGTTATATTCTATTAATATAATATAATATTAATCTAATTAATATAATTCTATTAATACTTTTATTCAGGACAAAATTGATCAAAAGTGACAGTAAAGATATTTATAAAGTTACAAAAGATTTCTGTTTCAAATAAATGCTGTTTTTTTGAACATTCTTTACTGCAAAAAATCCTGAAAAAATGCACATGCTTTCCGCAGAAATATGAAGAAGAACAACTGTTTTCAACATGTTTATTGAGCAGCAAATCAGCATATTAGAATGATTTCTGAAGGATCATGTGACACTAAAGCCTGGAAAAATTTTGCTGAAAACTCAGCTTTGCATCACAGAAATAAATATATTTTTAAATACATAATAAAATATAAGAGAAATATAAAATATATATATATATATATATATATATATATATAAAATATAAGAAAACTATAATAGAAAACTATTGTTTTAAACTTGTAATAATTTTTCACACACACACACACACACACACACATATATATAATTATAATTGCTTTGGTGAGCAATAATGACTTTTAAAAACATTAAAAATCTCACCACCCTCAAACTATAATAGTTATTAAACTCATCATTTTCACATACTGCTATTTATTTATTTTTGTATGCAGAATGCTTTACATAGCAGCTATTCTACTTCATAAACTGCAAATAAATAAAACAAAAACATTATTCTGCATTCTTTGAAATATTCACTTAAGAATACAGCATATACTGTTGTGCCAGACAGTATTTATAGTGACTAGTTAATTTTAATCATAACTGATTAATTTTGATCAGCTGATTGTCAGAATTATCAGCCTGAAACGGGCAACGCAGTGCGTCTGAAGTCGACTGAGGATTGAAATGGAATTTCATGATGGTGGCAGGTGCTCAGAGCGGATGTGTGCTGGTTTAAATCAAAGATAAGCGAGCTTAACATATCATATCCAGACATGTGTCCCTGAGGATTAGAAATGTGTCAAAGCAGGAATATTAGTCCAACGTCAGATGTCTGAGAAATAAATAAGGACAGTCGACTGCATTCTTGACACATATTCTTCTTTTTTTTAATAGATAAGTATCTTTTTTTTTATTGCAGTAGGATGTGGCCTTTTTGTTTCTTGCACAAATTCATTTTTTATTCATTGTTTTCATTATTTTTTGATGAATAAAAGCTTTGCAACTCTCTAACTGGCCGGTTATAACCAGCAGAAATCAGCAATGCGTTAAGAATAAAACTGCGCTCATCAACTGGCCCTTTAGTACGTCTGATTTTGGCATCTTCTCTTTGTCTCTCCTCAGAACTACAAAGCAGTTCTTGTGGGAATCCAGGAGTTCCTGCCAAAGGAATCCTGAATGGAACAAGCTTCAATGTGGGAGACAGAATCCGGTACCACTGTGTGGCTGGATATACCCTGGACGGCCACGCACAGCTGACCTGTGTCACCAGCACGTCTAACGTAGCGGTGTGGGATTTTCCTATTCCCATCTGCAGAGGTAAGAAGTGACCGATAGACGCTTGGGGAAACTGTGCTAAGAAGCTCATTTTCATTTTCTGGATGCTTGGTTTTTTGAGGATGAGCTGTTTTTATTAAAAGGAGGCCTTCTCTGCTTTTGTAGAGCATCACAGGGCATTAATGCATTTGGACATGCTTAAAATTCTGAATGTCATTGCATTAGATGATAAAATATCAAAGCAATTGGTTTCTGGAAACAAATGATGCACAAGCTTTTCTCAGAACTAATTTAACTTTTTTTTTTTTTTTTTTTTTTAAATGACATTTATCCAACTAGGTCTAAGTGATACAGCTAAAACAATATCGTTATTTTCAGTCCTTTCACGATATGCAATATGTATCTCAAATAATTATGTATATGCTCTGAAATGAAAGGATTTTTTTTTTCATTCAGGACCACACAGCCATATTTGCCTAGTAGATTCAAAAAGGACATGTTTTTGTCTAACTCTTGTGCTGAGCCGAAAATCTTGTAACTAATTTGGTGTTCCTGGTCAAAATATTTCGCCAAATCTATCTATAATCTATATTATCACTAAATCTTGGATTCAATCTTTTTGTCAACTTGTTTTCTTTCGATTACCACAGGTTTCTTTTTGGAACTGATTGTTGTAGGCCTCACTGATCTGAGCTCATGCACCTCAGTTTCTGAGAGAGAAAAAAAAACATTATTTTTGGATATTTTTGCCAATGTTCAAGTTCATAAGTTCAGATCACTGAGGCCTATGATCAATCAGCTCCAAAAAGAAATCTAAATCTTGTGCTAATTGAAAGAATACAAGTTGATGAAAAGATGGAATTCAATAATATGGCATACCAAGAAATTTAAAATGTATATATTTTTTATTGGCCTATCATTTTTGATGACGAAGGCGGGTAAAAATTGATCAATTATACATTTTTGCGAAGTTGTTATACCCTGAGTGAGTGAAGTCAGTAAGTTTTAGTCCAATGCAATAATATTGACTAGCATTGTTGGGAAAAAGAAAATCCTCTCCATCATAAGGGCTAACTGAACACACAGACACATTTTTTATTAAATCCTTTTAAATTAATAATTTTAGTTTAGGTGCATGAATATAATGATACCTAATGGTAGACAGAAATAGTTATGCATACAGTAGTATATACTTTTACTTTTTAATGTGAATCGGAGTCGTCATTGTAATCATTGAATCAGAATTTTGAGTTTTTGAATCACAGTTTAAACTGATTCACAGAAATGAATCAAACATTCCAGGTTTTTAAATCAGATAAACTATTTTGTACATATCATTTATTTAAGACTGATACCAAAATCATCACAAATATACTGGATAGTCCAGCCCTGAAACTAGTTTGTGTTTTGAAGACTTTTAGTGGATGTATGAGGTCAGTTCTCATGAAGTTCACACAGGTGTTTTAATAGAGGAACCAGAGGCGAAGTTTATCACATTAACTATGAATATGTTTCACTACGGTTCGACAACCACAGAGTATTCAAATACTAATTTTGAACTTCATTTCTCTGTAAAGTAAAACTGAACTGCATTTAGTTTTATCATTTAAAACCTAACAAAAGTCTTTTGAAGTGTTTGTCTTGCGCTCTCATTTTTTAAAATGCCCCTTGCTGTGATATTTTGTTATCTAATGCATTGACATTCAGATATTTTAAAGTGTGGCTTAAGTGTCCAAATGCTTTTCGGGGCCACAGATTCTTTTGTAAGCTGGATGTTGGCTCAAAAATGAATCCGGCTACTTTGCTGTACACCCGGAGTGCTCTGGCATTGGCTTTGATATATGCGGCTTTTATATTATTCTGTTTTGTTGAATTTCAAATGAACGCTGTTTTTAAGTTGTATTGTGCTTAGAATTCTCTCTGCTTTTCATTCGTCTTTCTGGGATTGCTTTAGATATGGTGATTTATGAAGTGTTCTGCAGCGCCTGCTGTAAAATCCTGCAGTTCTTTGCATTAGTCTTCTTTTGCATGGAACAATCAAACGTGAGTCGCCCCAGTGGGAAATGCCTGCGTGAAAAATACAAAATACTGTTAATAATTTAGGTGTTGCTTTAATTATTAGCGTGAGAAACTTTGAAGTGCACTCAGGTATTGTGGGTAGTATTTTACATTTTGGAATATGATGCATGATTGAACTGAATAAAGATAAAATATGCTATATCCCCAGGATATGTGAAAAATGAGTACTGCTGTATCATTTGTGCTTAATGAAAGATGAGCAGGGCTCAAAACATATCGATGAAAGGTACTTTTTGGTGTAGAAAAGACCTCATTAAGAACAGCGTTTAAAACAGCAAACATATTTGATGAATTATAGCCTCTCATCTTCTTTTACTTCAGTAGATTCTAGTTGGCTGAATGAAGACAGAAACAGTACTTCTGACTCACCATTTAGGTTATGAAATTCTGTTTAATTGGGTTTGAAGTCTGCATCATCAAACTATTTCAACTCTTTGATTTGAGTAAACTCAGAAGTTGCTAACACAGATAACAGTATATTTCCTTCCTGGTAGAGTTCTGCGCCGGTTGTCAGTTAACACCTGCTGGTACAGAAGATACTGTAACCAAACCATCTGTGGGCAAAAAAAAAACATATTTCTACATTGATGGCAATTCAAAAGTAATGGTTAGAAGGCGGTAACAATTTCAGGCTCATTTGAAGTTGGAGATGAAAGATGGTTAAATTGGTTAGTGAGTGAGTCATTTGAGCTGATTCAGTGAACAAGTGACTAATTCAGTCAAGTGTTAGACCAATGACTCCTGTGCCTGATTCATGTGGTTTTGGAAATCTTTATGCTTATAAAAAAGAATAATTCTGAAATTGACCTCAAAATAATGAACATTTGAAAAATGCACTAGCGTCCAATTCAATAATCAATCACAATTGGTGCAGGATTCTTTTTTATAGCAGGTGAACCGATTTCCAAAACTGTGTGTGTGTGTATGTATACTGTAAAGAGCACATTCAGGGCTTTTCAGGGCATACCAGATGTTTGGAGGTTTGACCATGACATGCAGAAAGTTTATCAGACATTTTGGGGAGACACAGTGAGTGAATAGAGAAATAACTTGTATACCGTTTTCCTATGAAATATGAGATTCTTATGAAAATGTTGCCAAATTGTTACTCTCATTATTATTATTCTTGTTGCACAAGAACACATTAATATGGAAATTAGTTACAATGTATCCTGCTGTGCAAAGGCAAAAGACCGGAACTTCGATTTTGGTCGAAAATAAGTTGTTGATATTTTTGGGACATTCAAGACATCCTTTATCATGTGCATAAGTATCTTGAGTCAATTTCGTTGTTTTTCCGAGAAAATAATGGGTGATCTCAACCGTAACTTCAAAAAGCCCCGGAGAAACCAAGGCAGAACACCGTATAACACCAGTTACGGCTCTTTCACTTTGTTTGGAACGCTCAAATTGAGTTACGGCATTCTGCGTTTGTTTAACTGCGTGTCAAAATTAATTTACAGTTGCGGCTTGGAGTTCTACGGTGTTATGCCTTTTTTTTTCCTGTCAATTAAAGTCTGCCGCATTTAAATTATGGTGTAGACGAACGAATTAGATCACTATCTGCCAAACAGCTCCATATAACAAAGCACTATAAAAACTAGATAACTTGGCAGCAATACGTAATCGTGAATAACCTTTAAAGATTTTTTTTTCCTTTTTATAATGAAGATTATTCACCAGGCTGTCACTTCTAGTTGGACGTGTGTGGACTCGAATGCTGTAGCATCTAGCATGTTCAATCATAAAATCAGTAGCCTACTAACAGTTTGCAATTAAATCCATATCCTGCCTTTTCTTGGAACCCGATAAAATCAATCCATGGTGATGAACTTCGTCAGATATGTTTAATCCACAAGCACTCTGAGCATTATTCCTGCTTGCTGGCATTCACATAAATCCACAAGTCGTTCTTTTAGGTTAGGCTACTTCATTCAAGTCAATATAAAAGCAATTTTGCTATGTCTAGCATTCTTTTACATTACTGAGCATAGCAAATAAATTGGTTGCAAAACAGTTATGTTTTACTTTTAGTCAGCTTGTTACAGTCAAAAAAAAAAAAAAAAAAAAAAAAAAAAATACCCAAAAACATTAATACAGTCACATTACTATATGCAATAGCCTATATGAGATAGCCCATGATCACTAGATTTTATACAGGTGTTACTGTAACAATTTTGTAAATGGTGATCAGCAACCAAATATTGATAATGTGGAAGGTCTTTTGCCTTGGTGTGACTTCTCACTTTTTGCAGACAATGCAAAAGCAGAGTACAGTAACTTCAAAATAGGGGTAAAAATCTAGTTTGAGCCCACAATTTTTTAATCTAGATAATTTTCATTACTAAAACATCTAATTGCCAAATTTCCTATGTCCTATCTATAATTAATTTGGCTGGACAAATAAAAAACTTTAAAATCATTTTTCTCAGTTTCACACTCTAGCGAGTTAAGGTCTTTTGCCTTTGTAGGGGAGTATAGATACAATGTATAGAATGAGAATATCCATTTATGGCCATGTTTATATGTATATTATATAAAAGTAAAATAGTGTATCTAATAATTCTGTCTTTTTTTTTTCATTACATAGCTGAGAATTATGGAAGCCCGTTTCCACCATAAAAAATAAAAAAGGTAATTGTGACTTTTCATCTCGCAATTCTGACATTTTCTTGCAATTGCGAGTTTACATCTCTCAATTAGGACTCTTTTTCCTCAGATTTGCATAATATAAACTCGAAATTCTGACTTTTTTTCTCACAATTGCCTGATACAAACTCGCAATTCTGAGTTTGTATCTGAGTTTGAGAATTCTTTTCTCAGAATTGTGAGATATAAACTCTCAATTGCGAGTTATAAAGTCAGAATTGCGAGATTTAAACTCACATTTCTGACTTTTTTTCATGCAATTTCGAGTTTGTATCTTGTAATTTTGACTTTTTTTTTCTCAGAATTGCGAGATGTAAACTCTGTGAGAAAAAAGTCACAATTACCTTTTTTAATTTTTTTTTTATTCAGTGGCAGAAACGGGCTTCCATAGAGTGTCATCTTTGTACAAAGTTAAAAAAAAAAAAAAAAAAGCCTAAAAACCTAAAACCTAAAAATTGATTGGTGAAGCGCGCGCACACACACACACACACACACACACACACACACACACACACACACATAATACATACAGGACATCTGTATATATTTAAAATAAATAAATAAATAAAAAAAAAATAAAAAAAAATAATACTTTACAAAGAGGTTCATTACTACATTAGTTAACAAGAACTAAGAATGAACAATACTTCTACAGCATTCATTAATCTTAGTTACTGTTAATTTCAGCGTTTAATACGCATTATTAAAATCAAAAGTTGTGCTTGTTAACATTAGTTAATAGTGACTTGTGGCCAAGTATGGTGACCCACACTCGGAATTTGTGCTCTGCATTTAACCCATCCAAGTGCACACACACAGCAGTGAACACACACACACACAGCCGGAGCAGTGGACAGACAATGCTGCGGCGCCCGGGAGCTCGGTGCCTTGCTCAAGGGTCTCACCTCATTCGTGGTATTGAGGGTGGAGAGAGTGCTGGTTATTCACTCCGCCCCACCTACAATCCCTGCCGGACCTGAGACTTGAACCCGCAACTTTTGGGTTACAAGTCCGACTCTCTAACCATTAGGCCACGACTGCCCCTAATGCTCTGTAAACTAACATGAACAACTATATTTTTATTAACTAAGATTAATAAATAGTGTAATGTATTGTTCATTGTTCATGTTAGTTAATACATTAACTGGTGTTAACAAATGACACCTTATTGGGAAGTGTTACCATTAAAGTAATAGTAAAAAAAATTATATTAATAAGCAACAAGTGTTTGTGTATTATACATTCTATTTTATAAATGAGTTGTTTATATAGTACATATTAGATATATACATGTCTTTATATGCACAATATATACACAATTATGTATTATAATATAAAATATGTATTTAAAATATTATTACAGCACAATATGTATATGCAGTGCAGTGTAGGGTTAACATGGGCCATTGTGTTCCAGGCCTTTTTACAGTCCCAATTTGTTGCCCATTATGAGAATATTTTTACTGGTTTTAGTAGGTTCATCTGGCCAACCTGGTGTTTACCTGAGCAACCCCTCTAAAATCAGCAAAACAAGCTGAGTGACCAATTAACCATCTTAGGTGGGTATAAGCTGCTATTTTCAGATGGATAGTAGATCCCTGTCATACTCCTTGCATGATTAGCATGCTAGCTTCATCAGAGAGACTAAATGAATGTCTTTTCAGACGTTTAATTAATGTTTTATCAATTGCAACACATGAAAATTGGTCAGACGTTGATGTGATTCATCCAAAAGTGATTCCGGATGATTCACAAAAGAGAATAACTACTGCCAGGTCTGTCTTTGAGTCTCATTCAGCGAAACGGAGAACGCGTTGCCTTGTTGCTACAGCCAAATCAGTCAAACTAGGGATGAATCTGTATTACACAATTTCTGACCCTGGGCTTTTTGTCACATGCTTTTTCATCTTCAGGCATAGGAAACTGATCTTCTTTGATGAGGATATCTGAGCCTGGAGGCTTGCCCTTCTCATCACCCCCTCTGGATGTCATTAAAGCTAACTATATTGCCGGTAAATGCAAAGAAAATGGAGAAATGGCGCTTGAATGAGAGTCAGGTCTTACGCCGTGGATGGCTGCTTTGTGTTTATGCCAGCTGGGAGGAAGACCTGTGATAAATTCAACTCTCAGTAGGCCACAATTTTGCAAGAATATTAGACCTGTTGGCCGTGTGCATTTCAGATAATGCTTGGTTTTCGCTCTAATGCATTTCACTTCATGAGAGAATTTTAATAGAGAACATATCAACCTTGTTTTTAATGTAAGAGTGGCCACGGGTCTTGGTCTTGGAGAGTGCGAATCTTCCGGTGCCATTTGCTTCCAGCTATTTTACCTGTACAAAAATAGTCTGTCATGCTGCTTGATTTTACAAACTGGTATTTAACATAACACATTAGTTTGTAGTGCAAAAACAGCTAACATTATGCTTTAAGAAAGTTTTGCTAACGTTACTAAGTTGTATCTGAATGGTTTCCACTTTAATGTTTTAAAAATGTTTTTTCTTGGTTATGTGAACATTAGTCAATGTTATCATTTTTAAATACTATGGGAACATTACTTTTGAAAAATCTGAAACAAGTACGTAGCTAACAAATAAACGTTCTGTCAAAGTTATAAACAAATGTTCTTCTAGTACCTTCGCTAATGTTCTCAAAATATTAGCACAAAATGTTATTTATTCATTGTTGGCGCATTTTATTTTTGAAACATTTTAGTTGGATGTTTATCTAACGTTTTTAATGTTACCAGTTTCAGAATGTTCAGAGAACATTCAAAAGTAACATTCTCGTAATGTTTGGAAAATTATAAAATGAAATGCTCCCTTAATGTTCACATAACCCAAAAGTTTGAGTGTTCAGACATTATATGTCAGAAATATTGTTTTCATAACTTAATGGGAACATTATTAAAATGTTATTAGATCATTTTGTTAGAAAGTAGTAAGTAGTGATGTTTAAAAACATTAGCGTAACATCCAACTAAAATGTTTCAGAAAAACGTTCTATGAAAGATGTATAAATGTTTTTGTGCTAATGTTTTGATAATGTTAAAGACATAACGTTGAACAGACATTCTATTAGCGTTACTAGAAGAACGTTTGTTCATAACACTGAAATAACCTTGCCCTATATGTTATTCAAAGTTCAGATTTTTCCTCTTAGCTTGGAATAGTTTTACGATTTACTGTACTTTATTCATTTAGTTACTTAATTATAGCAGCTCATATTTTCTAAGAACATTTCGCTTACATTCCCATTAAGTCATAAATGCAAAAATTAGAGCTCTGAAAATTCAAAACATCCAGTTTAATTTAAAAAAAAAAAATCTTGGTTATGTAAACATTAAAGAGAACATTAATGGAATGTTCAATGTTATCCTTTTGTAAATAATGTGAGTGTTACTTTTGAATGTTCTCTGAATCATCTGCAACAAGTAGTAGTACGGTTTAATAAACGTTAGACTAACATCCACCTAAAATTTTTTTTGAAACATGTCCCATGTGTGATGAATGAATAACATTTTTGTGGTAACATTTTGAAAACGTTATCAAAGACCAGACAACTTTGAATGAACATTCTATTAGCGTTAATGTAAGAACGTATGTTCGCAACTTTAGGAGAACCTTCAACCGTTAACATTCTGGAAACATTGTGAATAGTTTTACTGTTTACTGCACTTTATTTTTATTCTAGTTATTTACCTACAGAACATAGCTTACTTCCATATTACAAATTAAGGTGGATGTAAAACTCAGTTTGTAGTAGCAACGCTTCTCCATCTTCCTCCGGGTTCTTCGGTCACTCTGAGAGAGGAGCAGGACCCTCAGAACGGGCAGATGGTCTTTTGATCCCGTTTCCTCAGAGAAACTGCCCATTCTCATGATGTAGGCGCTCATCCAAGAGTCCCCAGCAGCCCTCTTCGACACACTTGAATGGCACATATCTCCGAATCCAGATGGAACGACCTAGATGGAGGGGACACACTCTCAAAGGCGTTGAAATTCTTGCCATGCTAGCAGTTTGTGTCGTTTGACTGGTTGTCGGACACATGTTTCCAGTAACTGTGTCCCCTGTCCATATCAGCTCTGTGAGGAGAATTTCTGCAGGAGGAGCTCTGAATGGCGTGCTCTTTCTGACAGCTTAAACCCCTGCAGAACATGTTGAGATGTTTGCCTCGCTGTGACAGTTTAGTGTCTTGCATGGCAAAGCGAGCTTATCTTATCTCTGCTTACCTCCTTGCTCATTTAGCAGCCAGTTCCAAAACTGAGTACATCAAACCCATTTTCACAGAGTAGCTGTTTGTCTCTGAGCAATATCCCAACCATGAATGTTGAAATCCAGCATAAAAATGTAATGTATAGTGTAAAGCACATTATCATTTCAAAGGCTCCTGAATTCAGGACCCACAGGCTGCCAGTCCCAACGCCTGCACCAAAGTTCATGAAAAAACAGCTTTTATGGATCTAGCAGTGGTGCTTATTTAAGAGTTTTGCTTTTAAGACCGGCCTCCCCTTAACATTTCATGAAATATTAATACAATTTCATTTATATATATTACATAATGTTATAAAAACCCAAATATAGCTTATATATAATACGATTTTTTTATGTTTTTGAAGTGGTTTCTTCTGCTCACCAAGACTGCATTTATTTAATCCAAAACAGCAATTTAATTTAGCACCATTACTCCAGTCTTCAGTGTCGCATGACCCTTCAGAAATCATTCTAATATGCTGATTTGCTGCTCAAGAAACATTTCTGATTATAATCAATGTTGAAAATGTTTTTTTTTTTTTCAGGATTCTTTGATGAATAGAAAGTTCAAAAGAACAACGTTTAGCTGAAATAGAAAGCTTTTTTGTATATAGTATATAAAATAGTTTTTGAAAAAGAAAATTTATATATACAGTGGTGGCCATTTATTAGAACACTAGTATTTTCACCAGCCAAAAATGGTTTTAAGTCAGTTCTTTCTATCCTTTGCTGTAGTGTCAGTAGGAAATATCAGTTTACATTTTGCAAACATTCATTTTGCACATTCATATCTGAACTGAGAACTGAATTGAACTGAGAATGGCTTCTGTTTTAGGTATCATTGAATCAAAATGGACAGATTTTGCACAACCATGCTGTAAAATTTCACACAGCACAATCAACTTTAATTATTGTGATCTGCTTGAATCCATATTTGCACAAGAGCCTCTAAACACGTCATTGTGGTTCCTGCCTGAATGCTGTGCTTAATGTTGAGTTTGAGAGTAGCATGAACACTATTTATGCTGGAAAAATCATTGTTTTTTTGTTTTTTTTGGACATTAGGTTTTTAATCAATGTACTTTTGTCTCTTAAATAGGCATGACGACAAAGAGCCAGTGATTGAAAATGTTTGAAATTACAGTAAAAAAACAAAAAATCACCGTACTCAGAGAGACATGATTAGTGTAAGTACGCCGAAACTCATTTGATGTTGCATTCATAATCGTGTCTCTTGCATCTTGCTCTTTATAATTATTGTTAAAAAGATCAGCTTTTTGAGTTTTGTGTATTGTGCATTATTATTGTTCAGTAATTTCACTGTTTAGCAGCTTGAGTAGCTTTTAGGAGAAAAGAAAAATCAAATTGAGTTCATTTTGCTGTTGATAAGTGACATGAGTGCATCCCTACTATTAAAACAACAGAGGACGATGTTTTGAGAAATATGGAAATATTTTAAATGTAGTCCTGGCTAAAGGCCATAAATTGGATATACAGAGCAATTTCAGAGTTGCTTCTCTGTCTTTTTTACTTCAACAGGAAACTTTGCAGTGCTAATGCAACAAAATCAGGATCATTAGAGATATCTGTAGTTCTCATTCTTGTGTAGCCACAGAGAATGATGGGAAATGCAGTTTGGTTGCACAAGGCTGCCGATTCATTAACTGACTAAATGACTAGTATTTTCTGGCAAGCTTTTAACAGTACACAAAATGTGAATAAATTCAATTGCACAGTCAACATTTACAATTAAAATGCAATTATGAGCAGCACCACCTCGGTTCACGCTTCCAAACAAAGTCCCGTTTTCCCACTCTAGCAATTTCCACCAGTTATTTTGTCTTCCCCAGTTACAATGTGCCTTTCTAGGGAAAGATAAACTACCCTCTGGCAAGGAATCTCATATATTGCGGTTATTGATTTCTTTATGTGCTCTATAAGTGTGTCACAGGTGTGTGATTCAGCTATAGCATGAACACATGCGGCTTCACACCTGGGATGCAATCATAACACATTGTTGTTGCATGTAGGCCTGTGTACATAATCTCTGCATCCTTCTATAATCATTATTATTACCTGACGCTGGATTCGGCTTGGATGAGGTTTGCATAACTGAGAGTTGGGAAGAAAATTACAAGCTTTGTTTAAATTCATCCAACTGGAATTTAAACACTGACTGTCTGTCTGTCAAGACATGCTTTTGTTGAGAGTTAACATGAAGCAACATTCACAACCCACATTTTTCTCCATAAAGTGACAGTTTATAGACTGAAACAAGATATTTCATAAGAAAAACTGTTGGGAGGGTCTTGATTTTATTCATCATGAATTGATAAGAGGGCCTGTTGACATCAGCTGTCATTACAGAGGCAAAGATTTTTTTTAAAATTTTGATGTAAGATGTATTTTTTGTTGTTATATATATATGTAGCATATTAAAGGGTTAGTTCACCCCAAAATGAAAATTATGTCATTAATTACTCACTGTCATGTCGTTCCAAACCCGTAAGACCTTCGTTCATCTTCGGAACACAAATTAAGATATTTTTGATTACATTGGAGAGCTATCTGCCCCTCCAAAGACAGCAACGCAACTGAAATGTTCCCAGGTCCAGAAACATAGTAATACATCAGTAAAACAGTCCATGTGACATCAGTGGCTCAACTTCAATTTTGTGACGCTACGAGAGTACTTTTTTTGCGCAAAGAAAACAAAAATAACATAATTTACTCAACAATTTTTCTCCCCCGAGTTACGTCTTCTGCCATTTTAGAGAGTATCACAATACATATGCATGCTTTCCCCTAAGTGTAAACAACGCTTATTACGCGGATTATACGTTCATGCGCGCTTTCCCCCAGAACGTAAATAACACTGATTATGTCAAATACATTCTTGGGTACTCTCCAAAATGGCAGAAGAGATATGAGCACGTCTGAAAAATATAGCGGAGGACACCGGCTGAGCTGCTGCAGAGAAAGTGCATAATCCAATTTGTTCTAAACGTGACAAGCTTTATATTAAGGCCTTTAAAAACTTGTAAGACATAGTATAGTTTATAGTTTGGCATAGTTTAAGCGGCTCGGCCCGTCAGATGCTCTGATAAAAAGGCTGCGTGTGCCGCTGACAGAGACGCCACTCGCACTGTTTAATGTTTTTGACATGTGCTGTTTCCCTTAATGCATAACTTACATTCCACAGGTATATTCTCTGTCTGTAAATGTTAGAAAGTCATGGAAATATTTCCATTTTTCTGTCAGGAGTGCATGAGCCTTCTGCTGTGCGATTCTCCACTAAACTTCACAGACTTCATTTATAGCGAGCGCCGCACGCATGCGTGCCAAACAGACGGAGCTCAATTAAATATTAGCGCAATAATTCTGACTAAAATATACATTTCGCGGAAATATTTGTAGTTGGACAATAAATGTGACATGTAGAATTTTAAAACTACAAGTAAGTCTATTTTTATGATAGCACTAACTGTAAAGTGACTGTAATGGGGTAATCAAAATAGCCTAACACAACTCTGTGCTTTTGTTCTTATTTATTTTAATTTTTAGTTTAGTGAATTTAACTTCCGCTTTAAAAGCCTTATTTTTGTTTTTAGATTGCAGTGTTACAATGTTAGAATAAAATGTGATTTTAACCCTTTTTTGCACATAATATAAAGGCTTACATGGTTACATTCACTTTATTTGTATTCATAGCCTTTAATATGTATTGTTTTGTTGGACAACATTGGGCGGTAAGTGAAATATATATTAAATACAGATTTTTAAAAATCCAAATACAAAAACGAAAATACCGAGATATATACCGTATATCGCATATCGGCCAAAAAAATACCAAGATATGAATTTTTGCCCATATCGCCCAGCCCTACACTGATGTCACATGGACTGTTTTACTGATGTATTTACTACGTTTCTGGACCTGGGAACATTTCAGTTGCGTTGCTGTCTTTGGAGGGTCAGATAGCTCTCCGATTTAATCAAAAAATATCTTAATTTGTGTTCCGAAGATGAACAAAGGTCTTACGGGTTTGGAACGACATGAGGGTGAGTAATTAATGACATCATTTTCATTTTGGGGTGAACTAACCCTTTAAGACCAGAGCAGAGCAATATTTAAGTGTTTATTTTGTGTGTAGCTTAATTAAATTTCTTTAGGCTACCACATAACATTTTGCATTAAATATGAAATATAGATTTTTATTTTATATATATATATATATATATATATAATTTTTTTTTAAGAATAATGTAGCAGGTGAAATTTGGCACAAGACCAGAAATGTGTTTTGCATTCAATTTTAAATTCATGTTGTCTTGAAGCTGTTTCTTTTAATATATTTTTTTTCCTATAAACGCTACAGGCTTGTAATGCTAATATATCTATCTTCAGTTTTGGTATTTATGCATATTCATAATCTAAGTTGATGTCTGGCCCCAAAAAGTACTTGCACATTAAGTTGCACTTAAATGTCTGAATGCGATTTCATTAGATGCAAACAACAAATTATCCTGGATCTCTTTTCAGAACTAACTTTTCCACAGTGACTTTTAATCAGCTGTTGTGGAAGTGCTTTTTAAAGTGGCTGTATAAAGTTGCACAAGTGTAAAATGACACACTTCACTATAGTTTGAGTGCAAAAATACTCTGTGGAGCCGCTGTAAAGTCAGACAGGGCTAATATAAGCTACAATGTAACCATATTCAACAGGGTTTGAATTGATTCTCTAACACTCACAGAGGAGTGTTGAACTTCCAGTCTGATGAAAGAACAAAAAAAACGACAGTTCATCCTTCAGAATAAAAGATAATGAGAATCCAAATTAAGTCTTGAAAAGCAACATGAATCCCTCATAGTGGGATGTTTCTTCTTCTGAGCTCGGCTTTAATGAGAGAGGATAAGGGATGTACCGATCTATTATCCATTACCTTTCATGTACCCATCACATCAGATCCCAATGCCTTGAACTCACTGCCTCTTCTGGTCTTCTGTATAGACTCAGTCTCAGACGGCACACCCCTGGACCGCCCACAGACCGCTAACCTGCTCTAATCCATATCGCAGACAAAACCAAAAAAAACTTTCTTGATGTGGCGAGCTCTACTTTCTTGATCTGATTGCCTAGCTTTATGAAACTTTCAGGAGCGAGTTTGAAAAGTCAAGCCCGCCTGGAAACAAAGTTGTGTTTACATGGTACCAGGTTAAAACTTGAAGCTTTGATGATAAAATAATTATTGAAGGTTAGCAGCATCAGAAAGGAAAGTTTTGTCTGGGGCAATACAAACCAAGCAAACTAGATTTTATTGAGCAGACCTGAAAATGCTACTTTTCTTAATTATGCCTGTGAAAAGTACATATTTAAAGTTCTAAATACTTAGATGATCAGAAAACTTCTGATATTTTCTGTATAACAGTTTGTGGAGACTACCATGGCATAATTTAAAATAAGTACTGCAAATAAATTTCTAATTTATTAAAAATAATAATAATAATAATAAAAATAAACAAAATACTTTCAATATACAATATTTCAAATAAATGTTGCCTGCTTTTAAATAATGTCTGGGAAAAGTCTGTGAAAAGTAGTTATTAAAGTTTTAAATACCTGGATGATCAAAAATCTGTACATATAGTTCAATATTTTCTGTATAACATTTTGTGAAGACTACCATGCCATAATTTAAGTACTTAAAAGAAATTAAATAAAATATAAATCAAATAAAACAAAATAAAAAATAATTAAAATTAAAAATACATTTTTATTTAACCCTGTAAGGCCCACAGTTGTAAGAGATACTTCAAAAATTTGGCTTTCTTATCTGAATTATGATGGTGAAAAATAGGTATTTGAAGTTAAATTTTTTTTAGATGATCAGAAAAGTACATATTCAAATATTTTCTGTAACTGTTTGTGTCATAATCTAAAGTAAGTGCTTCAAATAAATTATTTATTTAAATTAAAAATAATCTAAATTAAAAATTTAATTTAAAATAAATGTTTAAATAAAAATAAAAAATGTATTAAATAAACAAAAATAATTAAAATTAAAATTATAATTTGTGCAGACTGCAAAACCATAATTTATCATAATTTAGGTAAGGCATAATTGACAGACACCCAGTGAATATTAGAAAAATGATGCAATAATGCAATAAAACAGCCCTATGGTATAAATTTGATTGATTTGTCATGCTAAATTTCATCATGGGACTTTTTGCTGTTTAGTCAAAAAATTTTGTTTACGTGTGACTAACCTCTGCTTTGCAAACATGTTGCATTACCTGCATTTTAAGCAGCTGTGCGGCGCAGATCTGGACCCTCGTGTGGCTGAAGCTCATTCGTTATTTTCTCCTTGCATGAGCTGTCAAGAGAGTACTGTGATAAAGCACGAGTTTGCCTAAAATAGCTTTTTAGGGCAGAAATGCCGACATATAAGGCAATTTGCAGCTTAGGGAACATGGACTGCCAGCACACATTAATAGATATGAAGCTGAAGCTTTCAGAAATTTTAGTAATGGTCCGCTGCTTTGAAACATCTGAACACGCAAATGCACCTGCCTTCTGCTGGATTCTTAATGAATGAGATGTGCACTGCTACATGTGCATTTAAAATTATATTTAATAATGCATAATGTAATTTACAAATCTTGAATTATATCTCTCATTGTCAGATTTGGACGTGGATCTTTGGAGATAACTTAGCCCTCTGATGCATTGTGGTCACTACAGAGGACAGATATTTGGAAGCCATTTTGAACCATTTAAGATATAGCATCATGTCCCAACCACCAACTGGCGAATCCACAAAGTGTTGTCTATGATTGCATTTAATTATTGTCTTTGTATCTTTTTTTTGTTGTTTGTTTTGAGATATTACATAATATATTCAAAATGGCAGCAGGAAAAGGGGATGTGCCAAGATCCTCATAAGTGTTAAATCCTTTTATTCTCAGAAAACCAGACAGGTACAAAAAACATTTTTCAGCTAAATCAGATGTCAGAAATAGTTTCATCCAGATTTTAACAATATTTTTATTGTAGGTTTTTTTTTTTTTTTTTTTTTTTTTTTTTTTGTGACAGAAAATATATCTGTCCACTACAGTGGACGTCATGCACTAATGGGTATAATTCTGCCTATGGGCCTGTATAGATTCTGCCTTATTTTGCATGTTTTATTAAAATTATGATACAATTTACACTTCAATGGTTTTATTGAACAGAAATATCAAATAGTCTTCCGATTTTATCATTTATTTCAATGCTTACAGTCTGTTTTTATTTATTAGGTCATATAAAACTGTAGGCATGTATACTTGTATACTGTATGAGTGCAGATATGTGTACATGATTGTGTTTGAGTGTGTGGTTGGAAGGGTGTGTGTGCTTATGTTTGTATTTGTGCTCAAATGTGTATGACTAGCCCACCATCCCCACCCCCGCCCCACACACCCCCACACACCACTGCCCCTTTTGTTTGTTCACCTTTCTGTGCTGTCATGACATAGTTTGTTGTTATTTAATGTTCTTATGTGTATTCATACCATTTGCTGTTAGTAAATGTTTTAAAAACATGTTTTTTTCAGACCAATGACTTACATTGACTCACTATGTATAATGTTGATGCATGGTGTCCACTACAGTGGACAAATATGTAACTTCCTCAAAATAAAATATATCGCCAAAAAAAAAAAAGAAAATTTAAAAGTTAAAAAAAAAAAAAAAGTTATTGGCATGATTTTTCACTTGTTTAAAAGTAAAACCAAATATGTAAAAAAAAATAAATAAAAATACTTTGTGATATAATAATTCATGCAACAGAGGGATAAGGAATGATATTTTCCTGACAATTTGAATTGTAGCTATTTATTTTATTCAGAATTTTATTTGTCACTGAATAAAAAAAAAAAAGGTAATTACTTCACAATTCAGATTTTTTTTCTCAATTCTGAGATGAAAACTTGAGATATAATACAACATTTTGAGGAAAAAAGCAAAATTGTAAAATAAACGTACAATTACAAGATATCGACTCAAAATTTAGTTTTTTCCCTCAGAATTCTGAGGTCACATCTTGTAATTCTGTTTTTTTTTTTTTTTTTTTGACCATGAAAAGGTAATTGTGACTATCTCACAATGTTGGCTTTTTTCTTAGAATTTAATTTTATATCTCACAATTCTGACTTTTTTTCTTAGAATTGTCAAACAGAAGTGCAAATTGTAAAATTAAGTCGCAGTTTTTATATTTATTTTTATGTAAGTATTTATTTTTTTAATTTCATGGTAGAAACAAGCTTACATCGATTTTAGAGCTTTGGTGGAGGTAAAGATAAATCAATGAATAACAGTTGTATTTAAACTGATAGTTGACCCAAAAATGAAATTGAAAAAATGAAACCTCTTTGACTTTCTTCTCACTGCATGACACAAAATTGACTTTCATTGTATGGACAAAGACGTGTTTCTGAATATCTTATATTGTGTTCACCAGTAGAAAGTCATACAGGTTTAGATCCACATCAGGGTAAATAAATGATTTTTCATGCATAGCTATCATATCTTACAATATGGATTTGCAGTGCTTGCAATTTTTGCAATATTGCCCTGTTGTGCAGCTTGACAGCTCACTATGAATGATTATTTTATGTAAAAGAGCTTCAGAAAATCCTCCTTTTGTGTTGCATGGAAAAAACAATCACATATGGGTTTGGAAAGACATGAGAGTGAATGATAAATAATGAAATGATTTCTTTAAACTATATTATATGCTTAAAATCAAATGCATTTGTTGCACACCAAATGCGTGTTCAATATGTTGCATTAGCTGAAGTCCTGCTGATGTTTATTTTAAATAAAAACACCATTCATTAGGTACAGTAAGTGCATTTTGGAGTGTATTGTTAAGACGCTTTCCTCTTATCCTGCATGAAGCTAATTAGATTAATTATCTGACACTGTCTCTCTTTTCAAGTCAGACTTGGGCTGCGTAATTCAGTGTTGATTTTATTTAATTTTTTTTGGAAAATAAATGCTTAAAAAACCTATATAATACTCATTAAAACAATCATTCTGTTCCTCAGAACACAACCAGCAATTAGCATGATCAACCTGATGTACAATAATTGCTCTTATCGCCGTTTATTGTTTTGTTGGCAGACAAAAATCCAATCCAGTGTTGGCGAGGTATGAAAAAAAGACACCAAAATTTATTTTGGAGGAGCTTTGCCTTCGCTGAGTGATGCTCATTATCCATCATAATCATAATGTCAATGATTCTGCTTTGCAAAACAGACCGTTGACTTGCAGCTAACAGTCGGGCGACCCCTTTCTGCTCTGTTTTCTTCATAAAGCTCTGTTCATAATGCACTAATGTTTCAGAGCAGCTTCACAAAATAATAACGCCTTCAGTTCACAAACATTTCACATTTCGCACTAGTTCTGTAAAATTATGGATAATATTTGCTAATATTATGTGTTTGTTTGGCCGACAGCTGAGGACACATGTGGCGGGACCTTCCGAGGGTCCAGCGGCACCATCTCCAGTCCAGACTTTCAGAAGGACTACCAGAGCAGTGGCGAGTGCACATGGACCATCCTGGCTGATCCAGGAGACACCATCTCACTGGTCTTCACTGAATTCCAGATGGACAGCAAACTCGACTCTTTAGAAGTTGAGGGATCTGATCCACAAACAATATGGTGAGTTTGATATTGGATTATGTGACGTCTCACTGGTATTCTTTATTCTGCGTTCTGTGGTCAGTTATTGTTGCAGGGTTTCTGCGGGTCTAAAAAAAAGTCTTAAATCAGAGCAGAAAGTCTTAAATTCATCAAGTCATGTTGTATCTTGCTCAGTATTTTTGTCTTGTTTTTCAATACAAACATCTAAATATGTTTAAAACAAGATACATTTGCTTGATGTAAGTGTAAGATGTCTCGAAAAACTAAACAAAATTGAATTTTTTGGTCACGTCTCGTCACTTGCTCACAATTTTCACCATTAACAACAAACTGCGAATTTGAATCAATAAACTCCTAATTTGCTGCTTATTAAATAGTTAGTAAGGTAGTTAAGTTTAGGTGTTGCATAGGATTATGGATGTAGAATATTGTCATGCAGAATATGTCCTTTATAAGCACTGACAAACAGCCAATATGTTAATAATATGCATGCTAATAAGCAACGAGTTAATAGTGAGAATTGGTCAAGGGTATGGTTAAGCTAGAATAACAAGGGTATGTGAAGTTGTTTTCTATTTGAATAAAGTTGATTCTTTGAGCCCACTGGCAGATACTTGTTTTTGTTAAATTTTGATCAATTTTGACCAATTTAGACTTATGCTATTTTGTTTTTCAAGTAAATGTATCTTGATTTAAGAATTTTTAGACATTTGCACAGGAACACAAGACAATATAGCGAGGAAGAATAGAGTTTTTTTTTTTTTTTTTTTTTTTTTTTTGCAGTGTGTTCAGAAGGTACAGTAAATATCTTTCTATATTCTAGTGGTTGGGAGCAGAGCTATTCAAACCTTAAGCTATTTATTTATTTATTTATTTTGCAGAATTAATTAAAAAGTAATGGATCTCTGTTTAGAAACTGTATTTTCAAACTTAAAAGTTTTTCAAACTATAAACTCATTGTGCTCCCTAGACATTTACATATTGACGTATTGTGTTCCTTTAACTGTGTTCCTTAAATTTTCTTTACTTGGTCTTAAAAAGGTTTTAAATTTACCTCCATAAAACATGCAGAAACTCTGTTGTTGTGTAATGAGCATTAAACTGTATAATCATCCCAGACCTGTAGTGTCCTTCATGTCTGTATCTCATCCACACACACAGCATAAATTCTATATATAATTTATTGTGTGTGTGTGTGTATGTATATATGTGTGTGTGTGTGTGTGTGTGTGTGTGTATATATATATATATATATATATATATATATATACAGTATATATATATGTATATATATATATATATATATATATATATATATATATATATATATATATATATATATATATATATATACAGTATCTATCTATCTATCTATCTATCTATCTATCTATCTATCTATCTATCTATCTATGTGTAATTTTATTTATGCTAATAATTCATCATGCAAAACACAATATGTACAAACCATGTGATAACACTTTCTATGAAGCCCATATTTATAAGTCTCATATCTTGCCATCTTTCTCATGCTACTTTACTTAAAGCCATCAATGACTACTTATAAGTATAGTAATAATAACAGTAATCATTTTTTTTCTCTCAAACAGATATCAGATCAGATAAATGTGTAATATGACACATTTGCTTTTTTATTTTTATTTTAATATCAGTTTTATTATTTTGATGGTACCCTTTAGACAGCTGTAGATAAGTAACTCTGCAACTACATGTCAGCTACCAGTCAGTAGATAATTAGTAGTACAGTAGTGGTCAGAATTATTAGCACCCTTGGTAAATATGATCAAAGAAGGCTGTGAAAATTAATCTGCATTGTTAATCCCTATTGATCTTTTATTTAAAAAAATTCACAAAAATCTAACTTTTCATTGGATAGTAAGAATTTAAAATGGGGGGAAATATCATTATGAAATAATTTTTTTTTTTTTTTTTTTCTCAAATACACGTTGGACACAATTATTGGTACCCCTAGAAATTCTTATGAGTAAAATATCTCTGAAGTATATTCCCATTCATATTCACAATTTTGAGCACTCCAGGGTGATAATGAACATGAAATTATCCAACCATGGCTTCCTGTTTCACAGGAATATAAATAGGAGGGAAAACAAAGCCCAAATTCCCTTAATCATCCATCAAAATGAGAAAAACCAAAGAATATATTTCTGATGTGCAGCAAAAGATAATTGAGCTTCACAAATTAGTGAAGTGGCTTTAAGAAAAGAGCTAGAGCAGTGAAAATTCCCATTTCCACCATCAGGGCAATAATTAAGAATTTCCAATCAACATAAAATGTTACGAAACTGCCTGGAAGTGGACGTGTGTCTATATCGTCCTAATGCACGGTGAGGAGGAGAGTTTGAGTGGCTAAAGACTCTCCAAGAACCACAGCTGGAGAATTGCAGAAAATAGTTGAGTCTCGGGGTCAGAAAACCTTTAAAAAAAATGGTCAAACAGCACCTACATCACCACATGTTGTTTGGGAGGGTTTCAAGAAAAATTTTCCTAGCTCATCCAAAAACAAACTCCAGCGTATTCAGTTATCAGACACGACTGGAACTTCAAATGGGACTGGCTTCTATGGTCAGATGAAACTAAAAAATGAGCTTTTTAGCAGCAAACACTCAAGATGGGTTTGGTGAACACAGGGATAAAAAGTACCCCATGTGTACATTGAAATATACTGCTGTATTTTTGATGTTGTGGGCCTATATTTCTGCTGGAGGTCCTGGACATCTTGTTTAGACGCATGGCATCATGGATTCTAACAAATACCAACAGATAAAAAAAATCAATAAGTGACTGACTGTTAGAAATCTTATAATGGGCCATGTTTGGATCTTCCAACTGTACAATAATCCAAACGCAAACCTCAAAAACAACATACAAATGGGTCACTGAGAAAACCAAGCTTCTGCTATGGCCATTCCAGTCCTCTGACCTGAACCCAATAGAAAATGAGTGGGGTGAACTGAAGAGAAGAAGCACCGTCATGGAGCTGGGAATCTAAAGGGTCTGGAGTGATTCTGGATGAAGGAATGGTCTCTGATCTCGTGTCAGGTGTTCTCTAACCTCATCAGGCATTATAGGAGAAAATTTAGAGCTGTTAAACTGGCAAATGGAGGTTTCAAAAAGTATTGAATAAAAGGGTGTCGTTAATTGTGGCCATTGTGTATTAGAGAAAAACATTTATTTCATAATGAAATTTCCCCCCATTTTAAATTCTTATTATCCAACGAAAGGTTAGATTTTTGTGAATTTTTTAAATAAAAGATCAAAAGGATTAACAATGTAGATTAATTTTCACAGCCTTCTTTGATCATATTTACCAAGGGTGCCAATAATTCTGACCACTACTGTACTACTAATTATCTACTGACTGCTAGTTGACATGTAGTTGCAGAGTTAATTATCTACAGCTGTCTAAACGGTACCATCAAAATAATCAAACTGATATTAAAATAAAAATAGTTCAAAGCAAATGTGTCATATTACACATTCATCTGATCTGATATCTGATCTTATGGCTGTTTGAGAGAAAAAAAAATATTGATGGCTTTAAGTAAAGTAGCATAAGAAAGATGGCAAGATATGAGACTTATAATACATTATAACTATGAGAAATTTAATCCATTGTAACTTAAGTGGATGCAACATGTTCACTGTGTGTTATAAATCATCATACTCTTAAAAGCTATAACCACTAATAAGTAAATATTATAATACATTAAAACTGTTCTTATGAATATTCATAAGACGATATAACATATTATAAGGTTTTTTATAATGCATTATGCATTCATTATAATGCCTTAAAATACCCTTATAATGTATTATAAATATGGGCTTCATAGAAAGTGTTACCAACCATGTTTATCATCATAATTTATGTTTTTTGCTTTGCTTTTTTTTTTTTTTTTTTACCTTCCATAGATTTATGCATTGTTTTTGAGGATGAGGGCAAGTCATACAATTTGTGCATGTTGCCATTGGTATAATTTGACTGACATCTACAAAGTTACAGGTGAATTTGCAAAATAGGCAGTTTAATTAGATGCACAGCCTTTGACATTGTCAACAAAAGATGAGGAAAGCATTTTGTTTTCCTTTTTAAAAGCCTGTTTGTTTTGTTCTCCTAACTATACATGATTATATGCTTAGTTGCATTGTATTATTTGCATTTATCATTGTTTTTCCCTGCTGTCTGCAACAACCCAAAAGTTGTTAACCACAGATTCCAGCTCAAATCGATATTTCATATACATTTTTTCTTTATAAATAGCTGCATAATTACTGTACCTTCGTCCCTTTGTGTTTTTTTCCTTCCCACACAGTGGTTCAGATTGTTCCCAGTCCGATCAGAATTAATGTATGCATTGATAAGTTCATAGGATTCAACATCTTAATTTCAAAGTGTGGGAATGATTTTGAATATGACAATTGAAGGAGTGCAAATTTGCGATTTATGTGTTAGATTGTCCAAAGAAACTACTCAGAAGGAGCCAAAACTTCCATCAAACCTCTGAAATGACTGTGCGAGCTTGTGAGAGTCATAAGAAATAAGAATAGATGCCTTTAACTTGATTCGATGCAGCCGGCATGACTCTGCAAATCCACAGATTTCAGACTTGGCACAGGAACGCACAGCATACTCAGCATTAAACTCAACCGCTGATGCTGAAATGACAATCAAACACTGTAAGTGCATGTTAAGAGCGCAGGGAACAGCATTGTGTGAGCAGTGTCCTGGTGTGGTGGTGATGACCTTGCTTGTTGGTTGCTTCATTGATTCACTGAAGTAATTTCTATAAGCAACATGACAAATGAAGCCAAGTTTTGCTCGAGCAGTATGAACTTCTCCCCTCTAATATTGTTCAAGCCAAACAAACAAATCAATGTTTTTGTCAGAATGACCTTTATGTAATTCTGCTATACTTTCTGTGTATGTTGGAAAGGGCAAAAACAACAATCTTGTAAGTTACAAATCACTCACAGAAAGGGACGTCCAAAAGCCATTCCTCTTGCTCTCCTCTGCTGAAAGAGCGTTCTGTGTTCGAAAAGTATATTACATTTCTTTTAGTCTTAGATGGAACATGCTTCAGGACTTAAACGAGACACCTGCGGCCACGTTTTGCAAGCATAACTGGGTCAGTATTGTGTTTGTACTCCTGCCGCGTCAGATTCTGAGCTCAGATCAGATGTCACTCAAACTCCAAGGTCAAAACTCGAGCATATTTTGGCAATATGAACCAGATGTGTCTGCGTTTCTTCGTATCGTGATGATGAAAATTTATTCTTAGATGAAGACAAATGGCGTGTTCTTGTTAGGGTTATGCATCATTTAAAGTGAGCGGTTTTCCTCTTTTTCCCACACAGGCCGCTTGGAGAGATACGACCAAATGAAGTCTTTTGTATCCATTCGCTCCTCAGAGGTTTTACACGCTCGCCGTGACTGCGGCTGCCTGCTGCATACAATATTTGTCCCACTTCCCTGCGCCACACTGCCTGGAAATAAATAAATAAACCCCATACACTCACACAGATTGTGTTGCATGCTGGGAGAAGGTTAAAAGCAGACAGCTGCATGGACTGTCATTATTATTTTGCAATGGTTCTTTTGCGACAGTTTAATCTTTTTATCGTCGCTCGGATCAGAAACATGTCCAGAATCAGTTATTTCTGAAAATCAGAGGCTGTAAAAACGAGCTATACGCTTGTTCTTTACCACCAATAGAGATGAAAGTTTTGCTATTTGAGATCTGTCTGTCTGTCTGTCTATCTGTCTGTCTGTCTGTCTATCTATCTATCTATCTATCTATCTATCTATCTATCTATCTGTCTGTCTGTCTGTCTGTCTGTCTGTCTGTCTATCTATCTATCTATCTATCTGTCTATCTATCTAGATAGACAGATATTACAAAACAGCTGTTACAAAACCATTTCTACAATACATATTCTGATTTGACCTTGAGCTTAGATAGCTTCAATATTTCATTACTATTTATGATACATACTTGGTTACAGTTACACTAATAGTTATCATTTCTGCCAGGAATGCAAAAACAATCTTTATGATATTTTGATCAGAATAATGAGACACTGTACATATTCAATTGCGTTTGCTTCCATATTTTTGATCAGTGCTCCGCTACACAACATACAACTTTACTCCAAAAGTGAGCACATTAGGCTATGTATTCACACGTTTACCTCATATTTCTTTAAATAGAATTGAACCATAATTTCTTAATGACTCGCAGAAAGACGATTCTCTGCTGATCCATCAGTCAATATTGCGTGATCATAATTCCCACATTATGGTGACGGGAAACTTCTACGAACTGTCTCATAATACATCCCGAATTCCGGAAATGTTGGGACATTTTTTAAATTTGAATAAAATGAAAACTAAAAGACTTTCAAATCACATGAGCCAATGTTTTATTCACAATAGAACATAGAGAACAAAACAAATGGTTAAACTGAGAAATTTTACACTTTTATCCACTAAATGAGCTCATTTCAAATTTCATGCCTGCTACAGGTCTAAAAAAAGTTGGCAAGGGGGCAACAAAGGGCTGAAAAAGCAAGACATTTTTAAAAAATTCAGCTGAGAGAACATCTAGCAACTAATTAAGTTAATTGACATCAGGTCTGTAACATGATTTGCTATAAAAGGGATGTCTTAGAGAGGCAGAGTCTCTCAGAAGTAAAGATGGGCAGAGGCTCTCCAATCTGTGAAAGAGTGTGTAATAAGTTTGTGAAATATTTTAAAGACAACGTTCCTCAACGTCAAATTGCAAAGGCTTTGCAAATCTCATCATCTACAGTGCATAACATCATCAAAAGATTCAGAGAAACTGGAGAAATCTGTGCATAAGGGAAAAGGCCGAAGACCTTTGTTGGATGCCCGTGATCTTCGGGCCCTCAGGACACTGCATCACTCATCGGCATGATTCTGTCATTGACATTACTAAATGGGCCCAGGAATACTTCCAGAAACCACTGTCGGTAAACACAATCCGCCATGCCATCTGCAGATGCCAACTAAAGCTCTATCATGCAAAAAGGAAGCCATATGTGAACATGGTCCAGAAGCGCCGTCATGTCCTGTGGGCCAAGGCTCATTTAAAATGGACTGTTTCAAAGTGGAAAAGTGTTTTATGGTCAGACGAGTCCAAATTTGATATTCTTGTTGGAAATCACGGATGCTGTGTCCTCTGGGCTAAAGAGGAGGGAGACCTTCCAGCGTGTTATCAGTATTCGGTTCAAAAGCCAGCATCTCTGATGGTATGGGGGTGCATAAATACATACGATATGGGCAGCTTGCACGTTTGGGAAGGCACTATGAATGCTGAAAGGTATATAAAGGTTTTAGAGAAATGTATGCTCCCCTCCAGACGACGTCTATTTCAGGGAAGGCCTTGTGTATTTCAGCAGGTCAATGCAAAACCACATACTGCAGCTGTTACAACAGCATGGCTTCGTAGTAGAAGAGTCCGGGTGCTGAATTGGCCTTCCTGCAGTCCAGATCTTTCACCTATAGAGAACATTTGGTGCTTCATTAAACTAAAAATACATCAAAGATGACCACAAACTCTTCAGCAGCTGGAAACCTATATCAAGCAAGAATGGGACCAAATTACGACACCAAAACTCCAGAAACTCATAACATCGATGCCCAGACGTCTTCAAACTGTTTTGAAAAGAAGGAGATGCTACACCATGGTAAACATGCCCCCGTCCCAACTATTTTGAGACCTGTAGCAGGCATCAGATTTGAAATTAGCTCATTTTGTGCATAAATTTGTAAAATTTCTCAGTTTAAACATTTATGTTATCTATATTCTATTGTGAATAAAATATTGGCTCGTGTGATTTGAAATTCTTTTAGTTTTCATTTTATTCAAATTTTAAAAAAACGTCCCAACATTTCCGGAATTCGGGTTGTACATTTATGTGTCACTTTATTTACAATATCTGCATTAGGTCACAATAGAGTGAGTTTTGAGCAAAAATATTGTGTATTAATGTCATATTGTTACTATTAAATAGTGCGCACTGACTTTCTGTAAAGCGCTGTAGCCTATGGAGTAAGGCGCATGAACCAGGGTCATGAAACCCAGACGCTCTCTATTAAGCGGGAGAAGCGCTGACAGTTAAAGTCCATTTCTGATTTTATTGTTGTTTGTATTGTCATGTTGCAGTATTTTACTTGCTAGTGTTTTAAAAAATATTTTTATTTTTGGTATTCTATATGCTCTGTTGGTGGTTGGTGGAGTAGTATCACCCAGAGAATTTTTTTTTATCCCCACCGGGGATAAATATAATTCAGCAGAATAATTCCGTCCATCCGTCCATCCGTCTATCTATCTATCTATCTATCTATCTATCTATCTATCTATCTATCTATCTATCTATCTATCTATCTATCTATCTATCTATCTATCTATCTGTCTGTCTGTCTATTTGTCTGTCTGTCTGTCTGTCTGTCTTTCTATCTGTTGTTCTGTTGTTCTATCTGTCTATCTTTCTATCTATTGTTCTGTTGTTCAATCTATCGTTCTGTCTGTCTGTCTGTCTGTCTGTCTGTCTCTCTCTGTTGTTCTGTCTGTCCATCCATCCATCCGTCTGTCCTATCTATCTATCTATCTATCTATCTATCTATCTATCTATCTATCTATCTATCTATCTATCTGTCTGTCTGTCTGTCTGTCTGTGTACTAGCACACATTGTAATTCATGTCCGTAGCACAAACAGTACAGGACAAGTTATATGCTAAAGTGTAATATATTTATGGTTAGGAGTTTGTTTAAATCCCTAACTCTAAGTGTGACTGATATTAATAGAGATGCTTGACTTTGCACTGTCAACAATGCTGAATGCATATTGGGAAGGGTGCTTCAGAGCCTGTACTCCCTGAGATAAGCTATTTGGCTTGTGTGGTCTGAAATAACAGATGTATATTGCAAAATTTCTGCCCTAAAGGTGAGTTGTACAAGCGCCTGAGAATTAGGACCAATAACAGTGTAACCACCGGCAAAGGCCAGATAACATTATTATTATGGAGAACATAATGTGCATTTCTGTATTAATAAAGCGTGAGCGCGTTTGACTACAGGTCCAGCTCTGACTACAGCATTAACTGCATCTGTCCTATTGTTTGCTGACCCGCTGCACAAACACTAGCACAAAAATAGATAGTAATTGAAAAGACACAAATAAATCAAAACACCATGGAATATAGGAAATGGATACACCTCCTCTCTCTTACCCCTCCTGCCTGCCTGAAGAGAGAGAATAAAGAGGTGAAGATATAGTGAGACTAACAAACTGGATTTGTACGTTTTCATTGCTAGGTTGTTGTGGGTGGTTGAGAAGGCATCAGTGGCATCATCTATGTGGTTGCTAGGGTATTTGGGTGATTATTTAGTGGTCAAAAGAGCCCACCACCAAGACTCTCTGATATACTGGTCACTAGATATGACTTCACTATTGCTGAATGGAGTCTGATTGCAGCCAGACAATGAAATGAGAGAGTGATAGAAAGAATGAAAATAGAATAAAGGCTAGAAAGAAAGAACAATAGATAGAACAAATGATAGATAGAATGAATGACAGATAGATACATTGCTAGATAAATAGAACGATAGGAAGACAGATAGACAGACTGAAAATAAAAACACTAAATAAATAATATTCATTTTATGACGATTATTGAAAATATTTTCCTTAAGGTTTCATCTTAGTTTTTTGTTAATGAAAACACAATGTAACAAAAATTTAATTCACTTTTGGTTCTTCTGCAATTTATTCTGCAACATTGGTTTAGTACAGATAAGTTTTTGTACTAATTTTGTGCGTTTTTGCTTTTGCAAGGGAACATTCTAGAAGCTTCTGTAGCATTCCTGATTGTTCATTTATTCCAAAATAATAACTCAAGGCAGTAACAATTTTAACAATAGATTTTATTTGTGAACTTATGTTCAGCTATTCTTTTTAATGGTCACAGCTGATTACTCACTAAAAAATCCAACTGATCATGTGTTCATGTCATTTCAAGTGTTATTTTGATGTAACAAAGTGGTTTTATCTAAGTGTGTGAGTTGTTTACATTAACGGCATTATATTGTTCATTCAGACTGACTCGCGAACACAGAATGTGCACAAACACGAGGTGGGATTTATCACATGTACCAATCACAGTTAATCGTAACCACTCGTATCCAATCATATTCCAATGGAGGCATTGCCTCCTCTCATGTGAATTTCCACCATTCATTCTCAGTTACCCCCCTCCAAATTCACGGCATGCTATAGGAGATCTGTTAAAACTCAATGGGCTCAGGGGAGGCGAGAGAGATGCGGACTACTGCTGCATGTAACTTTACCTGTTGGTGTCATTGTTGGTGTTTTGGAGTGATTTAAGTTTTCATGAGTGCTGTTAATGATACACAAAAAGTAATGTGATTCATCATATCAGACTTCATAAAGAAACATTAAAAATAAAAGCAAAACAAAACAAATATTTGTTACACAGTGTAGCAATGCTGATTTTGGGGGTAGGCTTTTAAGAAGGGCTAGTAATTAACCACCTAACAACCGTCCAGAACACTTTAGCAACCACATAGCAACATAAAAGCAGCAAGCTACAGCGCCCTAGTATCATGGCAGTGAGTTTTAGTGTTGTGTTTGTGAAACCAGCAGATGACGTGGGGTCATTGGTCAACGTCGCTGGTGCCAAAATTGAAGTGGGTCTCAAATTGTTTTACCAGTGTGTAGGGAACTCAGTCAACCTGGCATCTTTCAGGTCAGATTGTGGGTTGGATCCAGGCTTTAACGGGGTTGATGTCTTGACGATTTACAAATGTACAAAAAATCTCTCGTTTGCCCTTTTCAACATTACAGAACTGACAAGTGTTTGAGACTCAAATATGAACTGCGTTTTTCTTCAAAAAGTGATTTCACTGTTGGATCTCACTTGAATAATTGCAGCGCCGGCTATGATTGACAGACAGCAAGACCGAGTGGGTTCGAGTTCATTGCAGTCGTTCTGGAAAGTCTGTGATGGCTGAAATGGTTTAGCCTTGAAATACTTTTGCCCTGTTTTACTATAGACTTTCACTGTCACAGTGATTGACTGTTTTGAAGTTTAAAGTTATGGTCGAGTCCTTGAGATGTTTGCAGATGGGAAGAAACAATAGCTCTAATGTTAGTGGCAAACAGCTGACGGCTGTTTTTCCGTCATTTGCATCTCAGTAAACAGCACAGTCATTTATAAAGGTCACATTTTATGGCATGTGAAGCTTCCAATACTTCCTCCATTTAGCCTGTTTCAGATAGGGCCACTGTACCTTATAATAATATCATAAAAAAAAAATACATTTATGCATTTGGCAGATTCTTTTATCCAAAGCGGCTTACATTGCATTCAAAGTATAAAGTTTATCAGTTAATGCATTCCCTGAGAATTGAATCCATGACCTTGCCATTACTAATGACATGCAAAATAATATTTGTTTAAATAATATTTTGATAAAGGATTTATTTTAAATAAAAATAAATAGTTATATATAAATCATTTATTTAATTATCTCATCTCTAGTTTTGTTAGTGTATTGTACTCACAGTAAATCAATACTTGAGGGAATTCAGGTCAGTTTTTGTGTCCAGAGATTCTTTTGAGTGTGTAGGAGAAACTTGCTTACTGCAGTACCCATTTAGAGGTGTTGCATAAGAGGGTAGCACTTACAAAATATTCTATTTATTTATTTATGTTCTATTTGTTTGTTTGTTTTTTTTTAGTTTTTTTTTTTCTGTTCGAATCACTTCCTCTCAGCATGGGTTTAGCAGCCGTCGGTGTCATTTTGCCCAGAAAAATAAAAAATAAAAAAATCTTTCATAGCTCAGCAGTCTTCTTGTCAGTTATGTTTTGCACTTAATCTCCAATGTTTCTCTTGAGTTTACTTAGTAGAAATAGAATCGTTGACTTCCAGTAAGAGTAAAGCGCTACAAAAAGAATGCGGATAGCAGCTCAGATCATTTGATTTTGTGTGAATTTGATGAGAAATGTTTAGGTACATATTGAAATTTGAGCCATTTAATCATTTTCCTTGAAGACAACTTACGATTCTGTTGAGCAGAATGAATAAAAGTGCTCAATATAATTTACATGCCTGAAAGTGACACTTTGTTAATACGGTTTTTAAATTTAATTGTAGTGTATGATGCAATTTGTGTCATTTTATTGATATGATACTTTATATGTTATTAAAGCACAAGCTTAGCAAACCATTTTGTAGATTTTTGTCTTTCCCAGTTTCAGTAGGAGCTGTATTGATTGTAAAGAGTTGCACAGGGGTGTTGCAAGAGAACTGATTTGATATAAAAAGATAGTTGAAAGCAAATAGTTTGATGTTTCTGCATCTTCTTCACAGGTTATCAGGAATTAATATTCCTGTGCCTATTGTCAGCAACAAGAACTGGCTGCGACTTCATTTCATCACAGACAACAGTCATCGGCATAAAGGATTCAGTGCTCAATATCAAGGTACCTTTGAAATATTTTCTTTTAAATATTTTTGTTTCTGGTAATATTTCTTATGTTTCTGTTCTGGACTTTTGTTTTGATATTGTATTCTCTCTAAATAATATTTCCACCTATTTAAACTGCACTAGAATTCTTAATTTTATTTTTGTTCTTTTGATTTTGGGCCATAGTATGACCCAGACCTCTAATTAATTACATGCAGGCTGCAATATCCGAAAAATCTTTAATCACCTTGTTAATCTTAATCAGCTGATAATTACAATAAATTACTTGATATCTTATAATGAGGAACGGAAGATGACCTGTCAAAAGTTGAATCAAAGCATGATCCACAAGTTATTTTCAAGTAATTTGATTGGAAGCAAATCTTAGAGATGAATTCCAGAACTAGAATAGGATCAAAGCATGAGAGTAAAGAAAAATAAGAGAATTATATTTTCACACACAGTACGTGGCTCAAAGGAACCATTTTGTTAATTTGTTTTTTAATTAAGTAACTTTATTAGATAAACTGTCGCTCACATAATTTTGCAGCAGACTTTTTAAATCTCAACTATACAGAATGAAAATGTGCCTAATTTTGTTTGTTTTCTTTTGCTGAGCAGTGAAACGATCGGGAGATTTTAAATCAAGGGGAGTGAAATTATTACCTGGAAAAGACAACACAAGTAAATTTTCAATAAGTAAGTGTGTTTCTTTCTCTTTGTAAAATTAAATACACACAGTCACTTGAAAAGTGTTTTTCTGAATGCATTTTTACAAATTAACAATGCTGTTATGTAGGGGTAGGTGATAAGATCTTATATCATGATATGAGTCAGTTTATTTCACAATAACAATATATATCACTATATACTACATTTTTGCTTAAAGTAAAATTTTGATATATTATGAAATTTCATAATACTCTTAGTATCACAAAAACTAATACCAGCATAAAAAACCTCTCAAGCTTAAAACAGTCAGTGATAAAATAAGAACAAACAAATGTAGGACAAAAAACTCTAATAGAACAAAGACACAAATGAGACAGACCTATGTGGAAAAAATTCAAGCACTAGAAACAAGAAATAATAAAAACTCTGCATAGTTCTCACTGTGTAAATTAAATAAAGATTTTTTACTATTAAAGTTACAAAAGTGATTCAGTCAATAGCAGCGAGAGATTTTCTCTCATTTGTTGTTAAATGAACATTACTGACACAGACAGCACCAGGTTTAAGCTGCTGTCACTTTAAGACCGAATGCACTAATCTACTATACAGACTTAATACATAAGCTACTGTGTTTATGAGGATACTTGCAAATACGGGCATTTTGGCACAGAAGTGTGTGTTTGACTAATCGAGCCCAATAAGATGCCAAAAGAACTCAGTTCAGTCCTCATGCTCTGTATTATAATATTGAAAGTGGCTTTATGTGTGCACATGTTTTAGAGACAGTTTAAGCCCACACGGCAAAATTTTTGCTGCTTATTTTGCTTGAACAGTTAAACTTTTAACTTGTTTTTAAACCATAGTGTTTAAAAACAGCTTTTGTGTTGGCGCAGCATGGAAATGTCATTTGCGCATAACTGCGATATAGATAATAGTCCAGTTTATCATGTCTACCGGTATATCACACACTCCTAATGTTATGTCTTATGTCAGATGCTTATATGGTACTTCGATTAACAATTCTAGTAATGGTTAGTATGACTGAAATCTTGTTTTATACAGTATGATAATCTAAATCCAGATTGAATGAACAAATGCATGTCAAACAGATTTTGTTTGGGATTTTGGAAGGGATAGTTCACCCAAAAATGACAGTTCTGTCATTATTTACTTACAAGTTGTTCCAAAACTATATGATATTTTTTCTTATGCTGAGCAGAAAAGAAGATATTTTGAAGAATGCTGGTAACCAAACAGTTGCTGGTAGCCATTGACTTCTTTTTTTCCCTATACTATGGAAGTCAATGGCTACCAGCAACTGTTTTTGGCTATTTACTAGCAAATGATGACAGTATTTTCATATTTGGATGAATTAACCCTGTTAATGTGATGAATTCAACATTTTTTGTGAGAATACATTTGGCTACCACAAACAACCTATGTTTATTTGGCTTTCTCATGGAATACCAAGGTTCTAGTGCCAAGCCCCCCCCCCCCCCCCCCCCACCTCCCCCCCGCCTCCCAAAAATGTAGCTTTTTAACAGTTTTCTGCTGTGTAACTCATTATGTAGGCATGTTCAAGTAGAAACCAAGCAGCTTTAAGATCTGCTCTCCAGTGCCGCTGCATGTCATGCGTAATTATGGCTGTTAATACTGTTGCTCTAATGTCATAAAAAGCTCTTCGCTGCTTAATTTCTTTCAGATGTGCATCCCCATTAATTGTTTAATATTCCGTCGATGTTATTCCGCCGGTGATTTCGCATCTACACCTTCAAAGCCCATGATTCATAAAGCACGAACAATGCCATATATTTGTAATCCTCTCGCTTGCCATTTAGCAAATGGATCAAAGGAAATTAGAGCATCCAACGAATCAGAAATCTGCATTTTGATTAATTGAGCTTAGCTTGACTTACAGGTCCCTCACCCACAGAAGCTCCTCAGAAGAGAATGTCAAATCTGTGAAGCGCGCGGCTTCAGAGGGCACACAGGTGGTTGGATTTCACTCCAACTGAGTTTAATTACTGGCCATCCAAACCACCAGCCTAACCTGGATAGAGACCCGAGCCGCACAATGCCTGATCGCCATCTATGGAAATGATTTGTGCATGCAGCGAAAGTGAACAAGTCCTTTTTTTATGGCTTCACGTGTACTGGCGTCGTAATGAAATGCTGAATGATTCATTTCACCCTCGACAATGTAGCACTCCAAACACTTAATTACAACTGGATAGAATTTTTATGAGCCTCTATTTCACAGTGTCTGCATCGCGCATTCGGAAATATGAGTTACGCATGAAATATCGGGTTTTATTCAGGACTCCGGTCTGCTGCCAAACACCCCTTTCTAAACGCTTCCCTTAAATTATCCGCATAACGTCGCCTCCTGTGGTAATTATCGCAAGCTAACACCTATTTATGGATGAGATAATGCGCGATGTCTGATAACTAAGGCTGTGTTATAGAGAGCATGATCACAGGTGATGAAGGCTGATGGTTTTGTGTTAGCTTATGTCTCCATATGCTCTTTCTTCTCCAACAGTGAATGAAGGGATGGTCAAGCAGGTCTCCAACTTCTGCCCAGACCCTGGGGAACCGGAGAACGGCAAACGCATTGGCACTGATTACAGGTAGACAGGCTGTCCACACCGCACACATGGATGCGGTTTTGTTTGAAGAAATTGATGGGGCAGTTGTGAGGTCATGCAGTTTTGATAGTATAGCTCATGAATATTAATTAGGCCATGCACGTATAGTTTAATATGATCTTTTACTGTTTTGATAGCTTATAAACAGAAATATTTAATAGTCTCTTTACGCATTTACAAGTTGAAACTGAAATATAAACAGTAAAGTATCCAAAATTAATGAAATGACAATTAACACTGAGTTTTTGACATGTTCTTATTATATGTTCAATGTTATAGTCTATTTTATTTGCTTAGATATTAATATTTCGATTTAATTTAATTTAATATCAAATATTAATTGATGTTAACTTTTAATTAATTAATTTTTAATTGTAAATCATTTATAATAAATCAGCAAAAATGATATTCTGATGATAGAAATAATTTATTTTTGTATTATCTAAGATATTAATAATGTTTACAAAATATTAGGATAAATATAATTTTTATGAAATTAGCGAAAAATAAGATATTTAACGCGATTTTTTTATTAATATATATGCAAATCTATAATTTTATTTGCTGACATATTTTTTCTAAATATTTAGTAAAAATAATTTAATTAAGTAATGAAATTAATTTATGCATTTAATTTGCTTTAACATTACACATTTAATGTTATATTTTCTTTCTTATTTGGTTAAATATTAATATTTTGCTTTGCTTGAATATTATTTCAGCAAAACTGACACATTTTCTATTTTCTCTGACTATGAATTTAAGTATATCAATTTTATTGAATATATATATATATATATATATATATATATATATATATATTTTTTTTTTTTTTTTTTTTTTTTTTTACAAATATTTAGCAAAATTAATTCAAAATTTAATTTATTCATTTAATGTTAGTTCAGCATAAATACTCATGATGTTATATGTAATCTTATTGTAAAGTATTACTGACACTGTGACATTCTGATAACAGTCACAATGACAATTCAACAAAACATTAAAAAGGAATAAATTACTTGGTTTACGTACGTAGGTATGTTTGCAAAGTGGGGACAAAATTAGCGATGGAAACAAAAAGTAATGGGAACATTTCTTGAAGGATGGCTATGCCTAGATGTTTCAGAAGCAATGAAATCCCAGATTATATTCCTTCCTACCTGACATTTGCTCTGACGTGAGGCCGCGACACGCAGCGCTGATCAATCTGTCGGCACGCGTGGGAGGCGCTCGAGGAGAATTCCTTAATTTATTCTCTGGCTTTCGTATTTGTTCTCTCTTCAACACGGCAGCATCGGTGCAACGGTTCATTTCACCTGCGACGGGGACCATGTGCTTCAGGGATCCAAGAGCATCACTTGTCAGAGGGTCGCTGAGGTGTTCGCAGCCTGGAGTGACCATAGACCCGTCTGTAAAGGTTAGACTATTGCCTTCAATAAACCCTGCTCTGAGCAGGATTAGACCAGACATCTGATCTACTGATGTCTCAGAATCCCACAGTTCAATGCTATTGATTCTTGGTACTGATAACAGCTGAGTTTTAAAATAATATTTCACACAAATATGAAAATTGACCTCCTGTTGTTCCAAAACTGTATTATTTCCTTCTACCAAAACCCATTTTTCATACAACAAAAGTGGATAGTTATTTACTGCTAAGTGCAACATGACTCATGTGAACCAATGACGTCCAAACCTTGTGCTTTTTTGTTCTTTTTTTAAAGGGTGTCAGGAACTGCCTTTTTATTTTGTACTGTTCTCTGAGGTCCACTTATAATGTTATAAAGATTTTTACATCAGAAAAAAATCATAATTTAGAAGTGATAAGCTATTTTCTGTCTTGTTTTTGACCCCCCTCATTGGGGCGCTATGTTTGAATAGGCATGGCAGATTGTAGACTCAGAAGTAAACACCTACTGCTATGATTGGCTAACAGTTGTGTATGTTTGACAGCGTACATCGTCTTTTAGTTTAAATTTTTCTGAAAACCGCATCGAATTGTGCCTTGTTTGTAAACGATTCCACGGTAAAATGAAGTGAACAAAGGACCAAGTTCTTACTGACGTGGTCTGGATCTTCATTCAAAATAAAGTTCATCCACTCTTTCCTAACGTTGGGATCAGAAGGAAGGCAATGCAAACACTGTTTTCCACAACTTGGCACTGCACAGCATCTTGTTGTCTTCAAAGCAATCCTTATTGTTTGGTTTCTCCGTTGCGTTTGCTGCTCTTGTTATTTACAGTATGTGCGTGAATTGGTGGGCAGTGCTAAACAGGCAGTGATATAGAAGCAGGCATTGATGTTATTCTGAGGAGGGCGATGTTTAGCCACACTATTACATCATAGAGTCGTACATTCCACAAGCTGTTGTTTTGGCAGACTGCCTTCAATATTAGCTGCCTTTAGACTAATGAGAAAGTTTTGAGTTCTGAAACTTGCACTGTAAAAGAAATCCCGTAAAAAAACAGCAATGTGGTTGCCAGAATTGTACCGTAAAAAAATAGGGTAGCAACGTTTTTGGGTTTACGGATTTAACTTAAATTTACAATCAAAAACCGTATTTCTTTAACTGATTTAATGTTAATATACCAACCTATTGAAGTTCTGAAATCTGTTTTGACCTACACTGATAACCATCAAAATCAGGTGGTGATGAGAAAGTCACATGATGAACCAAAGCTCACCACAAGCAGCTTTTCCACAAGATGAGAAGGCCAATACTAATATATATAGAAGGTGCACAATGTCATTCACACAAACACTAAATACCATCATGGTGAGACTCATTAAACTCATTAAACATAACCGATAAGAAAAAACTAAGAGGAAACATAGTTATTTCAAAGAAAAAACATCAAATTTGAAATGCAGCGCCGGGAATTCTGGGAACGTAAATTTACTTTTTTTCCCTGTAAATTTTACATTATTTTTCACTTCCAAAAACGGTATTTTACCATAAAATTGTCTGAAATGTCTATTACAGTTTTTCACCGTATATATTAGAGGAACTTACCATTAACCATTTAATGTTTTTACTGTAACATTTTCACAGTTTTTTACCGTTAAAATCACGGTAATTTTTTTTTTTTTTTTTTTACAGTGTACAGGATGCTTTTGTATTACCATGACCTCTTATATGTCAAAATATAAAGGGGATTTTGGTTTCTCAGTTCTTGAACCCTTTAAATTACTTTTATTATAGCAAAAAAGCAGCTTGGACATTCTGCCTAATCTTTTTTTATTTGTTTTTTTTGTTGTTGTTTTTTGTTTTTTGTTTTTTTGGCATGAGGGTGAAGAAATGCTAAAAACATTTTCTTTTTTAAGAATCTATTCATTTAAAGTTTACTAGTGCAGAACTTCTGCCCACAAAACCTTTTCTGTGTGTGTGTATGTTAGTCTTTTGTAATACATTATAAATGACTACTTCTCTGTATTTCTCTGTTTTGCAGCAAAAACATGTGGAATGAACCTCCTCGGCCCTTCAGGAACGTTTACATCGCCAAATTTCCCCATCCAGTATGAGAGTAATTCGCAGTGTGTTTGGATCATCACCGCCAGTAACCCCAATAAGGTACAACAATAACCTGCACACACACATCGCTCCATATCTGACTCAAACCCAACACTTTTTATGAGCGTGTTAATATCTTATATCTTAAAACGACATATTTAATAAAAAGTAGTTCCAGTATGATTCTATCATTTTTATTGTTTTACAATAATAACAATAGTTTTATTTATTTAAAACCATGGTCAGTTTTTTAAAAGCCTTCTCAGTTTCTTTTTTTAGTATGGTTACGTTTACCTGTTTTTAAGATGCTTTTCTTTAGGGTTGCACTGTTGAAACCTGCCATTTCTATTTTATTTGCTTAAATATGAATATTTTTATTACATATTAATTTAGCAAAAATATACATTAAAATATAATGTAATATTAATTTGCACATTTCATATTATTTTCTGTTTTATCAAAATCAAATCATATGATATTTTCAATGAAAATGTCAGTATTTTATACCTAAAAATGACACATATAATGAATCATTTATTATAAAACAGATGATTTCAGCATGATTCTATCAAATGTTTTACAATACCAACGATAGCTGTAGTAAATAAAGTGTTTTGGCATTTAAAACAGTGGTCAGGTTTTTTTATGGTTTTAAAGTCATGTAATTATTTTTGCTAAATTATTTTATTATTATGATTTTGCAAAAATGTTAATTAAAAAATAATGTAATATTAATTTTGCAAAATTTACAGTGCTAACAATAGCTGAATTAAGTATGGGTTTTTGGTATTTAAAACCATGTGTTTTTTTTTTGTTGTTTTTTTTTAAAAAAATGTATTTACTGTCATGTATTTTTTTTATATATTTTTTTTAGTATAATTGTTTTTTTGAGATGCTTATCTTCAACTTTGCACTGTCACCATTTCTCTTTTACTTGCTTAAATGAATATTTTTTGTGAAATAATGACCTCAAGGGTCAAAAAGGGTTAATTTAGTAAAAAATGCATGAATGAATAAAAACATAAATATGTAAAATATGTAATATTAATTTAGCAAATATTTTCAAATTTAATGTTGCATTTTGTATTTTATTTTTTAAAACAAAGCAAAGGCTTTTTTATGAGCAAGTCTGTATCTAAAAATGGCATATTATTAATGTTTTTATTATAAAACAAATAATTCCACCATGATTATACCATTTTGTCTTCTTTTTCAATATTTTTTATTTACAATATTAACAATAGGTGTAGTAAATAATGTATTTTGGCTTTTTTAAACCATGATCAGTTTTTTAAAATGAACTTACAGTGGTGTAATGTTTTTGATTTTGAGAGGGTTTCAGTTTCTTTCTGTGCTGTTGAAACCTGCTGTTGCGAGCGGTTTCTGATGAGGTATCAATACCTTACATTGCTCTCCTGACTCTTGTGTCCCATTGTGCAAGACAAATTAGGAAACATCATCTTCCCCTACAGCACCTCAAATAATGCAATTCTGGTTTAAAAACACTAAAAAGATTCCTAACTGTTATATAAATGAAAGATATGCAATCTACAGTAGGTTTTGTGAGTCAACAGTTTCTTTTTGCATGAGCTCTTGCCACAGAAGGCACATTTCAGGTGTGGGTTTTCCATTTTTTTTGTATCCATTTTATGCCAGACCATTAACAACCAGCAAATAGCTGATTCGTGTCCTCAATTGCTGCTAAATCTGAGCTTTCCTCTGGTGAGAAATGCAAATGAGCCCTAACACACATAACATTATTACCTCATTTATCTTCGCCCGACGGAATTGCAAAGTTCAAATTTTATTGCGTTTTCCGCAGACCCATTATTAGAGACCCATGGGCAGCTCATTGGCATTATTATTGTGTTAACACAATAAATGAAGTTAATATATGAACTTAAAGGGACGAAGCAGGACTTTCTTATGGTTGCCTGATTGTTCATTAGCAAACCACTAATAATATCAGTGTAAGTGCTGTAAGACATTTTTTTTTTTTTTTTGGACCACTTGTAAACTGTGTGTGCATATATGGATGATTCTTCAACAAGATGTGGGTGTTTAAACATCATCTTATAGGAGAGTTCTGTCATTAAAAAAAAAAAAAAAAAAAAAAAATGAACATTTACACTAAAATGACATTTCCATTGCATCTCAATTTATGTATTGGGTTTTGAGTACATTCTGTGATGCAGATTACATTTTTGTAATAAAATGCCTCCTTTGTATGGCTAATTTCATAGGACTTTATATATCATAAATACAATTACATATTATTCTTAATATTATATAATAGTTTGAAAATGTTTATTGAAAAAGTTTTATATTATTTTCATGCAATACAGTGCATATTGCAATGACTTGAAGTCTTTCAAATGTTATGAAATATGTTTACTAACATTTAAACGTTTAGGGTTCAGTTTTTAAAGAAATTAATTTTAGTCGGCAAAGGTGCATTAAATTGATCAAAACTGATAGTAAAAACATTTCATAGTGTTACTAAAATATTCTATTTCATATAAATGCTGTTCTTTTGAACTTTATATTTATCAAAGAATACTAAAAAATGTATCACGGCTTCCACAAAAACACTGAACATTTTCAACATTGATAAAATAAAAAAATGTTTCTTGAGCAGCAAATCAACATATTAGAATGATTTCTGAAGGATCATGTGACACTGAAGACTGGAGCTGAAAATTCACAGGAATAAATTACATTTTACAATATATTCAAATGAAAAGAAGTTCTTTTAAACTGTACAAATATTTTAGAATATTACTGTAGAATTTTACTGTATTTTTAATCAAATAAATATTTTAATATTGAAATAGAAAAGGGTAATTTTAAATTGCAATAGTATTTCACAATATTACTGTTTTTGATAAAGTAAATGATCAAATAAATGCAGCCTTGGCGACCCAGAACCTTTAAAGTACAGTGTGCATATTGTAATGATTTGTTTTTAATTCTTTGTTTAGATCAAAGTTTTATGAAATATGTATAAATTCATGTTTTTTTTTCATATTTTGTAATTTATTTTTCATATTTTAATATTTAAAAGTCTGGTTCTGGGACAACATAAAAGAGAAGCATTTGAAAAGCATCAAGAAGGCTTGGTGAAAACTTTCCAAGACTTTAATGTGACCTTCATTTACCAAAGACAAGCCTGGTTGAAATCTGTTAGCGTTAATAGAAATCAACCCACGAGACACAGAAGTGGCAGCCGTTGAAGAAGCACCCAAATACTTTAAGTGCATGCTTCGTTCCTCAGTGTGCCGTAAACGTGCCAGAAGGCCAGTATTCATGGTGTCTAGCTAAATGTGAGCAGCGGCAGCTCCCCGGTGTCTCCAAACGCACACCGGGGGGTGATTATGCAAACAGGACATTGTTAATGTACAAGTGAGCGTTTGAAATAACACGGAACAAGTGGAGCACGTCTCTCCAATGTTTACTTGCGAGCGTGAGCCGCTGATTTAAAGCACTCTCGGAAATTTGTTTTACCCTCAACATTCATTGGACTGTGCAAATGATTTGTTGGATAATTGATGCATTGTCCCCGGTGAATTTTTTCGGTTATAGCGCCGCGGTTCAATGGGGCCACAGAGGGTACGAGCAAATGAACTCAAATATACAGGCGACATATGCTGCAGCCAAGTGCTGGCTCCGGTGAGCTCATGAATATCATATTTCTTGAGAATAGTGTGTATCATTTATATTTGATGATGTCTGAAGCGCTCTAGTACTGAGAAACTTAATTAAGACGGTGTGAAATGCGCACTACTCATTCTCTGTAACAGAGAGCATATGGAGAAATCCCTCCGGTCAAGGTGCTTCATTGATTCGAGTGGCGTTCCGTTACAAAGACTTCTAACGCTAATTCAGTGATTTTGTTCCCGTCACAGGTTATTCAAATCAATTTTGAAGAGTTCGACTTGGAGCTGGGATACGATACGTTGACTGTCGGAGACGGTGGAGAGGTTGGCGACTCGAAAACAATCATACAAGTGTAAGATTCAGAGTCAAGCTGTTTTCTGTATTGCACTGCAAAGACACCAGAAACATCTGTAAATCAAGATAAATTTACTTGAGAAACAAAATATGCTTAAGATATGCGAAGGCTATTTAAATGCAAGAAATCATGACAATGAACTCGGTATATTTTCCCTTCCTCGTCAGCAAATTGTTTATGATCCTCACCAAATTTAATTAAATTCATGATTGGAATAGAACTATTTGCCAACAGAGAAAGAAAAATAAACTTAATTCAAGGTCTTAATATCTTATGCAATTTGGTTTCTCAAGTAAATGTGTTTTCTTTTCAGAAAGTTTGGATATTTTCACTGGAAAACATGTCAAAATGATATTTGTAGTCTTGAATAAGTAGCGTTGACCGTTGACTTTCATCTAGAATATTTTAAAGTGGCAATATTATCTTTTTTTCATTTAACTTTTTCTTAGACCAACAAGTCACAATTAGTTTTACTAACTGTTTACTATGCACAAACATATATAACAAATAAATTTCACAACAAACAGTCACACAAGTATCAGATTTAGTGTTATTCTGAAGTTTTGTATGAAGTATTGTATGGCAAAAACATCTATCTCAATCATCATCTTGTTTTCCAGATAAAAATCACTTGAACATCCTTAAATCAAGATAAATTTACCTGAGAAACCAAATATGCTTAAGATATGCAAAGGCTATTAAGATATAAGAAATGAAGACCTTGAACTCAGCATATTTTTCCTTTCCCATTAGTAAACTGATTGTAAATGTCATTTAACTGAATTAAGTTCATGCTTTAAACAAGAACTGTTAGCCAATGAAGTATGAAAAATAAACTTAATTCAAGGTCTTAATATCTTATTTAATTTGGTTTGTCAAGTAAATATTTTTTCTTTTAAGGATATTTTAGCTGGAAAACAAGTCAATGATTTTTGTAATCTTGAATAATTAACATTGACCATTATCTTCCAGCTAGAATATTTTATAGCGGCCATAATGTCTCTTTTCTCACATTTTAATTTTTTTTCCCATAACGTTTTCTTGCACCAACAAGTCACAATTTAGTTTTACTAACCATTTACCATGCACAGGCATTTGATTTCTTTTCATTTTGAAAGAACAAGGACAATTCTGATTCCCACCCTTTAAGATATCCAACTTTAATAGACTCCAGCAGCTATTTTTTTTTCTTTTATCTTGCATTTTGTTCAGCTTTGCAGCAGCTATCCGTTTCAACAGCATGAAAGCCACAAAACCATAAAAACCGCACAGGCACAAATCCTCCGGCTGTATTTTTCTCCCTCACAAACATGTTTTTCCGTCCACCTCTTCTCGCCGTCAGCCGTATGTCTCCGGGTATCTTGGGTAGACACACTTTGGCGACGGTCTGTGCTGCTTTCTGGTGCATTTGGCTGGCTCTGTTCCAGCTGCGATCCATTGAGCGCTCACAGAGCGTTCCTCAAGGACAAAAGACTCTCGCTGCCAGAACACTAATACATACTGTAAAGCTCAATTAATGCCTTTCTTCAAGTTTGTGCTGGTCAAATTAGCTTAGTACTTGTATTATGCTTTATTTACACAGTCTGTAACAGACTTATTAGCATGTACCATTCTAATATGGTGTTTTTAGACCCGTATCATGGTAATACTATACTTTTTTTTAGACATTTTGTCATGGTACTATGGGTTTTTTGGATGCTACCATGGTGATTTTTGAAGTACCTGACAGTATAATTTAGACCCCAAGTACAGTCAAATACTTCCATGACATTACCCTGTTTTTGGACATGTACCATGGTAACAGTTATATTAACCACTTGCGGTACAGGAATAGCGTTAGAAAATACTTTAATAGTCCGGGAGAAAATAACAGAAGTCATACACATCAACATAAAAGTATCTTTAAATGAGACCAGACAATGGAACTAAGGAAACTCTGAGCGTAAATACACAGAGAGAGTGTAATCAGGGAGAACAGAAACAGGTGTGTGGGACTAATTAACAGATGAGGATACTAACTAGGAAATTAGGCAGGCGGGAACAGGGTAAACACAGAAAAACTAAACTAAAACAGACTATAATCCTGACTATAATTAATACTATGATTTAAAAAAAATGGATCATGGTAATACTATGGTTTTTAGATGCTACCATGGTGTTTTTTGAAATACATGAAAGCACGAAATGTAGTCGAATATATAAAGTACTATGCTACCATGGTAAAATGATATCAAAATGATATGAAACCATGTCCAAAAAACATGATACTCTGTACTAGTATATTTTGATACTTGTCTAGTACTTTTTTGTAAGCTTTGTTTATTGTTATTTTTGGAATATGTACTATGGTAATGTTTTTTAATAAACATCATGATATTGCTGGATAAACGCTACCATTCAAAAGTTTGGGATCGTTAAAAAAATAAAAATAAAAATCTGTACTTTATTTATTTAGGATGCAAAAGTAACAGAGACTTTTACATTGTTACAAAATATTTCAAATACATGCTGTTCTTTTGAACTTTCTAAATAATATATATATATATATATATATATACACTGTATATATTAAGCAGCTTAACTGTTTTCAACATTGATAATGTACTAATAATAAAGATTTGTTTAGCAGCAAATCAGCATATTAGAATAATTTCTGAAGGATCATGTGACACTGAAGACTGGAGTAATGATGCTGAGAATCATAGAAAACAGTTTTTTAAAATTGCAATAATATTTCATAATATTACTGTTCTTACTGTATTTTTGTTCAAATAAATGCAGTTTTGGTGTAAGCATTTATTTCAAAATATTTTACTGACCCCATACCATTGAGTGCTATATAAATACCACCGTATATAAATATAGTAATCATTCAGTACTATAGCACATATCAGAATACCATAGTATTGGCATCTGACAGCTTTATTATAGCATGGCACTGCTACAGTAGTGTTCTGAATGCTGAGCTCACAGACTCTTATTTTCTTTTGTTCACTCTGCATGGACAGGTTAACGGGCAGTTTCGTCCCTGACCTCATCGTCAGTATGACCCATCAAATGTGGCTGCATTTGCAGTCTGATGAAAGTGTGGGCTCTATTGGCTTTAAGATCAACTATAAAGGTGAGTCTGTTTTCTGCTCTGAGCTTCTTAGAGTGCCCACATAAATCACTCTGCTGGCTCAAAAGCTTTACTGCTGTTTTTCTCCTTCCTCTCCTCTCTCTCGCCTACCTACAGAAATTGACAAGGAAAGTTGCGGGGATCCCGGCATCCCTCTGTACGGACTCCGAGAGGGCGGGGGCTTCTCCAACGGAGACGTGCTGCGCTTTGAATGCCAGTTCGGATTCGAGCTCATTGGAGAACGAATGATTTCCTGTCAGAATAACAATCAGTGGTCTGCTAACATCCCTATCTGTATATGTGAGTGCTGCTGCTAGACGCTTCTCTGTCATTATTTATGTGCTTCGAAGCCTAAATGTTTTTTTAATCTTCTCTGGAAAAAATGAGATTTTTAACAAAACATCTGAGCATTTTTTTCTGCTATTCATGCAATGAAAGTTGAGGGTGTGTTATACTGTCAAGCTCTAAAATAATTACCATAAAAGTGCTTCCAAGTTTTCTGAACAAGGAATAACATTGCATGAAGAAGAGATTGAAATTCAAGCTGATGGAAACCAGGGTTAATATAGTTAACTAAAACTAAGCCCATAAAAATATAAACACATAATATTAAACTTTAACTGATGTGAAAAAAAAAACAAAAAAAAAAACAAACAAACAAACAAATCTATCTAGTGTAGTCGATGCTTTATGTATTTCATCATTCTCATACTGCCACAGAGAATGATGGGAAATGTTGTCTTATCACACAAGCCTGTTGCTTCATTAACTGGCTAAGTGAGTAGTATTTTCTGCCGAGCACGATCACTATTCTTCATTAACGATTTACAAGCTAAATTATGTGGTTAACACTCACAATTAAAACTTAATTATGATGATCAATACCATTTGGAAGGTAGAATAATCTACCATGTATTATAATATCATTTTTTGGACATTACCGTTATGAATGCCGTGGTATTTTTTTTTTATAGTAAGGTTTGAGGTCGATAATTAAAAAAATAAATAAATTGAATGACATTTTTAAATTTGTAAAAACTGTTATTCTCTCTAAGGCTTTATTTGATCAAAAATACAGTAAAACAGCAATGTTGTGAAATATTAAGATTTAAAATAACTGTTTATTTTATAACATTTCTGATTATTATCAATGCTGAAAGCATTTGGGCTGTTTCATTTAATTTTTGTTTTTAAATTGTTTATATATGTTTATGTATGTTCATTTATTTTTATTTTTATATTCTTCAAGAAAAATAGATTTTTGGTGGATGTAAAGTTCAAAAGAATAGCCTTTATTTGAATTAGAAATCTTTTGTAATATAATAGTCTTTACTGTCACTTTTGATAAATGTAATGCATCTTTGCTAAAAAAAAAAAAAAGTATTAATTTCTTTCAAAAAACAAACAAACAAACAAATAAATAAATTTACAAACTGTAGTCTACAATTTGGCTTTAAAAAAAGTTTTCTGGATATGTGCCACTAACAATTCTATGATATCATATATCAAAGTTAAAGAAAAGAAAAAATTAAATTGCTCAAAGTGAATTCAGAGTTTTCCATTGCTAATCGTGACATTTTTGCCATTATACTGTAAATATGATCATTCTGATAAGACTTGAAAGCCAGCGCAAGTCCTTCTAGAAAGTTCTTCAGAGCTCAGGAGTCATAATTGCTACGTGAAGTGCATTTAAGTGATCATAACATGGACATGTCACCAATTCATGTTGCCATGATGTAATTTTCCTGCCAATTGCGACTAAGATGAATGGGAAATACTAGCGTTTAGCTCTCTTCAGGTACATTAGGCCTTGGAAGTAATTTAAGAACACAGTTCTCATCTATCCTCGCTAGCTCATTACGGAGATGAGTGCTGACGACCCTTTGAATCTCTCCGAGTCGGTGAGACACATGTCTAAATGAAATGATGTCGAGAGGTCGGACTAATTAAAATCGTGTTTTATGTTGGTGTGTGTAAACAAAGCAACCGCTGCGCTCTTAAATATGGCTAACAGACGTGAAAAGACAGCTGCGCTCTGGCAGATGATAAGATGACAATTCTCTGGGAGCCCGACAAGTAAACAGCACCAAAGAGCAATACCATTTCAAGAGTTTTAAAATTCCCAGCGTGCCCTGCACAATGCAGTTTAACACAATTACTGCTTCCATTACAATACAATAATCCCTGAAGGAAACAGGTGCAGCATCTTTTCTATCCGTAACCCTGCTGTCACACATCAGTGTGTTAGTTATTGATTAAGGCAAGTTACTGGAGGTGAATAGGGTAAAAATTTTAACTTACAGATATCACCATACTTTCCCCAGTTGATGGAGACAATAGTTTTCTGTTAATTATATGTTTAAATTTCTGTTATAAGGTTCTCAATGTTATAAAGTTCTCAAATTATATGTTTAAATATACAAATATATCATTATCTAATTAAATATACATTTATTTGCATACAATTCCAGAACAGAAATCTGAACACTGGGTAAAGCCCGGTTCTTTTTTAATTTTATTGACATATTCGAGTTGAAGGTTTTACAGAGGCTCTCTTATTATCACTCCATAAATCAGAAAATACTGTCAGTAGCCAGAAAATAAATAAATAAATAAATGAAATAAAAAATCAGCGTATGCATAAAATGTTTTATAAATCAGGCGAATGATATATGAACAAACCCTTCTCTAAAACCTATCAGAATATAGATAGGAATAAAACGGTAAAGTTTAGTGGAAGTGCTGCATATATTTATTAAAATATATGTATAAAATGTTATATAAATCAGGCAAATAATATATGAACAAACCTCTCTGAACAATTTATCAGAATATAATAATAATAATAAGTGCCTTTCTCAGCACTCAAGGACACCACACAATAAAATTACAAACAAAGCAAAGGAAACAAACAAGAAATACCATATATAAAAGACTAAAACAGAATATAGAATACAGATATGAATAAAACCATAAAGATTGGTTTGTGTGCTGCTGAAACAGATTTCTGGCTTGCTGAATGAGAAAAAAAAAAAACTCATTTTGAGAATGAGTTTAAAGATATGTATTGCATGCCTTCAAAGATATATATTGTAAATGAAATTTCTAGGCACAAAATATATAATACTGTTATATAAAAATGTTTATTATATGCTGTTATAATATTTATTTATTCGTTTTCACTTTTTGAATTTAACTTTAGGAATTTTGATATGTGCTTATGTGATTTTACATTGTTTTTAATGGTTTATGTAATTTCAGTTTTATTTTTTGTAATTAAATAAAATAAATATTACTTCAGCTTAAATCTATTTCAATTAGTTGCAAAGGCAGCGTCTCTAATTTAAAAAAAATATATATATATATATATAAAAAAATAAAAAGTTTTTTAAATGACTTTATCTGTTATTGATATTTTGTATTATTTAATCTTTATTTCAATCACCGAATGGAGACTAAATGGAGATTTGTGGCTCACTGCATCAAAAAAAAAAATTAAAAAAATTGAGAAAACGGCCTTCAAAGATATGTCTCATAATTGAAATCTACAGATAAAGTGTAATGATATGAACACTTAAATGTGTAGTTTGGATGTTTTATGGCTACTAGTCTGAAAAAAGAAACGTTATGAAAGCAAATCAACCCAAAATTTCTAAATTGACTAGTTTATGAAAAAGACTGGTTTTGCCTATGGTTTCTTGCCTTAACTTGCAGCTATGAGGTTTTAGTCAAATTTGATGCCTTTAAAATGAATTTAGATGAGTCTTTGCTGCTTTTGACCTTCACATAACTGATCAGCATCTCCTCCCTCTCTTAGTTCCCTGTATGTCCAACTTCACGGCAGCCATGGGAACTGTTCTGTCTCCGGACTATCCTGAGGGTTACGGCAACAACCTCAACTGCGTCTGGCTGATCATCGCTGAACCCGGCAGCCGCATCCATCTGGCCTTCAACGACTTCGACCTGGAGCCTCCCTACGACTTCCTGACGGTGAGGGACGGGGAGCTAGCGGACGCTGTGGTGTTGGGACGCTTCTCGGGGGCGGAAGTGCCTTCGCACCTCACCAGCAACACCAACATCCTCCAGCTGGAGTTCCAGGCCGACCACTCGATGTCTGGCCGAGGATTCAACATCACGTACAGCAGTGAGTGCTTCTCTTTTGAACGTGTAGCGGTAAAGATTGTGTTCTGAATAAAGTAAAAACAGTAATATTTTTGCAGCTTAAAATAACTGTTGTCTATTTGAATATATTTTAAAATATAATTTATTCTTGTGATTGAAAGTAGTTTTTTCATGCATAACATTTTTGCTGTATTTGTTGATTTTTGCCCCCATTTTCATATTGTTATCATAAATGTTTTTAAAAATAATTCACAAAATAAATTATATAATGTTATTTTTAAATTTAAAATGTAAAAATTTTATTTTAGTATTCTTTATACTTTTATAGCATTTTTATTATATTTAATATGTTTTCATTTTTCCATTTTAGTTTCATTTTAGTTGGTTTTTAATATTTCTATATAGCTTTTTTTTCATTTCAGTTTTAGGTTGTGAATAAATGAAATAGCCTTTCAACTTAAACTTCATTTCAGTTACTAAAAAAACAAAAAACAAATATGTAGATGTCAATTATTTACCAATGCAACATATATCCATTTTATTTTAGTTTTTTATGTTTATGTTTTGTAGTTACTATTTATTTAGTTTTTTTATCATTATTTAATCATTATTTTAATTACTGTAAAAGATTTTTAATGCTTAGTAAACAATATACAAACATACACATACTGCACACACACACACACACACACACACACACAGTATGGTACAGTAAACTAAAAAGTGTAATGGTTGGCAAAAAGAATTAATACTCTTAAATTAGTGTTTGCTAACAACATTTTTGGCATGCGAAGCATTGTCTTCAATCAGATTCCAAACAGCCGTCAAGTAGGACATATGGAAGGACATATTTTCCTCGATTTAATTCATAAGCCATTTATCCACCAGCATCAAACAACTTAATCCTGTTCGCTGAACATCATACCATTAGCTCAGCCAAAATAATCCTCAAATGCCTATGCGACAACGTACAGGACCCTAGTGTTTACCCACAATCCTCTGTTTCCTACAGTTTGATATTCCATTATGCATTCGCTCTTTCCTTTCCATTTCATTAAGTAAGTCACGTTGCAAGTAACAAGCTCTCTGCTTTGATGTTATTTGTTCAGCGTTTGGACACAATGAGTGCCCGGATCCCGGAGTGCCTATGAATGCCAAGCGCTTTGGTAATAATTTCCAGCTGGGAAACTCCATATCAGTGGTGTGTGAGGAGGGCTTCATAAAGACGCAAGGCTCGGATACTATTGTGTGTGAACTGCAGGCGGGAAAGGTGATGTGGAGTGGTTTAATCCCCAAATGTGAAGGTAGGTTTCAAAAAGTGTTTGTGTCTTCTAATCTTTTCTGTGGAATGAAGTTATCAAAGCTCAGCTCAGGAAACGCTGGCTTTTGAGTAGTCTTTGGATATTTTTCAGAAAGATTGTTGAATTATCTGCGTAAATTGCGTCCCTTGAACTCATAGAAAAGTGGTTTAGTTCCACTTATTATCAGAGTTGTTGTATCAACAGTACAAAAGACAGAGAAAAATGGTGAAAAACATTCTGTAAACACCAGCTCTGATTAGAAAATATTATTTACTTGCACCTGCATCAAACAAGAGTTTGCCTTATTACTCTGATTTTTCCACAGGTGAGGGATAGGGGAGATATATATATTATTTATATATATATATATATATTTTATCCACAGTAGTTTCACACTTGTCTAGTACAAATATATTGCTTTGTTTCATAATTACAGCATATCATTTTTTTCTTTCATAATTACAGCATATCATTTTTTCTATTTATTTACCCTCAAAAAATTGGAAGTGAAATGTGACAAAATGCCCCATAGGTGGAGTACATTGTAACATCTGAGGGGCACATTGTAACATGACCATATGACAGCTTAAAATGTTATCTGATCTAATGAAAAAAAATATATACAAGACAAACTAAAATATTTTGTCAATAAAATAAAATTAACTTTTTCAAATAAAATAATGCCATTTTTAAAGGTGCAGTAGGAGATCTTGGAAAATGCTAACTTTAGCCTGATAGCACTGAAAGCAAACGTCCCAACCTCCCTGCAATTGCCGTCCAAAGCCACGCCCCCTGAACGCATACGCTCATTACTACATCAGCGGTTCCCAATTCCAGTCCTCCCAGCATGTAGCTCTCTTCTAACGAGCTGGTTATCTGAATCGGGTGTGTTAACTAAGCGAGACATGCAAAATATGCAGAGAGGGGGGCGCGAAGACTGGAATTGGGAACCGCTGGGCTACATCTTGTGTCATTCAGTCACGGTGAAAAAACTTTATAGTACAGTTAGTAAAAGTACTACAATACCAGGAAGGAAGATCAGGTTGTTGATGTTTGTCTCGTTCTGTCTGCAATAGCGTACGTGAACGCGTTGATGACGTATCCTGTCTGCGCGAACAGGGTGCGCAAAGATTTGCAAATACAAAAGTGGACAGGCAGGTAGGAAAGACAATTAAAACGCTCGGACCGAGCGTTTTGATTGGACGAACATTTCTTGGTCCTATGCCTTCCACAGAATATATAAATACAGATAAATACACTTAGACCACTTAGCTTAATGATTGCTATCGGGATGTGAAGAGACTTTCAACCAGCATAACAAAAAATGTTTCTGAAGACAATCACCTATTGCACCTTTAAGAATGAAAAATAGTCAGATTTTGGAGTTTGAAAATGAACACATTGCAACCATGCTTGGTACGGCCCATAAATGAGCCAAAATGCTTTACATTTCTCGAAATAATAATTTCTGAACATTAAACATTGACTGTCAGTGTTTTTTCACCTGTTTCTCATAGTTTCTCTTTAAATTGCATTAAAGTAAACAGTGTAAATTACATCGCTAATGTCTTAGAAATGTATTTTTTGACATGTTACCAAGTGCAACTGTTGTAGAGACAAGTTTTTTTGCTGACAAATTTTATAAGTCCTATTTTGCAAAACCGAATATGTGAATTGACATGCAGAAAGTGTTTCTGAATGGATAAAAAAAAGTGTGGTTCGCTCCCCTGGCTCTTTTTTCCTGCTGTTTACAAACACCGGTTTGATTTCTCAAGACACTTATTTTAGTGAAATCTGTCAAGTAGCTGGAGCGTTTTATGTGTCTTATTAAAAAATTGCTTGCAGCACCTTTAAATCAAGAACTTTTTAATCTCCAAAGACATTCAGACACACTGTACTGCAACAACAGTTGATAAGAAGAGGTTTCTTTGTTGAATTGAATTGAAGTGTTCTAATAAACATTCTGCTGGCATGTACATAAAATGTTTCCTGCAGCACCCTGCGGAGGCCATTTCACCGCTCCGGTGGGAGTCATTCTGTCCCCGGGGTGGCCCGGCTACTACAAAGATTCCCTGAGCTGTGAGTGGGTCATCGAGGCCGAGGTGGGACGCTCCATCAAGATAAGCTTTGACAGGTCTGTTGGATAGCTCTGAGAATAGCAACACACAGAGGCATTATTTGGATTCATGTCTGGAGGCATCAGCTCTCCAAGGCGACAAATCATTTTGGCACATATCAGGGTTAGAATAAGCTGAAGTAGCAACATATTCATAGCCATCTTCATCCAGGGTCCTTTGGGTGTGAAGGCCGCGTGGGTTTTTATAAAGTCTCAGTGTAACAGTCTGCAGAGTTAATAAAGTATAATGTCAAATGTAATTGAATCGTAAGCCTCAGCTGATCGCGGCAAAGTTCACATGTAGAAACGTCTGAAGGATGTTGTTGCTTCCGAGTAATGTTTGTCATAGCGCGTAGACCGAGAGCGCAAGGGAGACGGTCACCATTAGTGTCTATATAAATGATTACATAGTGTTATGTCGATGGGCTTGATCCATACGCGTGCTGTTTGCTGTATAAATCTATCGCTGAGTGTGGAGCCCATCGAGGCCGTCTGTGAAAGGGAAATGGAATTAATCTTTATCTTGTTACAAATGGTTGACTTTATTTCATTAGCACTGCAATGCTTCCCAAGAGTAGGGCATTGAAATAGCATCAGATCTGGAGTTTGATCTAGCAGACTCTTGGGAGCGGACGCCTCGAGATGTATCACAAAAGCAGAGGACTCGACTGGGCGAGCAGAGATTGTTTTTTTTCCAGCACTTTGGCTTTTCACTGAAATCATTTAAATTCTGTCATCGTTTACACACCCTCGTGTACAGCAATCCTGTAGGACTTTCTTCTGTAAAATACAAAAAGAGATATTGTGATAAATGCGCTGACTGCTCTTTTCTTTACTTTTACTTTACTTTTAGTCATTTAGCAGACGCTTTTATCCAAAGCGACTTACAAATGAGGACGACAGAAACAATCAATTGTAGTATTAAAACAACTAAAACTGATCCAAAACTAAAAGCTAAAACTTTATAAATAGTATATATACACACACATTAAAAAAATAATTAAATAAAAATGAGAAAGGCATATGACAAAATTTCTAAACTTAACATTTAAATGAAAACAAAATAAAGCTACAAACAATTCAAAATTAAATCAAAATTATTTTCTATGAAATGAATGAGAATGTGGACCCAAAAAAAAACAAAACAAAACAAAAATTAGTGTACTGTATGTGGCTGGTTCATTATTTTAAGGCTTCCTAAGTCATATGATTTATTTGAAAAACAGACTGAAATTCATTATTTAATTAACTGATCCACTAGCTGTAGCTCTCAGATCTTATTTCACTATATCAATACACCAGATTTTCATTTTAAGTCAATTTTTTAAGTGAATAACATCTTAAATTTTAGCCTTTTTTCAGTATATTGAATAAAATTTAATTAAAGGCTTTTCTTTTTTTTACATATTTAATGTACAGTGTGCATATGTTTGTATAATAAAATATATTGATATTCACTGAAAATTTACCCCTTTACAACTAAGAATTTACTGTTTTCTATCCATCCATCCATCCATCCATCCTTCCATCCATCCATCCATCCATCCATCCATCCATCCATCCATCCATCCACCCTGCTCTATTTGTCACGGAATGATAACATATAACATGATTTTAAAGGACTTGGAATATGGTGCACAAGTCTTATGAGCAACTTACATGATTTATAATAATTAAAATTATAATTTTATGGTACTTTTTATGTAACTTTTGGAGATTTCAGCCCCTGATTATTATTATTATTATTATTATTATATACTTTCATTGTTTGGAAGATAGAAACTAGGTCGTTATGTAAAAGGTGTTATTTTACTGAAGACAGAAAGCCATACAGGTTTGGAACATGAGGGTGAGTAAATGATCGTATTTTCATTATTAGCTCAACTATTCCATTAAAGCAAGCTCACTGCAGCAGATCTGTGTTTATTCGCACATCACAAAGCAGTTTGATCCCATCAATAAACAGCAGCGTGAAGACTGGCTGCGCCTGTGACTTCTCATTAAAAGAGGCGGTCAATGAGGAACAGTTGGGCAGCCATGGGTAATGAGCTGTGTATGTGTTTGTGTGTGTGGATAGAAACACATTTCACGTTGTAATATTTATTATCTCTTTTCTTTGATCTGTTTTTTTTTTTTTTTCGGCAGGTTCCAGACAGAACTCAATTATGACTTTCTAGAGGTTCACGATGGGCCTAATCTCCTCTCGCCCCTAATCGCGTCTCTAAACGGCACCCAAGTCCCTCAGTTCCTGTTCAGCAGCGGCAACTTCCTGTATCTTCTCTTCACCACCGATAACAGTCGCTCTAACAGTGGCTTTAAGCTCTTTTATGAAAGTGAGTCAGCCGTCTTTATAGACCGGTTGCCTTTTGCCTGAGAAATGATATTTCACCCTGAATCGTATCTGTCTCTCCACACAAGCAAACAGCTTGAGGATTTCTCTTTGTAGTATTCTGTCTCACTCTCTCTATTTCTTGCCTATTCTGTCGTTTTCTTTTCTTTTTTCACCCCGTTTTTTTCAATTTGGTTTGCTTTATTGGCTTGACAAAAAACTGTGCATTCATATTGCCAATCCATTTCAGCACAGCTGCATGCAATGCAAATTAAATACTTAATTTGATAGTGATACCGGAGTAAGCAAGTGACTAACAAATAAAATAATAATAAATGTGCAATGCAATAAAATAAATGTAATTTTAGGTACGTTTACATAGCTTTTTCTTCCTCTGAAACTATACATTTGCCTTTAATGCACAAAATAAAACTGTAAATGAAATCGACTATACCTTCAAATATATCTTTAAATTGCATAAAATAATCTCATTTTGCGTTCGCTGTGCTTCAGGCGTCACTTTGGACACTCACTCATGTTTGGACCCCGGCATGCCCGTAAATGGGATACGTTACGGGCAGGACTTGGCCATCGGCTCAGTGGTGTGGTTTGGCTGCGAGCCTGGATACAGACTGAGCCACGAGGAGCAGTTGGTCTGTGAGAAGAACCACTGGTGGAGCCACCCTCTGCCGACATGTGACGGTAAACTGTCATCTCAATTACACGTCTCAATTAGACTAATTAACGCTGCTCATTTAAACAGTTCTTTGATTTTTACATTCACAACAATTTCGAGAACATTCAGTAGCATGTTAATTGAAGTCTGGCTGTATATGTGTATAATAATTCTCATTACATTCAATTCAGACTGCAAACGTACATCTCATCTAAAATGTAATTTCTCTGACAGCAGGAAACATCAGTTCTGAATAAACCCAGTTCTCTTAAATCTTAAATCAGTGTAATTGCTGACTAGTTATTTGTATAACAGTGTGTTTAAAGATGCACCAAAAATCTTATTAGTTTTGTTTAGTTTATACACTTGGGACCTATTATTTTCTATAGTGTCCAAGGAATAATTAATAGAGTCATCGTAATGATTCACTTCCCTATGCATTATATATAGAGGTTTCAGCTCAGAATGTTACTGCATATTCTATTCTTAAAAAGTCTGTGACTGAATTCTCAAAGTTTTGTCTTTTTTATGAACAGCTGTGGCATTATGAGAGTTGACAAAAGACTTGGTCTATTCAGCTGGACGTAATTGTCAGCATAAGTGTGAATTTTAAACCAGAAGAATCCCCCGGTAATGTTTGGTTTGCTACCAGACTTCCGACCAAAGCTCTGGACTCTCTGTCAAGACATCTGGTACTTGTCGTTTTTCTAAAACTTTCTTCAAGTGAGAATGAAACTGCTCTCCGCAGCATGTTTTGCTGGTGTAATGTGACATTTCTGAATGACACAAGAAGTTCAGTGAAATAAAAAAGTAGAACTGTGATTTTATCTGTCAGGAATTGATTGGTTCAGGAGCACTCGCTACCAGAATGTAGCAATTTGATTGTAGAAGCAATGTGTTGCAGACGAACATTTCTTTTATTTGGAACAACAGGAACTTTATCAAGAAAGTAAACAGGGTCCTTTTTGTTGACTTTAACCTTCCAGTAAAATGTTCTTATTTCCAAAAGGGCACTCTTAGCAGGTCTGGCCCATTTGGCGTATTCAATTTTAATGACTTCATGTCATTCTGAATTAACTGAATATGGAGGAAATATTTTGGGTACTTCACGGTGCCGGAGGGAAGAAAGAAAGAGATTTAGGCAGATGTTGAGCCCGAGGCGCTAGACTCTTTTATCGTCTCACGGGTAGTGACGCTGACATTCATTATCATTAAAGGTGAAGTCGCAGAGGAAATCTGCCTTCATTCCTTGAATTCTGAAGTTCAGGTCTTAGTTTGGACATCCCAAGAAGCACTGACTATGACTGCATCCCAGTTTTCATACTGTGGCTCTGTTCCAAATCTTTGTGGCATTTTAAGGCATAATAAGTTTGCTCCCAAAAAGAAAGAGTAGATACAGCTTCATTATGCAACCTAGCATTCTAGAATACCTTTTTTGGTTAAAAACTATGGCAGAATTGACAGTCCCAAAATGCATTGTGACAGTCCCAAAATGCATTGTGATGAACTCAGTGAGATGGTGCAGAATATGGGCATGACGATACTTGTAATTTATTTAGGACTGTTAACATATTGATAATAATAACCCTGTTAAAAATTTTACTTAATACATTTGTGTGCAACTTATCAGCATTGTTCATTGTTAGCTTAGAAATATGCTAATACCATTTAAATCAACTGAGAGTCAACAATACCATGCACTTTGACTATATATACATACATACAGTGTGAGATTTGTGCATCATACTTTTAGTATGTAGTAAAAGTATGTGTACTGGGTTGCAGGCCTATGTCTCTTGGTGAACGTAATATTAAAAAATAAAAATTATAGTGAACACATCAGTATTTTGCAGATAAATCTAAAGGACGCAATTTCTCATCTAAAGCATTTTCATTTAAGCACTTAAAATCTTTGAAAATGTTAGCTCAGTTTCAAAATGATTTTCTGTTCCATTTCATGCCGTTATCTCTGGCTGTTACTAGTTTTCAGTCAAGTCTTAGCATGGGACTAAAATGTATTTCTTTGGTTTGACCATTACTCAAGATCTATATTTGCCCCAATCAATAGCCTAAGCCCTGCTGAGATAATGCCACCAGCCTAATTCAGCTTTTGGTTTAGTAGAAGACCCTATGATAAGGTTTCTTGAGACCTTGAGTCGCTTTTCAGTTGACGGATTGTGTTCAGAAACACAATTAGAGATGAGCCACGAGTGTCAGATTTTCTGATTGCACACTTACATCACCAAGAGTTTATCCGATGCTTGTGAATTTTTTTTTGTTCATCTGCAGTGTCACTTCAACATTCCTTAGCAGATGTTAGCACAGCATTTAGCTTTGTTAATACATTTTAAAATGTATCCAAATTCTTTCTCTTGTTTGCACACAAATCTGAAACATTTTATGAAATAGAATGTGATGAACGTGAAGTAATTTTTAATTTTTACATTATTTATGCATCATTTACGCATTTGGCAGACACTTTTTGTCCTAAGCATTTTTCTAAATGAGTTCATGCATTCCCATTTTTGTTTATTTATTTATTTCATTTTTCATCTGCAGTCTGCACAAATTTAATGTAAATTGCCACATTCATTTCAATGCACCAACGCACCATTTTACAAAAAGAGCCAAAAAAAAAAAAAACAGAATTATTTTCTATTGTAAATCATTTGTAAAAGCATTCTTACATAAATTGTTATATTCAGTTTAGTGTGACATTTACATGAATACTGGACCATTCCAAACATAAATGTCTGTGCAAATTGTTCAGAAAACCACCTCTTACCTAAATTGTGATGTGATGAAACCATTCTTACCTAAAATTGCAGTCATTTAGATAAATGTTTTTAACAATGATTTTGCTCTTTCTTTTCACAAATCGTTTACGCAAAATTGTTATTTATACATAATTTATAGATCTGGCAGACACTTTTGTGTGCAGCATTTTTTTTAAATGGGTTAATGCATTCCCTGGGAATCAAGCCCATAATTTTGATAGTTTCATAGACATCTCAGTGACATATGTGCGTTTACTTTTTGTGCACAATTAGATGTCAGTTTCAGAAATTCAGTGTTATTAGGACTGTTCACTAAGCCAAGCGTCATTATTACTTTTGCTCATACTCTAAGATTTGAACAAGCTTCTAACACTAAGTTTTAAACTTAACACGTCCCACACTGTTTGTGTGAAAATAAATGCATGGACATGCATTGAAGTAGAATGTCATCAAGACCTGTTGTTGGACTCTTCCGACTCAAGCAACCACTTTGAAACGGCATAGTAATGCTCATGCTATCATCCATAACCTCCTAGCACCATGGCAGAGAATTTTGCATGGACAGTAGCACTCACTCATTTTCTTAGAAAAACTTTCAGAGACAAAGTAAAGTGGTTGTGACCTTTTCTAGAGACAATGGCAGGTGGAAAGTAGCTCAAAGTAGAAGAATTTCTCGTTACTCTCGTTAACCTTTCAGTGGTATTTTTACTTCCGGTGAAGGTTACTCTGCTCTTTGAATTCCCTCAGCTGAACACTGCTTATCTCAACAGAATTCCTGCTCAAAACGGAGCACTAAAAGTGATACGAGAACAGTTGCATATGTGCTTCTTGTAAAGTTTCAGATCTTTTTTAAGATTCCACACATGTCTTTCTGCAGCTCTGTGCGGAGGCGATGTCCGGGGCCCAGAGGGCATCATCCTCTCTCCTGGCTTTCCAGAGCTCTATCCCAACTCATTAAACTGCACATGGACTCTGGAGGTCAGCCATGGCAAAGGTACACACACAGGAGATTTCTTCTTGTGCTGTCGGTAGAAGATGAGAGCTCACTTTTGACATCAGATCTGCCTTAGGTGTCCATGAACACATTCAAGTGTGGATATTTATTTACTGAACACCAGAGGTGGGTAGACAACAACATTCAAACTGATTTGTGAACCAATTCAGACTGTTTTGCGACTTGTTTGATGAAGGCCTTGAACAGAATCACTCAAAAGAGTGATTCATTCACGAAAGAGGCATCGCTCATGCCCCAGAAAAAAAGAGACAGCATGCTTGGAATAAACTATGCGTTTCTTAACATGTATTGCATTAAAATTAAGTAACGAGAGGAATGTTGCCCAGTGTAGCGAAGTAAAAGTACATTTATTTACTTTTTTTTTTCTCGGTTAAAATGTACTAAAGATAAAGTGCCCACTTTTAAATCTACTCTTAAAAGTACAAATTTTCCAAAAATATACTCAAATAAATGTAACGGAGTAGGTGTATTTTGTTACTACCCACCTCTGTTGAACACAGTGTGTGTGCACCGAACAAATACAGCGTTGTTTTAATCACTATATTTGTGAAACTTGTTCATTTTAATGAATCGATATTGATTCTTAAATACCAAGATTGATCTTTTAGTCTGCTGTTTCAGCTGATGCAAGTGAACAACTTCACTAGACATTATGGAGTGCGCCTCTCATCCAATAATCACAATAAACAGTCGCATCTTTCAAATTCTGTATAGACGTGTCAGTTCAAATTGCAGCGGAGCGCGAGTGAATACAATCATCTCTTCCTCTTTGCTACTAGTTGCTCAGTGTTTTAACTGCGGAAAGACATCAGTAAAACAACTTGTGACCAATGTCATGTAGCATTACATTTACCTCAGGCCAGCAATTCAGAAAAGCATTTCACCAAATATATGCACTGTATTAGCCTATATATTAATTATATTTTACATTACTTGTTCTTAATGTCTTAATTATTTAATGCATGTTTAAATTAATCTGGCACGAAAACAAGTTATGACAGCTTTTTTTTTTTTTTTTTTTTGAGTGGTAATTATTATTAACTATCTAAAAATAAATAGCGATTTAATAGTTTGCACTCTGCTGTTAATTATAATCTTTAATATTATAGTAATAAAAGGGCTCCTTAGTTTACAGCATTAGATGAGGTAGATTTCTTTATCCTTAATTTATTTGAAGACACAGCCATAATTTCTCCACTTAACACCTTGTTTCCTTAGATTCCAAGTCATTTTTTTGACATGATGTAGAAGTAAATAATTGGTGTCCTCATCTGATGCCTCCTCTTCTCAGGTGTGCAGTTCACGTTTCATGCGTTTCACCTGGAGGATCACCATGACTACCTGCTCCTGACAGAGAACGGCAGTTTTGCGCGGCCCCTTGCCCGGCTCACCGGTTCACAAAGACCCCCGCCAGTTAACGCCGGGCTGTACGGCAACTTCAAGGCTCAGCTTCGCTTCATCTCAGACTTTTCCATCTCCTTCCAGGGCTTCAACATCTCTTTCTCAGGTGAAAGAAACAGTGTATAGTTTATTTATTTATTTATCTATTATCAATTAGTTTCATTTGTAACCCCCCCCCCCCCCCCCCCCCCCCTTTTTTTTTTTGCAAAGAATAACTGTAAATTCTAAGAAATAGTTGGTCTGTAATGAAAGTTATGCAATTTTTGTGCATACCAATGTTATTTTGGAAGGAAAAATGTGAAGAATTTTTACACAGCTCTTTTCCATTTCACTAAGCACCAAAAAAGGACAAAAATCATCAACGGAGAAAACTTTTTTTGACTAAACTATTCCTTTAAGGTCAGTGTGATGCATTGTTAGAGGACACACCGTTCTGATAGAAAGCATCTGCAATACACACAATTTTATGTAAATTGTTGCATTCAATTTGATGCAACAGTTTACGAACAGAGCCAGCTACACTGAGCAAAGCAAACTGAATTTTTCTGTAGATCATTCATAAACCATTCTTGCATAAATTGACGTAATCAGTTCAGTGTGGCAAGATACATAAACATATTGATCCTCACAATTTTCAGTGCAGATTGTTTGTAAAACCATTTTTACCTAAATTGTGAAATGATAAACATTTTTACACTTGAAAATTTGTTAACGGTGCAATAATTTACATAAAGGTAGATTTTTTTTTTTTTCTTTAATGAGTGTGATAGCCGTTACTATCCTTTAGTATAAGATCTAATAATGAATCTTAATCTGAGGATAATATCGAAGGTTATTCTAGGACAAGAGCAGCCGCTATCGTCATCAGTGCCTACAAGCCTGTTTCTATGAAAAGTCATAGCAGCAATTAGATATAGATGGTGCTCGGTACATTGATAAAGGTAATCAATTGGCAACAGCTTGAGCTTCGTCTCAGTGGCTTATTGAGATTCTGAGACTTATCAGTGTAGCCGGCAGTCTTCTCGTCAGACTTTAGCGGTGAACTGCTGGCTGATATTAGAGCTGGCTTTGGGCTGCATTTTTCATTAGTCACAGATCCCCACTGGATCATCCTGCTGTGCTGCACGGTCCCCACCCAATACCCAATGGGCACTGGGTTAAACTGGGCTGCCGTCTAATGGAATTAGTTGATCCACCTTTTGACGTAAAAGTGGAAAAGAAACATATTTGACAGCTAAATATGAGCTCATAGTCGAGAAACTGCCAGGAAACCAACCGTATTGTAAAGCAGTTGCACCAAATACAAGTTCATGACTGGTTACAGTAACTTTTGCTAAGACTTTACTTAAAGCGTTTATATATAATGCATTATAAAATTAGATTTAGTAGTAGTTTTAATGTGTAAATTATGCCATGTAATGCACTTGTAATGCATTCAATAATCTCATGAATAATTATTTGTTATACATTATACTACTTATCTATTCATTGTTACACCTTTAGAAAGTATAATGCATTCAAACACATGGCTAAAAAAAACTTCAAATATTATAATGCATTTTACCTTTGGTTAGAATTATGAAATTATGTAATGCATTACAATGTACATTATGAATACCTTTATAATGCATTATACATAAAGACTTTAAGTAAATGGTTACCTAACTATTTTTTGTTTTTATTTTTGTTTTGTTTTTAACTACAGGATGTAGAAAATAATACAAAAAAATAAGTACAAAAACACACAACTAAATTACTATACATTAAAAACTGTGTGTGTGTGTTTAAATGAAAGCGCAAACAGAAAATATGCAAATAAAATCTCATTTAAAATATAACCAAAACTATAACAGTGTATATGATACTACAATAACGCTGGTTACAGGAAAAACAGACTTCCAGTTGGACAGATTTTTCATTTTTGGCTGAACTATTTCTTTTAGGTCAGCTTGATACATTGTTAGAGGACATGTCATTCTGATAGAAAGCCAAGTTGTGAGAAGAGCCCATAGGGTTTGGCTCATGTTTACTGAGCCATCATATACATTAATTAAGGACTGAGTTATGAATACCCATACAATTATCCAGAAGCCAAGTTCCTGTATTAGCCTAATATATATTCCCCAATGAAAACTGCGGTTGACCTTTTTCTGGTACTGAATATTGATGGGATTGACAGAAGCAGACATGCATAATGCGAAAAATATCAGGCGTAAAACTGCAGACAAAAGCTTTCCACCATTAACATTCCAGCATTAATGTTGAAAGTTCAAGGACGGGAACTGATATCTTCACGTAATATGAAATCTATTCAATTTTCTATACAGCCACAGAGTGACAAGGTGGAAGCTTTCATATGCTGAACACATCGTGTTTCTAAATAGATTTGAAAATTTGATATTAGAGCTCAGAGGAAGCAAAAGTGACAAACAAGCAATTCACGACATTGCCATCGACCATCAAACATCTGAACTCATTGCTCCTCTGCACCAAGTGCCAGGATCTAATTGAAACCGCAGCTGCGGTCGTACGCTAACCGTTTCTGCATATCATTTACATATGTGGAAATGATTCACACTGTTCCTATCATAGCTCTAATTGATTGTTTGAGTGTTTGCAGATAACCCAGAGTAAATGTTCGCTCTCTGTTTACTCTGTGAATCATGATTTAATGTTAAGCGAGACATTGGTTGAATATCAAATCTGAAGTGCCATGCTAAAATAAAGCAAAAAGTAGACCTGCGTGTCTTTTATCAGGAATAAATTTGAAAACATTTTAATAGCAATTATTGTGACAATTCTTCTGCCAAATACTTGACAATAGTTTAAATATTTGCATAATCTGCAGTAATTATCACTCCTCAGGCAAAGAAGACTTGAAAACACTTCCAATAGAATGGAACATTAGCAAGTTGCTAAGCTAATAGTGCATCCCTTTAAAAAAAAATAGATAAAAACATTTTTTTTTTTTTTTTTTTTGATTTAACTGTTTTCAATCAGTACTTTTTGGACATTTAATAGCATCTACAGTGCATCAATGATTCTTAAAGGAATAGTTCATCCAAAAATGAAAATTTGCTGAACATTTATGTAGGCCATCCAAGATGTAGATGAGTTTGTTTGTTTATCAGAACAGATTTGGAAAAATGTAGCATTACATCACTTGCTCACCAATGGATCTTCTGACGTGAATGGGTGCCGTCAGAATGAGAATCCAAACAGCTGATAAAAACATCACAATAATCCACAAGTAATCCACACCACTCCAGTCCATCAATTAATGTCTTGTGAAGCGAAAAAGCTGTCTGTTTGCAAGAAACAAATCCATCATTAAGAGGTTTTGACTTTAAACCATCACTTCTGACTAAAATATCCATAATCCATAGTCCATAATCCATGATAACACTTCCTCCAGTGAATCAGTCAATCCTCTGTTGTCCTCTCACATCAAAATCCAGCAACATATTTGTTTAGAACAGGTTTGGACTGGATTTGCTTGTAAACCGTGCTTGATCTGTGCAGATTTCTCTCCTGATTGAGACGAGACACCTTTTTCACTGGAGAAAGCAATATTATGGATAGAGGACTAATATTTTTCCTGCACGTTAAAAAAGTCTTACCCCCGGTTTCACAAACAAGGCTTAGGCCTAATCCCAGACTAATGTGCAAATCTGAGCTGTTTCAACTTAAAGAAACTTGCACTAACTGATCTTAAAATATGTCAGTCCCTTTGTTTTGTCTCAAGATACACATCAGTATTGTTTTTTTTTTCCAAAGGCATGTTTATAAAAAGTACTTAAATGTCCTAATTGTACTATTGCCTAATCCTGGTTTAACCTAAACCCTGTCTGTGAAACCAGGCCTTAAAGGATTAGTTCACCCAAAAATTAGTCCATGTATTACTCACCCTCAAGGCATCCTAGGTGTATATGACTTTCTTCTTTCAGATGAATCCAATCGGAGTTATATTCAAAATTGCCCTGGCTCTTTCAAGCTCTATAATGACATGGGTGGGTGGTAGTGTTCAACAGTGCAAATGTAGCCAAATAAAGTGCACGCATTCATATTAAAACGTGCATCACATGACTCCGGGGGTGAATAAAGGCCTCCTGTAGCGAATCGATCCGTTTTTGTAAAAAAAAAAAAAAAGAAAAAAAAAATCCATATTTAAAATGATATAAACACCTTTTTCACACTTCTGCTAACTGATTATTATATATTATATATTTATCAGCTGTTTGGACTCTCATTCTGACGGCACCCATTCACTGCAGAGGATCCATCAGTGAACATGTGCTGTAATGCTAAATTTTTCTAAATCTGTTCCAATGAAGAAACAAACTCATCTACATCTTGGCTGGCCTGAGGATGAGAACATTTTCTGTGCATATTAATTTCTGGGTGAACTATTCATTTAAAATACTGCCTACGTCAGCTGCTCACTAGGTTTCAGAATTAATTCCTTTAGTTATTCCTTTAGTTTTTACTGTTTACATGAATTATGTTTGTCACATCCTGCAAGCCATATTGCAATAAGTTTTAGCATACAATAAGGTTCAACCTGTATAGCATAATGCAACAACAAATGAGGTCATCTAGGAAAGTTTCCGGCTAAACTTTTTGCCTGTTTGTTTTGTTCAGAATATGATTTGGAGCCATGTGAGGACCCTGGTGTGCCCCAGTTTGGCAGACACAGCGGTGGCAGATTTGGCATCGGCGACACCCTGACGTTCTCCTGTGACCTTGGTTACCGCCTGCAGGGCACTCGAGAAATCACTTGCCTGGGTGGTGGGCGGCGCATATGGAGTGCACCTCTGCCAAGGTGTGTGGGTACGTGGTCAGCTGCTCTCATTCGCTTGGATGTCCAGAGTTTGACAAGTCTCCATGGTTGCATTTGAGCTCAACGAAGACAGAGTATTGAGTTGTACTGTGTTCTAAATGGAATCGTAGTGTACTACTCAAAGCATGGTGCACAGTATACTATATACTACTTAATATACATATTATGCTTGTAAATTTCACAAATACTTACAAGGAAATGGCGAAAGATATAATAAATTAAATGTAAAATTCTGAAGTAGAAAGACTGCAATTGTATTTTCTAGTGAAATGTAGTCTAATAATCTTCAAAAAATATTTTTTCAGTGTGCTTATAGTACTAATTATTACATAGTACTTTAAAAAGCAAAAAAAAAAAGTGTTAAAAAGTGTTATCGAAATTGTTATAACATGCAAATAAGTTTCATGTTTAATTTAGTGATTTTCATCTAACAAAATAATTATTAGACTGCAATAGTACTTTCTTTTAAAATGTACTCCAATAATCTGTCTTTTATTTAGAAAAATTATTATTTTTAGAGTGTACTTATTGTATACTATATATTACTTATCATTAAAATAGTACTTCAGTAGTATGCAGTATGCATTGATAAACATTTTAAATGGTATTTGTATTATAAAATGCAAGCATGTTTCATGTTTAATTCAGTGATTGGCATCTAATTATGGAAATAAATGTGGTTATTTAATTTATTTTAATCCAATTTTGAGTACAATTTCTAACCCTTAGGCAGTGTAATCAAATAACAAGTCATGAAGAGAAACTGCGGATGATTTTTCTTCATATGTTGAAAATGGAAGGTCAAGTTGAGCGCATTGCATTGATACAGTACTGACTCTAATGCAACTAATGAGTGACCAAATGTTGTTCAATGTGTTTTTTTGTTTTTTTATAAATCTACTGCATGTTTTGATGATATGCTGTCTTTCTGGATACCTAATTTTTTGCTTTTTCCTTTATTTCCCCAAATTTACACTTTTTCCGCATTGCTTTTCTACTATGTCACTACGGTTCCCCATTGTCCGTAGCTGAGTGCGGCTCAACCGTTTCCAAGAACGCAGGTGTCCTGTTGTCCCCAAACTACCCCCGCAATTACGAGAACAACCACGAGTGCATCTACAACATTCAAGTACAAGCAGGAAAAGGAATCAACATCTCAGCTAGCACCTTTAATCTGGCTCAAGGTGACGTTCTTAAGGTGAATATTGCCTATACTTCCATGCCGGTTTGTACAAGCGTGCAACACACATTCAATTGATTCTAAAAAGTACCAAAAAACACTTAATTTAATTGAAAATGTACTGTTTTACGCAATATTCTTCTATTTGCAATGCATATTAATGCTTAAAGCAGTGTATTGTTTGCTTAGCAACACATTAATGTAAACCCAGCGTTTTTTCTGGCTAGTCTAGGACTTTTTTCGATGTTACTTTTTTTCAAATAACCAAGAATGGATTTTTGAGAAATTTCTGAGAATGTTTTCAAAACATTACTAAAACGTTCTTAGAACATATTTCGTTAGCTGAGAAACTCTATAGACTTTTCTGGTCTGTTTTCCCAGTTGTACGATGGTCTGGACAACACAGCAGAAGTTCTGGGAGGTTTCACAGGTTCCTCTTTGTTGGGTCAGTCATTGACCAGCACGTCAAATCACCTGTGGCTGGAGTTTTATTCTGATCAAGAGGATACGGCCGAGGGTTTTAAGCTGGTTTACACCAGTAAGTCTTCTTGTGCACTTACTTTCTTCCACACTGTTTGTAGAAACTCACACACATTAGAGCTTCCAGTCTTTAATCTGTCACAACCAGTCTTAGATTACATGACTTAAGTAGCCTTTCGCAAGCTGCCTCCGTGGTGTAGCTTTTATTACCGAAAAGTGAAAATAAAGTCAACCTGCGTTCATTAGGCACTTGCTGCAGAAATCAATTGAGTTGAGTCCATTTGGGGTGTTAAAATTCTAGTGAAGAGCTCAGAAACTCCTGAAACTAGTCGAGTGTAGCCCACAAGCTAACAGAAGCAATAATCGAGTGAGACATGTAACATCAACAGCGTTTCACTAATATTTCAGACTTGATGAGCTTTGATGATAATTAAATTCAGTCCTACCAAGACTGCAAATGACTGTACTTTTATTAGTCCCATCTGGATTTCATAAAGTTGCAATTAAAAAGGCTTTTCTAGCACAATGCTTCACCATAATTTACTGATAAATGAGAGTCCGCTGAGTCTGAGTGTTGAACTCCTGCACTCTTGCAAATGTTCCAACGTTTTCACAGTCTTCTTAAAGATTTATTCAAAACTCTGGGTTTCATAAGATTTTTTTGTTTTTGTTTTTCAAAGAAGTCTCTTATGCTCACTAAGACTGCATTTATTTTTTATCAAAAATGCAGTAAAATAGTGATTTTGTGAAATTATTTTAATTTAGAAAATTTGTTTTCTATCTAAATATTTTAAAATATAATTTATTCCTGTGATGCAAAGCTGAATTTTCATCATCATTACTCCAGTCTTCGGTGTCACATGATCCTTTAGAAATAGTTCTAATGTGCTGATTTGCTGTTCAAAAAATAAACATTTCTGATTATTATCAATGTTGAAAACAATTGTGCTGCTTCATATTTTCATGGAAACTGCGATGCATTGTTTTCAGGATCCTTTGATGAATAGAAAGTTAGAAAGAACAGCATTTATTTGAAATAGAAAGTTTTTTAACATTATAAATGTCTTTACTGTCAATTTTTTGGTCAATTTAATGTGTCCTTGCTGAATGAAAGTATTAATTTCTTTCTTTCAAAAAATAAAAATAAAAAAATAAAAAATCATACCAACTCTAAAATTTTGAACAGTAGTGTAAATATAAAGGTTTACATTTAGTATGCTGTCAGTGAATTGATATAGTACAAAAATGAACATTCACCAAGTGTCTAATATCATTAAAAATTGGCTTTGGAAAGTAAATAAAATGTTACTGTATGTTAATACAAGTGATTTACAAAACTGTAAGAAACTTTTTAATAGGAACTGAAATTTAGGATGTTTAGATGTCATTACGTCACAAAATATTTATTTAGAAAAATAATGTGAAATACAGTTTTATGGGCAGGTGTAACAATTATTTCATTTTGGACGCTGTGTGTACATTTCTACATACGAATGCCTACAGATGTGAATGAGATTTCCCGCTCCCTCTCAATCTTTGTGTCATAAACCACCTCACACTTCACAGTGGAATATATTAGCTCAATTAATTTTCATTTCTGGATTAATATCTTCATTTCATTGTCAGCTTGAATTGTATAATTGTTCCCAGCACTCGGTGCACCACACACACGGTTTATTGCTTTTGTAATGAAACCCTTTGAATTAGCGGCATCTTAAGCATGGATTATTAGTGCCATTGAGAAAGCACAGAGACTCTTAATTTCCTTTGTTTGAAATTATAGGTTTTTCTTTTCTCATGAGAAGTTTTCTAATGTGTCTACCACAGTTCACAGTGCCGTATTATTTGATATCTTAATCATAAAGCGTGCACAGGCTCTGCAGCAGGATTATAGCTGGTTGTAGCGTAACGGTAACATCCCAGCACGAGGAAAACATGATTGTGAATGAGGTTAACGGCGGTACTGAGCACTGCTTCAGCTCTTTGACAATGGAGGAGTGACTTACTAATGCCCAGTGCTGGAGGCGTTCAGATGGACTTGCTCATTTACTGCGTGGCACTAACAGTCTCTCATTTGTCTATCAGGCACTGATAACATGCTGAATTACAGTCAGGTCCATAAATATTGGGACATCGACACAATTCTAACATTTTTGGCTCTATACACCACTACAATGGATTTCAAATGAAACGAACAAGATGTGCTTTAACTGCAGACTGTCAGCTTTAATTTGAGGGTATTTACATCCAAATCAGGTGAACGGTGTAGGAATTACAACAGTTTGCATATGTGCCTCCCACTTGTTAAGGGACCAAAAGTAATGGGACAGTTGGCTTCTCAGCTGTTCCATGGCCAGGTGTGTGTTATTCCCTCTTTATCCCAATTACAATGAGCAGATAAAAGGTCCAGAGTTCATTTCAAGTGTGCTATTTGCATTTGGAATCTGTTGCTGTCAACTGTCAAGATGAGATCCAAGAGCTGTCACTATCAGTGAAGCAAGCCATCATTAGGCTGAAAAAACAAAACAAACCCATCAGAGAGATAGCAAAAACATTAGGCGTGGCCAAAACAACTGTTTGGAACATTCTTAAAAAGAAGGAACGCACCGTTGAGCTCAGCAACACCAAAAGACCCGGAAGACCACGGAAAACAACTGTGGTGGATGACCGAAGAATTCTTTCCCTGGTGAAGAAAACACCCTTCACAACAGTTGGCCAGATCAAGAACACTCTCCAGGAGGCAGGTGTATGTGTGTCAAAGTCAACAATCAAGAGAAGACTTCACCAGAGTGAATACAGAGGGTTCACCACAAGATGTAAACCATTGGTGAGCCTCAAAAACAGGAAGGCTAGATTAGAGTTTGCCAAACGACTTCACAGTTCTGGAACAACATCCTATGGACAGATGAGACCAAGATCAACTTGTACCAGAGTGATGGGAAGAGAAAAGAGTATGGAGAAGGAAAGGAACTGCTCATGATCCTAAGCATACCACCTCATCAGTGAAGCATGGTGGTGGTGGGCATGTATGGCTACCAGTGGAACTGGTTCTCTTGTATTTATTGATGATGTGACTGCTGACAAAAGCAGCAGGATGAATTCTGAAGTGTTTCGGGCAATATTATCTGCTCATATTCAGCCAAATGCTTCAGAACTCATTGGACGGCGCTTCACAGTGCAGATGGACAATGACCCAAAGCATACTGCAAAAGCAACCAAAGAGTTTTTGAAGGGAAAGAAGTGGATTGTTATGCAATGGCCAAGTCAATCACCTGACCTGAATCCGATTGAGCATGCATTTCACTTGCTGAAGACAAAACTGAAGGGAAAATGCCCCAAGAACAAGCAGGAACTGAAGACGGTTGCAGTAGAGGCCTGGCAGAGCATCACCAGGGATGAAACCCAGCGTCTGGTGATGTCTATGCGTTCCAGACTTCAGGCTGTAATTGACTGCAAAGGATTTGCAACCAAGTATTAAAAAGTGAAAGTTTGATTTATGATTATTATTCTGTCCCATTACTTTTGGTCCCTTAACAAGTGGGAGGCACATATGCAAACTGTTGTAATTCCTACACCGTTCACCTGATTTGGATGTAAATACCCTCAAATTAAAGCTGACAGTCTGCAGTTAAAGCACATCTTGTTCGTTTCATTTGAAATCCATTGTGGTGGTGTTTAGAGCCAAAAATGTTAGAATTGTGTCGATGTCCCAATATTTATGGACCTGACTGTACATCCCATGCATTTGGATTTTGACCTTAGCTGTGCTAAAAAGAAAAAGTGAGAACTCAGAACAAAGTGTCTTTTAAAGGAATAGTTCACCATATTTAGTTGCACGCCATTTCACTTAGTTGATTTGTTTCATGTAAAATAAAATAAAATAAAATAATCGAATAGATAATATAATATAATATAATATAATATAATATAATATCCAGTAACTAGCATCAAACATTAAATATTATATATATATATATATATATATATATATATATATATATATATATATATATATATAGTCATTTAGCAGACGCTTTTATCCAAAGCGACTTACAAATGAGGACAATAGATCAAAACCAACAAACGAGCAACAACATGCAAGCGATATGACAAGTCTCGGTTAGCCTAACGCAGTACACGTTTTTTTTTTTTTTAACAAGTAGATAGAACATAGAAAAGAAAGCTAGTGTTTTAGTTTTTTAATAAAAGCTAGCAGTTAGAGAATAAATATGCAATTGATAGAGGGTCAAGTGTGTGTGTTTTGTTTTTGTTTTTTTTTTTTAAATAAAAAGAAAGGAGATAGATAAAATAAAATTAGAAAAGAGAATACTAGAGTTAGAGGGTCAAATAAAGATGGAAGAGATGGGTTTTTAGCCGTTTCTTGAAGATGGCTAAGGATTTAGCTGCTGGGATTGAGTTGGGCAGGTCATAATGCAGCGTTCACTTGCAGAACGCAAGCTTCTAGACGGCACATAGGTCTGAAGTACAGAATTTAGGTAAAGGGGTGCAGAGCCAAAGGTGGTTTTGTATGCAAACATTAATGCCTTGAATTTATATATATATATATATATATATATATATATATATATATATTTATATTTATATTAGATGGTACCATAAATATTTATATATTTATATATATATATATATATATATATATATAAATTCAGTTAGTATATTTTTAATAGAATAGAATAGAACAATTTCCAGTAACAGTCAGCATTAAAAAAAAAACAAACGGTAAATATGATAAAAACAAAACAAGGAATCATTTGCCCAGATAATTATATTATATTATAATATATTATATTTCCTGTAGCAAACAGCATAAAAAAAACAAAAACAAATCACTGATTAAATATCGGAACAGTTTGCCCAAATAATTAAATTTAATTAAATTAAATTTAACTAATTTTAATGTTAAATTTTAATGTTTAATTTTAGTTTTAAAAGTTTGATCAAGTTTCACCAAGTTTCACCAAGTCATCATATTAGAATGTTTTCTGAAAATTCAGCTTTGTCATCACAAAAATAAATTATATTAAAACGGTAATAATATTTCACAATGTTAATGTTTTACTGTATTTTAATCAAAGGCTTGGTGAACTTTTTTTTTTTCATTTCAAAAGCATTTTTTTTTTTTTTTTTGTCTGTCATAAACTCTCAGCTTATTCTGCCCACTTACACATGTAGTGGTAGGCTGGTATATGTTGAAGTGGGCAGAATAATCTGCCAAGTTTATGTCAGTAGTCAAAAGTACTGTACTCTCTGAGTTTACCGTGTGTCAGTAACATGAATGCGATATTCTCTTGATTAATTCTGCTAGTGCTATCTGATTTGAAATGAATGTTAAATAATAATTAATTCATTACATTTATATAGCGCTTTTCTAGGCACTCAAAGCACTTTACATAGAAGGGGGGGGATCTCCTCATCCACCACCAGTGTGCAGCATCCACCTGGATGATTCCACGGCAGCCATAGTGCGCCAGAACGCCCACCACACACCAGCTTACTGGTGGAGAGGAGACGGAGTGATGAAGCCAATCAGTGTATGGGGATAATTAGGAGGCCATGATGGTCAGAAGCCAATGGGCAAATTTGGCCAGGATGCCAGGGTTACACCCCTACTATTTTTCGAAGGACATCCTGGGATTTTTAATGACCACAGAGAGTCAGAATCTCTGTTTAACGTCTCATCTGAAGGATGGTGCTTGTTGACAGTATCGTGTCCCCGTCACTATACTGGGGCACTAGGACCCACACAGATCACAGGGTGAGCACCCCCTGCTGGCCTCACTAACACCTCTTCCAGCAGCAACCTAGCTTTCCCAGGAGGTCTCCCATTCAGGTACTGATCAGCCTCAACCCTGCTTAGCTTCAGTGGGCAACAGTCTTGGGCTACAGGATGATATGGCTGCTGGCAAGTGTTCACACAAGACTAGATTCTAGAGCTGAATGAATCCACAGTTATCCATAAACTCTCTATAACATCCTCTGTGTTTTCATCTCAGTGTTTTCATCTTCGTCTCTGTGTTTTCATGCCAGTAAAGTCTTAATTAGCAGGCACAGTATTGCTCATGTTATTATCTCGCAGTATTATCAGACTGCACGTTCATATAAATGTGAATATTATTATGGCTGTGGATTTATTTCTTTGTTTTATGTGCATAACAAGGTTACATTATGCAGACTCAAAGTGAATTTCATAACGCTGCATGTCGGTCCGCTAGGACGGTAACTCCTGATGGGCTTGGATTGTGATTATTTCACCCACACCTAGTTTTAATGAATTAATTAGCTGTATCATTCTCTCGTTAAAATCTGATTAGGATTAAATGGTTGGAATGATATTATTTGTGCTTCTGTTCACTGTAATTGCATATGACATAGGAAATACACAAGAAATTGTGTTTGCTTGTAAAATTTAATTGTACAAATCAGAAAGGAGAGAGTGGGAAACTTCATTTGGAGGCTCTGGGACAATTTTGCAGCCCTGCAGTTCAGTTGATTTCAGAGGTTAACTTTGTTGAAATGATTGATATGATTGTTATGAAGCAGAAAAACAATTTTGAAATTCTTTTGAAATTTCTTTTTACACATTAAATGGTCAAAAGTATCTGGGCACCCCTTTTGATTAATAGGATTTGCTCTTTTAGCTTTACACATACAGTACTGTTGGTTTGTCTGAATGAGCGAATTCCTACATCCTTGTTCCAGCATCTAGTGGAAAAGCATTCCAGAAGAGTGGACAGTTTTATACAGTAGCAGTAAGAAGGACCGACTTCATATGAATACCCATGGTTTTGAAATTAAATGCTCAGCAAGCATGTTTGGATGCACATACTTGTGGTCTTGTACTGTATTTTGAACTCCAGCAGCTTGGTGTAATTCCACACATTACTGGGTGGTCTCTAACACGTCGGCTGGGTGTTTCTTCAACTGTGGCCACCTTTGATCATGTTAACGTTTAGAAAATAAATATTCTTAAAACACACATTTCACACTCTCTCTAATATATTTAGGTTTGTCTTTTTTCCCTCCTGATGTCTGATAGCATTTTGTGGTCGAATAGACACTTTTTTTTGTTGTTGTTATTTAAGCATAATTTGTTTTATGTTTTATGATTTTTTATGCATCCTACTAAATATTTAAGTAAATACTATCCTAAATATATATGTATATGTATATATATATGTATATGTATATATATATATGTATATGTGTATATATATATATATATGTATATGTATGTATGTATATATTTTTTTTTTTTGTACGTTCAGTGTTAGATTTTTACTTACAGTGTACTTTAATCTCATTGGTAACCAAGTACAAAAACATTTGAATACATTGCTGTGTGATGGAAATTTTCAAAGTGAGTAATTTTTGTAAAACTGTATAATAAATTATTTTGATCCAATAAATATTGAAATGTTTAATATTACCCTTTAAATAATGTAACATGTAATGTAACTGTAACATGTTATTTCAGCTAGTTGTCAAACCAACATTTCTTGTTTTTATTACTTGAAGTAATAAAAGAATAAAAATAATAGTAAAAAAATAAATTAATTAAAATTACAAAAACACAATACAATTACTAAAATTTACTACTAAAATATCATTGATATATATATATATATATATATATATATATATATATATATATATATATAATTAACTATCAATGATACTAAAATAATACTGAGTAATAATGTTATTATATTTAATTTTTCATTTTTAAAAAAAATATTACTAAATATTTTCATAGGAATTTTCATGTTTTAAGATTAAAAGTATGGGACTGAGATGAGTAAAAAATAAATAAATAAAAGCTGAAAAGAAAAAAAAATGAAGGCATGGTAAGAAGTTTCCAAGCAAGAAGTTTTAAAAGATGTTTTAATGTGACCTTCATATAACATTAATCTTGAAATCTCAAAAAACTAAAACCGTCCCCTGGGAGCACTTAAAAACACCCACTGATGTTCCTCTTTCACATGCTTTTCTCCTCCAGGTTTTGAACTTTCTCATTGTGACGAACCCGGTGTGCCTCAATTTGGATCCAAAATCAGCGACCAAGGCCACTTTGCTGGCAGCGTGGTCACGTATCACTGTGATCCTGGCTACAGTCTCCATGGCAGCAGCATATTGAGATGTATGACGGGCGAGAGACGGACGTGGGACCACCCGCTCCCCTCATGCATAGGTAATCCATTGCAACCCTTCACATGCAGCAGGACGAGACATCGGCTTTATTCAGAATATCTTACTACCATACATATCTGCAGTGTATGTATAAAACAGCAATGCATTTTCATTACATACTATTTAAAAATAGCACGCAGTGTACCGTATGTACAGTAATCAGTAAGTAGTAAGCTAGTGTTTTGTTCCAAACACAGCCACTGGCATGTGCATCCTTAATCCTGAGCATTTATCTTTACATGGATTCCACTTAATTGCAGTTGCAGCTGTGTCCGTTGTGTGTCTACAAATACCTCGCATGTTTTTGTTTTGAATAATTGATCTGCGAGAATGTGGCTGTCACGCGTCCTCCTCCGGCAGCTCCGTGTTTGATGTGTTTACAGCCTGATTTCAGTACTTCACCATCTTACACGTTTTACCCAATTAAACTTTGATCCCAATGCATTGTGAGGATTTGTGTAATTGTCCTGTTTTGTTCACCTTATATGACTGCTTCATGTAAACACAAGACTGAAGCTGACGTGTGTAATTTTTCTGATTTTGAGTACTTTCTTTTATCCCATTTTAATGTACTGAGACAACTTTAAGTAAGCCATGGTTATGCTTTACAGTAAGGTTCATTGCCATTGGTTGCATTAGGTAACCATCGACTAACAGTTTTCACAGCATTTTTCATAATTATTTTATTCTATTTTACAAACTATAATGTTAATGTGCCTTGAAAAATTAAATACATCTTAATTAAATTGTAATAAATTATAAATATATAAATTTTATATATATATATATATATATATATATATATATATAAATGCATAAATAAATTCAAATGAATTTATTACAATTTAATTAAAAAGTATTTAATTTTTCATGATTCAAGATGTAGATTATAAATGCATTTTTTGTTGTTGTTGACTGTTAACATGCAAATAATGTTGTATAATATAGAAATTAGAAACTACAAATTAAATTAAAGCTGCAAACAGCGCTGAAAGGATCCCAGCGAACGGTGAGCAATATGCATTTAAAGTGGTAAATATAGGAGAAATATGTCAAAGTCATTTACATGTGCCAAACTTCCTGCTGCCAGCTGGTGGCGCTATGACTATAACTGAATATTGGCACGTAGATGTCTTCAGGCCAGGACATTTATGAAGTTTGGTGCAGATTGAACATGGTATGTTTGAGTTTGTGTAAGACATGACATTTCCTGTTGCCAGCAGGTGGCACTATGATTATGACAGAATAGTGGCCTTTAGATGTGTTCAGACCAGGACTCTTATTGAACGTGTGAAGTTTATGGCAGATCCGACATTGTATGGCTGAGTTACAACAACTTCCTTTTCCATGGTGAAACATCAAACACACCCTTTAACAAAAACTCAAGATCTTCGCAGTTTAATATCGCAAAGGCCTTTAGAGTAGACTGACCAAATATAATGTTGATGTCATTAAATCTCTAGGAGGAGTTTGTTAGAGCGTAAAACATGCCACTTTCTGTTGCCAGCAGGTGGCGCTATGACTGTAACTGAATAAGGGCCTGGGAATGTGTTCAGGACAGGCCTCTCATCAAACATGTGAAGTTTGGGGCAGATCGGACATTGTATGCCTGAATTATAACAACTTCCTGTTTCATTGCAAAACATCAAAGTTTGTCAGGCCACCACAGACACGCCCTTCAGCGAAAACTCAAGATCTTTGCAATTTAAAGTTACAAAGGTCTTTAGATTACACAGACAAAATTTGATGTTGATCTGTTTAAATCTCTAGGAGGAGTTCGTTTAAAGGTGTCATATTGCTATTTGCTATTTTTAAAGATCATTATTTTGTGTATTTGGTGTAACAGAATATGTCGACATGCTTTAATGCTCAAAAAACACATTATTTTTCAAATACTGTACATTATTATAGTTCCTCTATTTCCCGCCTCTCTCGAACGCCTCGTTTTCTACAAAGCCCCTCCTTCCGACATGCACAGTCTGCTCTGATTGGTCAGATGACCCAGTGCATTGTGATTGGCCGAACACCGCAAGCACGCGTCGGAAATGTAACGCCCGTTACCATAATCGTGACGTGAGCTTCAAAGTAAATATAAAGACATTTGATAATGTCATTAGTTTTACCATCAGTTCAAGCCCGAAAATGGAACAGAGTCGCGTGACAGACACAGTGATGATGCTTGTATTTGCAGTACACTTGTTCCCCTCTCTCTCTCTCTCACACACACACACACACACACACACACAAAAACCCCTGTGAAACTACTGCTCATGTCGCGCTTGCAAAGTTGGTTGCGATCGATCAGCTTGGTCATCTGCATTTTCAGGATATAATAACTGAACTGACGACAATATGAACTGTCTGAACGGATGCACGACAAACGTGTCAGTGTTGCTTCAGCTCTGCTCGACCAGTCAGTGTGAATCAGAACACGCATCTCTGTTTATCTGCTCACCGCCAGTTATAAGCAGAGAACAGAGGATATGTCATGTCTGTAAGCATAAATTCATATCTGCACATGTGATCGTAAGAACGACGCATTACTCTATACTGCGCAAAACTCTGCATTTGAACAGTCAATAGCAAATACTTAAACAATAAAACATACTTACAGTCGTTGATTCAGAAGTGCCAGATTGTCATAGCAAAGTCAGAATTTACCTTTTTTTAAGAAATAGTCTTTGTGCACAGCCAGGCTTCCTAGGTTCACAAAACTGTCGTCCATAAAAAGCGTTGCACAAATTCGAACATAGGGTTGTGCTGTTCTTTTGTAAAGAAATATTAACCAATGATTCCTAACTGCATCTACTTTCGGAAGACCAAATAAAGTGCTTTTGCTTTCGCATAGAAACACACAGCACCTCCCTGACATGGCTGCATCAACACTACTGCGTTACTGAAACCACGCCTTCTTTCTTTGTGTGAACATTTGGGCTGCATTATGCAAATATTACCACATCGTGAAGTAGACATGTGGGGGTGTGTTTTAGCCCGGTCTGGATCAGGCTTCTCTTTTAGATAGAATAAATCCTTTCGTGGGAGACTTTGAGCTTTGTAACTCTGCAGATCGTGTACATGCGCAAACAGCTACATAACACACTACACAAAAGTAAAACAAGAAATCACATCATATGACCCCTTTAAATAGAACGCCTGAAAATGGCAAAAATGGCACAAAACACAGAGAAAATTCAAAATAACAGACTTTCTGTTGGGTTTCGGACTTTTACTGAGAGACTTTTTTTACATGAATTTCCTACGTGTAAGTGTGAAGCATAGCTTGAGAGGCACTTTGTTGAAATTTTAAAGGTGGTGCTATCGAGTCATTTTGCCATACCCACTTCTGAAACCCATATCGGATGTAAATTTTTGTCAATTCTAGTGTGTGTGCAAAGTTCCATGAGTTTTCGAGCATGTTTAAGCCCTCAAAAATGCGATTCATTCTGGAGAAGAAGAAACAGCAATTCCAATATAATTATATATACACAAACTAATTAATTAATGTATTTAAAGAAGTTAATTAAAATAATTTTTAAAGAAATGATTAGTTTTTTAAAATAAATTTTTATATTTTTTAAAGATATGTTTAGTTTTTTGAAAGAATTTTTTAGTTTCTACGAGATTCAAGATGTAGGTTATAAATGCAAAGTAATTTTTGAGCTTTATCAAGTTACTTTTAATTTGGATTAAATGAATTGTGCAACAGGAAAGTGTATTAAGCATGTTGGTTGCAACATTGATTTCTTGTTGACTGTTAACATGCACCAATTCATCTTAGTGTCACTTGCTTATTTGGTCAGTCGAGAACTACAAATCATTTAGCTTAGCAATGCGATCTTAGATGTTTACTGGTTGTGTTTGTATTTTGCCGTTCAAGGATTCATTTGCATTGTTAATCAGAGGTTGGTTCATTGCTCAAATCCTGAGTTTAATGTGCTTATAAGAGCTTGTACTGTTAATGACTAGATAATCTCTTACTCACGTAGCCTTGAGATTTATACAGTGCAAACATGAAATACTCATGGGGAAAATGTTTTTTGAGTACATACTCATTTGGAGAGTGAATATTTATAATTACCATGTTGAAAAGACCAGCATATGTTGTGTTTTGGATGCTGTTTGCTGCTTCCCCGAATGGGATGTTGTCCAGGATGGAGATTCGGCCACCAGCTGCATAATTATAGACAACTGAGATGCTCTAACTTCTTAACCTGTTAATCACATTAAATTACTAGATTTACAACTTCTGCATGCTCCTCCACTAGTTTTCCCAGCAAGGCATTAGCCAGTTAAAGCATATTGTTTGCTGGTTATCAGTATAAGTACGTTTTGGGTACTTTCATACTTAAGCATGGCTATATGGGCTTCTCTACCCTCAGGTGACATGATTTTATTCTTGTATAAATTCTTAATGATCCAGCATGCTGTTTTTATGACCCTAAATTAATTGAGGGACCACATGGATTATTTATACTTTTAAAAATTTTGTCGTGCTGCATGACCATTTGAACTACAAAAAGTTCAAACCAGTTATAGCACATAAAAACATAAATTTTCTTATGTATAACTTTTTTAATTATATGTTGATAAAAATGCATATTATTTGTCAGCTGCCCAACTAAACAACTGCAGGTTGTGCAGATTAGTAATACCCATCTGAAACTATATAAGATCTTGAAATTATTATTTATTAGTCAGTGTGAGCTATGAAAGCTTGTTACCTCCACTGAATAAAAATAAATAAATAATTTTCTCACAATTCTGACATTTTTCTCAGAATTTGTGGTATTAACCCACAAATTTGAGTTGTACTGTTAGATTTACGAGATATAAACTCACAATAAAGTAAATATAATATAAATATAAACTTTGTTGCTTTTTTCTCAGAAATGCAAGTTTATTTCTTGCAATTCTGAGTTTATAACACACAGTTATAAAGTCAGAACTGTGAGATATAAACTTTCAATTATAAAAAATATCAGAACTGTGAGCTTACCTTTTCCCTCAGAATTGGACTTAATAAAATTTTTCTAGGTTCTGGAGATTTTCCTCAATTACTAAGCAGGTAGTTGTTCACCATACAGATCACTTTCTGCTATTATTTCTGTTAAGATTGATTTTTTTTTTTTTTTAATCATTCTATCTGGGTTTTTAGAGACCTTAGTGCTGTATGTGTAAAAAATAAACAGTATTTCCGGCAAGCACAATTTGATGCTATATAATGCAAGGGGTTTAGGAGTGGTTGCTATGGGGTTCTACTAATGGGTTTAAGTTGCTTGAGTGATTGCTAAGATGTGGCTAGGGGGTTGATAAGGTGTGCTAGGGTGTTCTTTGTTGCTGTTACTTTTGCTCATACTCTGGGTTAGAGGTCACTTGTCATGCATGTTTGAACCACATATAGTGATCATAATATCATTAAGTCTTGGTGGTGAGCTTTTGTGAATTGGATAGTTTTAAGAAAAAATAGTATGTGCACTTTCAGGCTGCATTATTTTACTTGCAAGATTCAGGCTTCATTGACAATGCTGGTCTATATAGTGTTTCATTTTTGGGTGAACTATTCCTTTAAATCTGATATGTAATATCCAATATTAATCAGAGCATTTATATGAATTTTTAAAACGTTATGCATATACAGTTTCGCAGTTCATTTAAATGATCATGCAGTTAAACAAATTAATTTCAAAAAGGAATTGCAAAAATATTGATTGTTCTCTAACAAGATATATCCAGCTGCAGCAGTTCCCGCAGCCACAGAACCGGAGGTGAGGGGCGGAGCTTACGTTCTTAACAGAGTAGCGCCACCTACAGTTTTTATTACACACGAAACATCATACTTTACGTATGTATGCATGTTATAATGATATTAAGGTATTTTAACCATTTAAAAAAAAACATTACTAACATTACATACTTGTGTAATATAATTGTTTATAGTTATTTGTAACTGTATTATGCGAGTTATTTCCTGTTTATGATATTAAAAAATAATGTTTGAAACTTATGGGCATTTTATATGAAATATACTTTAATCACAAGATTTAAAATAAACGTTTACTCCAAAGTCAAGAACATGTGCATCATGCATTTTTCTATATGAAAACTAAAACATTTCAATAAAAATCTAAAAAAACACACAAACAGCAGCATAATTTTAAAAGAAACAATCAAAATGTACACAATAGTTAAATTCAAATTTATCAAATGAACAATTCACCATGCCCATTTTGCCATAACAATATTGCATGAATTTACAAAAATGAACAATTCACTCTTGGACACATTTTGTCATGACAGTCCTGCAAAAATAACTCCCCTGAACACAAAATAAAATGTGAAGGGGACTCTGGAAGCTTCTGATTATTCCAGGAGATTGTTGAGGGCCTTTTCCTTGTTCTCTTCATCCATTATAAGGAAAAGTAGCTCTTCTACTGCCCCCCTGAGCAGATGTCTGTTGCAATGGAGCCATTTCACAGCTTCTGTCATGTGTCTGATTACTGGGAGCTCCTTAATTGCAGAATATTAAAGGAAAATGTAACTTTAATATTTCTTATAAAGGTGTTAATATGTATCATATGCATCATATGTTATGGTAGATAGATAGATAGATAGATAGATAGTTAAACTATTATGCAATATATATTGTGAGAACATATATTAAACAAACAACTCAAGATATTCATACCTCCACAGATAACTGCCTTGCTGAAGTGGCTTTGAAGATGACTTTTTATTTTAACCAGTTTGGCTGGATTAAACATGCTGGTCGAGCAAAAAAGGCAGTGGTTTGCTGCAACACCTGTTGCACTGCTGCAGCTCAATGTGTCACCTCTCTGAATCCTTATAAGTCTCTACAAGAGATGAAAGCACCACACAATTATCTCAACATTGACAAATGGGATTAAAATAACTAAATAAGGAAACAGTAACTCACAAACAATGCATATAACAGAGCAAAGTAAAACAAACTATTTATATTTATGAATACCCAAATTAAAAATACTATAGTAATTTATAATAAATACTATAGATTTTTTGAACCATACTATAGTAAAGTGTATTATATTGTATATATTATAGTATTTACAACACTTTGTTAATGAATGCTACAGCATACTGTAGTATTAACTATAGTGAACTGATAAACTGTAATAAATACTGTAGTATACTTTAGTTTTTATTACAGTAAACTGTAGTGTATTGTAGTATAATAATATACCCTATAGTTGTAGAAAACTTAGTACAGTATTGGGTAAAGTATTTTGTTTATATTACTATAGTTATTATATTACCACAGCAACTATAGAATTACCACAACAAATTAATTCAAGTACTTTACTATAGTATGGTTCAATAACACTGTAGTATTTTCCATACATTACTATAGTGCAAAGCCCATTTACAACACGCGTTCAGAAAATTATTTGAAAATATGACAACAAATTCAAGCTTCAATAAGTTGATAAAGCCAATCACAAATTAAGTATTCAGCAGATAAATGTTTAACGAAATATATACGATAATTATTCAACATATGATAGCAAAAACATTACAGACTACTCACCGTGCTCTCCGCCATGCTTATCTCGTTGTCAATAACTCCGCCTCTCACTTCCGGTTCTGTGGCTGCGGTTCTGAAATTGCTGGTGCTGCGGGTCTGCAGCTGGATACTATTGTCTCTAACAGGTTTCCCAAATTCCATAGGTTGAACAAACGAACAAAAGTCCCGCCCTAAACTCACATGATTGGTTGATTCAAAGTGTTGCTCTACACTCATGGAAAAAGAGCAATGTTTTGATTTTGTGTTTACACTATACAGGGGAATCAGCCTACGAATGGTTTACTTAGTTGTCTCTGCATATTGAACTTGAATATATGAAAGTATTTAAAAAAAAAAAAAAAATGAGACACACTTCAGCTCTAAAGAGGCCATTGAAAATATATCAGATGTAATAATTTTTAGGGGCGGCTGTCTTTTTCTCGAGTGTTTGTCTGGGCCGTTACCATTGTAATGACAGTAGTTTCTTTGTCACGAGGAAACCTGTTCGCTCATGAGAAGAGCGTTTGCTCCGGCTGATCCATAATGCGCTACAGAAACAAGTGCTTCAATGAGCAATGTAGTGCAGATATTGTGTCTCAGACCGCCGTAATGAATATGATAATACTTCCTTTATTTTTGTGATATATGCAGCGGTCCACAGCTTTTCATGCAAGACCGACCTCATAAATAACGTGGACAGAGTTTTAACATTTAATTAATGACATGCACAAGCAACGTAGTTAAAAGCGGCGTCTCGTGCATGCATAATTACGGCCCATTGTTGCACGGCCACGTCGGGATGGTGAGGGGGCGGCGTGGTCGTGTCAGACTCTTGCAGCCCGAGTCTCCACAGAGCTCATCATTAACGGCAGAAAGAAAGCTCTGACTGAATATATCATCTTCGTGGGTGGGAGCTGACAGCGCAATAACTTCTTGTTTTGATCTATTGTAGCGGAGTGTGGGGGAAGTTTTAAAGGTGAGTCATCCGGACGGATACTGTCTCCTGGATACCCGTTTCCGTATGACAACAACCTCCGTTGCACGTGGACCATCGAGGTGGACTCCGGCAACACTGTCAGGTGACTGATTATTAAGTTGGAAACGCAGCTCATTAAGTCACTGGCGAGAGAGATTAATTCATATTTTAGCCTGATGCGTACTGTCAGTGTCTTGGTGATATTGAAGCACAGAGTGCTGAAACCCATAATGGGTATTTAGAGAGCCGGTTAAAGGCATTCATTTGAGGAATTGCACAGGAGAGAGTCAAGCTTATTAATGTTAAACAGATTGCATTGACCCTGACCTCAAGTGAAGTACAGTGTGTACGGAAAGTATTCAGACCCCCTTAAATTTTTCACTCTTTGTTATATTGCAGCCATTTGCTAAAATCATTTGTTCATTTTTTTTCCTCATTAATGTACACACAGCACCCCATATTGACAGAAAAACACAGAATTGTTGACATTTTTTCAGATTTATTAAAAAAGAAAAACTGAAATATCACATGGTCCTAAGTATTCAGACCCTTTGCTGTGACACTCATATTTACTTAGGTGCTGTCCATTTCTTCTGATCATCCTTGAGATGGTTCTACACCTTCATTTGAGTCCAGCTGTGTTTGATTATACTGATTGGACTTGATTAGGAAAGCCACACACCTGTCTATATAAGACCTTACAGCTCACAGTGCATGTCAGAGCAAATGAGAATCATGAGGTCAAAGGAACTGCCTGAAGAGCTCAGAGACAGAATTGTGGCAAGGCACAGATGTGGACAAGGTTACAAAAAAATTTCTGCTGCACTTAAGGTTCCTAAGAGCACAGTGGCCTCCATAATGCTTAAATGGAAGACGTTTGGGACGACCAGAACCCTTCCTAGAACTGGCCGTCCGGCCAAACTGAGCTATCGGGGGAGAAGAGCCTTGGTGAGAGAGGTAAAGAAGAACCCAAAGATCACTGTGGCTGAGCTCCAGAGATGCAGTCGGGAGATGGGAGAAAGTTGTAGAAAGTCAACAATCACTGCAGCCCTCCACCAGTCGGGGCTTTATGGCAGAGTGGCCCGACGGAAGCCTCTCCTCAGTGCAAGACACATGAAAGCCCACATGAAGGACTCCAAGATGGTGAGAAATAAGATTCTCTGGTCTGATGAGACCAAGATAGAACTTTTTGGCCTTAATTCTAAGCGGTATGTGTGGAGAAAACCAGGCACTGCTCATCACCTGTCCAATACAGTCCCAACAGTGAAGCATGGTGGTGGCAGCATCATGCTGTAGGGGTGTTTTTCAGCTGCAGGGACAGGACGACTGGTTGCAATCGAGGGAAAGATGAATGCAGCCAAGTACAGGGATTTCCTGGACGAAAACCTTCTCCAGAGTGCTCAGGACCTCAGACTGGGCCGAAGGTTTACCTTCCAACAAGACAATGACCCTAAGCACACAGCTAAAATAACGAAGGAGTGGCTTCACAACAACTCCGTGACTGTTCTTGAATGGCCCAGCCAGAGCCCTGACTTAAACCCAATTGAGCATCTCTGGAGAGACCTAAAAATGGCTGTCCACCAACGTTTACCATCCAACCTGACAGAACTGGAGAGGATCTGCAAGGAGGAATAGCAGAGGATCCCCAAATCCAGGTGTGAAAAACTTGTTGCATCTTTCCCAAAAAGACTCATGGCTGTATTAGATCAAAAGGGTGCTTCTACTAAATACTGAGCAAAGGGTCTGAATACTTAGGATCATGTGATATTTCAGTTTTTCTTTTTTAATAAATCTGCAAAAATGTCAACAATTCTGTGTTTTTCTGTCAATATGGGGTGCTGTGTGTACATTAATGAGGAAAAAAAATGAACTTAAATGATTTTAGCAAATGGCTGCAATATAACAAAGAGTGAAAAATTTAAGGGGGTCTGAATACTTTCCGTACCCACTGTATATCTAACTCTACATGCTGGAAAATGTCATCTTATTTTTTTATGATTGAGGTCTTTGACCTGTTTACAGTGTTGCATGAGGGATGAGCTTTCTCAGTAAATAAATGATTGAAAGTCTGCTTCAAATCATTATTGGTAACACTTTACAATGAAGTCCCATAAATTAATGTTAGTTAATGCATTAACATTAGTTAATACTTTAGTAAATACAAATACAACTGTTAGTTGTTAGTTCATATCAGCTCAGGTCCAATAAAGGAAAAGTGTGTCATTTTTTTGCCATACTAGCATCAGCAAATCAGCAGAATAATAATGTTTTTCGAAATGTCATATTAGTTTCTTTTATTGTGCTTTTATGGTGCTTTTTTGTAGCTTGACAGAATCAGAAATGTTGCCAGCTGAAGTACAAAAAATGACTAGAACTAAAAATTAAAATAGCTAAATAATTTAAAGTTTATGTGCTTTAGAAGTACTTTTCTCACTTAGTTCATGTTAAAGGGATAGTTCACCCAAAAATGAAAATTCTGAATTTCTTTCTTCCGTTGAACATAAAAGAAAATATTTTGACGAATGTTGGTAAACAAACAGTTGCTGGTTCCCACTGACTTCCATAGTATGGAAAATAAAAATAAAACAAATAAAAACTACTATGGAAGTCAATGGTGACCCTCATGGCAGATGTTGTGAAGTCTTACCTAATTATTGGTACATGGGAATTTTAGTCTATGTAATTCATTGTGAATCAGGTTTTAATTTAAGTGTCTTTTTTTAGTCTGCAGTTCTTGGCTTTTGACACGGAGGCATCACATGATATCCTGAAGGTTTGGGATGGGCGTCCAGAAAACGAGATGGCTCTGAAGGAAGTGAGTGGTTCACTGTTACCTGACGGCATTCACAGCACTCTCAACGTGGTCACCATCCAGTTTGAGACAGACTTTTACATTAGCAAATCTGGATTCGCCATTGACTTCTCAAGTAAGTAATTTTCTTTACAACCAGAGAGTTTCGCAGTACACAGTTCTAGTATCAAGTAAAATAAAATTAGCTAATGAAGCCTTTTAGATGAATGGTAAAACATTTTTAGTAGAGGTGGATGGCATGACTAAGATCGTCCATCATTTTCTAAACTATTAATTTTATATTACAGTAATGGTGTGTGTCATGATTTTAATCGCCTGTGCTGGAAATTAGAGTTTGATTCATCTTTCATGAATCACTGTAAACACTTAATTTCAATGAATCGATTCAAAACTTTGATTCGTTTGTCACTTTAAATTTCTCACTGATGTCCCCCATTTGTCATATATAAAAACAGTTTAAATAAAATAACATACTGTGTGAACATAAATGTGGCTGTTTATTTCTCTGAGGTTATATTTGTGCATATGAATAAAAATAAATAACTATACTATTTCAAAAATTTGGGGAGGAAGGAGATTTTTTGATGTTTTTGAAAGAAGTCTCTTGTGCTCACCAAGGCTGCGTTTATTTGATTAAAAAATAGTAAAACTGTAATATTGTGAAATATTATTGCAATGTAAACTGTTTACTATTTTAATATATTTTAAAATGGAATTTATTCTTGTGATCAAAGTTGAATTTTCAGCATCATTACACCAGTCTTCAGTGTCATATGATCCTTTAGAACTCAATCTGATTTGCTGTTGAAGAAACATTTGAAATAGAAATCAAGAAGCATTTGAAATCTTTTGAAACATCATAAATAAATTTACTGTCACTTTTGATTTCACTGCTCCCAGACTTTTGAATGGTAGTGTATGTTCCTTGTGTTCATTTAATGAAAAACAGTGCAGCAAAGATGTATTGATTGTTTTTTTGTTTGAATAATGCTTCCTCTCTGCCTGAAGAAAGTAAAATCTTTTTCAAAGTAAATACATAAGAGGCTTTAAAAAACCCCTGTATCCATTAGCAAGTGATTTTGCAGTACAGTAGCTCAGACTTATTCCACACCTGTATTAGACGGTGTTCTGCTCAGCAGAGCCCCCAGTGAGCCATTGTTCGCTACCGAGGTCACGCAACCTCATTTCCGAGCGGGAAATGCTACCTCCTGCGGAGATATCCTGGTAAGTGAAAAGTGAGCACAGCTGGTCACCGTTCCCATTTTGCAGGTTCAGTGGCGACCGCCTGCAGGGACCCGGGGACGCCCATGAACGGCAGCCGCAGCGGAGAGGGCAAAGAGCCTGGCGACACGGTGACCTTCGCGTGTGATCCAGGCTATGACCTGCAAGGCGAGCCCAGGATCACCTGCATTCAGGTGGACAACAGATTCTACTGGCAGCCCAGCCCTCCTACATGTATCGGTGAGATTTATTCAATTTGCACCGATGCCGCCTGAGGCCTGGAAAATACGGACGGCCTCTCATTTCACACTTGTCAGCTCTGACAAAATGTCTAAAATAACTAGCCGAAATGACTTGAATCACCCTTTATAAAAGACCTAGGATAATAAATCTCTTTGATGGAAATTTTTGATCACATGCCCAGTCAGCACTTAAACTTCTGGGTTGTGGCAAACTGGGGTGAAGACTTCCCATGATAAATGCTTCGAGGAAACTGCATTTATTTTCTGGATAGCGGGAGTCTGTGAAACCTATTTTCTTTCAACTGCCTTTAAGTTTGAGTCACATTTAGACATTTTAAAGGTCAATCTGTTTTAAAGGCAGAGCAGGAGCTTAGGAATGATTTGAACAGTGGGGGGCGGGAACTTATCTTTGCTCATGAATATTAATGAAGTGGTCTGAATTTGAATCATAGCTAGTTATTGAATGATATATTAGCCAACATGGTCATTTACGCAGGGGATATCAAGCCATTTTGAGATAAAGTAACAGCGCTCGCACACTACGGGGAGGGAAAACTTCATATACTTTATTAACTCTTAACAGAAAATAATCTTTTCCAGCTCCTTGTGGTGGAAACATTACAGGCTCATCTGGATTCATTCTGTCGCCGAATTTCCCGCATCCGTACCCGCACAGCAAGGACTGCGATTGGTTCATCACGGTTCACCCTGATTATGTCATTTCCTTGGCATTTATCAGGTAAGATTTTTATTGCTTTTTTATTTCTCAGGATGGATAAACTACCTAAACATTTTGACTTTGTTCCGCAAAAACAAAACAAAACAAAAAAAAAAACCATCAAACTGAATTTTTGAAAAGGTTAATCATAGAGGAAATGTTTTCATGTCATTGTCAGCGTGATTTGAAGTTTTAATGTTTCTTTGAATAAATTATTACATCTGAACATATAAAATGAGTGTCACATCACTGACCCATAACTGGTTCCATCTTAGACTGTAAATTAGAATATGGTATTGATATCAGACTGTGATCTGCGCACAAAAAAACTCAATTAATTTCAAATTAACATATGACTTAGAATTGTGTTTTTATCAATGTAGTAATTGGGAAAAGATCTCTCTAGATAGATAATCTCTGAGAGGTGTGCGAGTTGTAATTTCAAGTGACATCATTATAGTATTTATAAATTCTCAAATTAATGGCATATTGTTGGTGCATTACCATTGCAGTCTCGAGACAATAAACAAATCTTCATAATGACATTAATACAGCCGTCTGCTCTCATTGCGGTACTTAATGTGAAGTGCAGCATTTTCTGACTACATTTTCCCAAAGCATCGCTGTGCCATTTATGTGCATTTTCCACCCACATCGGATGTTTCCACTTCATAACATTTCCCCCACCTGAAACATACAGAAAAGCCTCTTCAAAACATTTTCTGCCTCAAATGACCCAAAAGGTCTTTTAGGAAGATCACAGGCACAGGTTTTAACAGCCTCAGCCGAGCACATGGTGGAAACTGGATGGAGCTTGTGATGTTGACAACAAGCACTTGATAATTTTCATGTTTATAATAGGATGCTGCTTATTTTCTCTTTCCTATTTTACAGCCATCACACTTTATAAGCAATTTGCATTTCTACACTGCAAAAAATGAGAGATTTTCTGTTTTTAGTTTTAAGCATAAACTTCATTTTGAGATGTTTTTTTTTCTGAAAACAAGACTTATTAGCTTATATTGTTTTGCTTCTGAAGTAAATATATTTTGATTATTTAGATATTTGTACTGGAATTTAATTTTTAAAAAAAAGTATTTAAAAAGAAAAATTATGTGACTGAGTCTTTTTTTCTGAAAAAAGTTTGAGTTTATGCTTAAAATAAGAAAAAAAATGTGCAAATGAGATAAAAAAAAAATAATCTTGTTTTCCCTTTGAATTACATTTATTTTTCTTATTTTCTGATATTTTTCTTGTTTTAAACAACCCCACTTGATTTTGATACATTTTTCAGAAAACAACAATCTCTTAAGTCATTTTCTTCTTCGGTAAATATATGTCGATTCAAGAATTTTTATATTTTAACTGTAATGGAAAACAAGACAAAATGCTAAGAAATAAAGTCATTTTTTGCAGTGTAGAAAGGCTAATAATGTGTGATTGCTGTAAAACAGGAAAGATGAAAAACAAGCAGCATCCTACTGAAAACATGAAAATTTAACAAGCTTGCTTGTTGACAACATCACAAGCTCCACCCAGTTTTCTCTTCTCAAGTAAATGTATCTTAATTTAAGAGTGCTTAGATATTTGTACTGGAAAACAAGTTTAAAATACTTTGTAAGAAATCATTTTTGCAGTGTATACCAAGATTTAATGGGCTAGTTCACCCAAAAGGCAAGTTTCTATCATTGCTGATCGTTTCAAACAAGTATGCTATTTGCAGATCTTCACACAGCAGTTTTTCATTCGACAGCGCGTAGTGACCATATTAAAGTTCCAAAATATACACCATATGTGCTATCAAAGCAGTTTAAAATGACTGTGTGCTACAGTATATTCTAAAATCTCACTTTTTGATGCCTTTTTTGTCATCCCCTCTGTGTGCAATAATTTGCAATGACATGCTAACAGAATTTTCATTTGTGGTTGAACTAATCCTTCAGGAGGAGTAAATTGCGTAGAAAAAAGTCAATAGATCACTGTGTTTTGATCCTATACTTGCCTTCTCTCAGTTTCAGCATTGAGCCCAACTATGACTTCTTGTACATCTACGACGGACCTCACAGCAACGGTCATCTGATCGGCACATTTCAAGACAGCAAACTGCCAGAAAAGGTGGAAAGCAGCTCCAACATCATGCACATTGCCTTCCGCAGCGATGGATCCGTGAGCTACACGGGCTTCCATCTGGAATACAAAGGTAATTGCTCTTTTGTTTCGACCAGGTGCTTAAAGAGGTTGTTCTCAAACTGGATTTGTGCCCTTGAGAGATGCACTTATTGATTTTTATCGATTGAGGGCCAGTAAATGATGACAGAGTGTTCATATTTAGGTAAACGGTTTCTTTAAGATTGTCATGATATACAGTTTCAAGAAGCTTGAGTGCAAACTGGAAAGTTTCAAAGGTTGCCAGTGACTCACCGCTTGGCATTTTCATCCCTTCAGATCTTTTCATCTTCTACAGCTTTATCATACACCATATGTCTTGTGTTCCACTCCCATATAGCTAAACTGCGTGAGGCTTGTTTTGACCCGGGCAGCGTGATGAATGGCACTCGGTTGGGTGGAGACTTTAAGCTGGGCTCCACTGTGACCTTCCACTGTGATCCAGGCTACCAGCTCCAGGGTTATTCCAGTCTCACCTGTGTCATGGGCGACACCAGCAGACCCGAGTGGAACAGAGCTCTGCCCAGCTGCCAAGGTATCTGTATTGTGCTTAGAACATCCCCTTACAACCCAAACACCTGCGTGACGCTCTATTTTTGGAGCTGTGTGGAATACAGCATCTGTTTGCGCGTTTTATCCTACAGTAGTTTTTCTTGTGAATAAAAGTCAAAATTGTGCAGTTTTTCTTTTCATCCAGATCAACACAAGGGTGTTTACATGATCTCCAAAACACTGATAACTTTTGAAAAGAATCATTTGAAAATACGTTTTGCAAATCAATAGAGCACATACTAGAAAACTGCCACGTGTTAGACAGTGAATAAGCTGTCAGAAAAGGGCAAAAACGAGCTGTGACGACCTTTCGCTAATAAAAGAACATCATTTAAGGCATTTTTGTGACCTTACACTTCAGCTGATTAGGCATAATCAGTAAAATGTGCATGTGAACTCTTAATGAGCGTCAACAAAACCCTGATAATAGCTATCAAAAATCACCTCATTATAAGAGTCTGGTTTATGATTTTACATGCAAATCAATAATCCCACAGACATAAGAAGGTGAAGTTTTTCTTCATGGTGAAGTTGCAGAATCTGAAATATTTCTGAGAGAGAAAGTGCTGTATGTAGGAAGGAGCTATTTTATAACTTGTTTATTTGTTTCAGATGCAGAGCAAGTCAATACATTTTGATGAAAAATTGTGAATAAAAACTATTTTATGTGGAATAATATGCACTGATGAATCATTCTTAGTAAGGTCAGTGATGTATATTAAGAAGTTAAATCGGGTCAATTTTGGTTTCATGTTGATCTAAAATGTAAGACGAATATTGAATAAACTAGCAAAACACATTAAAAGTATTTGCATTAGAGCAAAATTGAGGTAATGATTAAATTTCAAGGTAAAATGTATTGATTGGGTTTGTTAATAATGTATAAGGTTTTACAGATAAAATTATATTGTTTAAGGTGTAATATTTCCTTGTGTAAAACACATTTAATAAAAAAATGCTGGACAGGACTTGATTTTATGCATTGAAAATTGTCTTGATTCAGTGTTGTTGCTATTAACTATAAAACTAATATAAATTGTTTTCAATATTTGAAATAAAGCTGAAATAAAAGATAAATATTAAGAGAAAAACTAAAAAAGACAAAAAACTAAAACTACTTAACTACATAAAACCACCAAATTAAATTAAAAATGGAAAATATTCAAATAAATGCAAATTCAAAATATTAATAAATGCTAGAATAGTATACAAATAATGGTAAAATAATACTGATTGGATTGTGAAAAATTGAAATTAGATACTACAGTCGAATGTTTGGATGAGCGGAAATGTCAAAAATCTAGGCATGTTATCCAGATTTAGATTATATTTATAATATTTTTTTTCAGATGAAATATTACTGTTGAAGATGACTGCATGCTATGGCATGCTATCAGGTTATTAATCGTAAGTGGTGGAAGGTCTTTCTGATGAAGCTGGCTGCCCAAGGGACGATTGCTATAGGTTTAAGGCCCGTTCCACCAAGAACGATAACTATGGAGATAACTGTAAAGATTACTATATTAGCGTCCACACTATGTGGACAATATCATCCGTTTATTTTAAGTGCACGCTTGTCTGCCGCATTAAATTCTCGAGTTAGTTACAGCAGGATTGATTATGATTGGCTGTCAATGTTTTTATCGTTCATCATCTGCTGGACAAAAAATCGTTTTGAAAGTGATTCCAACTATATTGTTTCTCTGTGCCTTTATCAGTATAGTTGTGGTGTGGCTATTCTTTAATATTGAGAACGATTTTTAGAACTATATCTTTATCATTATCTTTATAGTTATCGTTCTTGGTGTGAACGGGCCTTTAAGCTAGTTGAGAAGTCTGGTAGAGATAACCATGAATCAGTCAAAGTCCAGTATTTGTTCCCTGTGCAAACAGAAATGTACAGAGAGGTCTTTGTATCCATGTATTTTATAGAGGACACAAGTGGATGGTAGAGAAATGTATGACAAAGAAATGGCACAGAAGTTCTCACATGTTTGTGGATGAGGCGTCTTGACAGCCTTGAATTGATAACGCACAGATCCGAACTGAAGGCTGGTCTATTGATTTCTGATTTTTTTTTCTGTGTGCATGCATGGCTGGCCTTGCTAACCCTATTTGGATGAGTTTGTGTTGGAAATGCATCATATGGAATGAACCGCCAGTCCGCTGGAACAAAAGCAATGGTTTTTGGTTACAGTGCAGCGGGAAACAACTCACTATGATTCAGTAATGGCTCATTGTTCTGCACTATTTTGCAAATGATCTTCACAGAGCTGCTGATATAAAGCATCGCTCCCCACTTCTCCTAAGAGACAGTGGAAATGTTATGAAAAGACTTTATATTCAGCATATTTTGTGATGTTTCTCGCTGTGCCTGGGAGAGTTGGACTGAAGACGAAAATTTTACTTTAGCAAGAGCTGTGTTACTAACTAGTTGCTGACTAATCAGGCAGATGCATGTTCAGTGGATTCAGATCTCAGTGGACGGTTTCATCAATATGAACTCTGTTTGCTATTTTAATACATGCTCCTGGTCTGATGATCACAGTTTTTGTTTTTTTTGTAAACGTTAAATAAGACGTAATAACCTCCTCAGCTTCTGAAACACCTTTCCTTTTTGGTTGATGTTATGAATTCTTGCATTTTAATTTCTTTTTCAGCCACTTGACTCCATTCTGGTATATACAGGTATTTAAGATTTTGGTTACGCTTTAGTATAGGGACCAGTTCTCACTATTAACTAGTTGCTTATTAGCATGCCTGTTATTAACATACTGGCTGTTTATTAGTGTTTATAAAGCACATATTCTGCATGACCATATCCTACCCAACACCTACTGTAAATCTAACAACTATCTTACTAACTATTAATAAGCAGCAAATTAGTAGTTTATTGAGGCAAAAGTCATAATTAATGGTTTGCTAATAGCGAAAATTGGACCTTAAAATAAAGTGACCACAATTTTTTAATGTTTTGAATGTTATTTGAAAAAAAAAAATACAGTAAAACAGTATTATTGTAAAATAATTAAAAACAATTTAACAATTTAAAATAACTGTTTAATATTTTAATATATTTTAAAATATAATTTATTTCTGTTTTTATTTATTTATTTTTCTGTGTTTTATTTATTTCTGTATAATTTATTATTATTATTATTATTATTATTATTATTATTATTATTATTTATTTATTTATTTAATTTTGTGGAAACCATAATAAACTACCATTCAGAAGTTTGGGGCAAGTGATTTTTTTTTTTTCTTTACTAAATTAATACTTTCATTCAGCAAGGATGTATTAAATTGAGCAAAAGTGTCTGCAAAAAAAAAATTATAATTGAGCACCAATAGTATTTGATAAGAAATTTTAATAGCAAGTCAGCATATTAGAATGATTTCTGAAGGATCATGTGACCCTGAGGACTGGAGTAATGATCCTGAAAATTCAGCTTTGCATCACAAGAATAAATTACATTTTAAAAGATATTAAAATAGAAAGCAGTTTAATTAGAAGGCAATATTATTTCATAATATTTCTGTTTTATTGTGTTTTTTGATTAAATGAATGCAGCCTTGCTGAGCATAAGAGACTGATTCCCAATAACTTTTTCTCATGGAATATCCCATTACACATTCAGATTTGTCAGATTACAGAAGTATAAGTAAAACTAACATTCAGTTAGTTGTGCCTCAACACTAGTTACACATTTTTCTGTTTTTATGTCTCAAGTGCTAGTCTATGTCTAGATCCGTCTCCTGCCAATTACTCTGCTCTCTATGTTGTCATGGAGGATGAGACAGCGGTCATAACACTCTTCATTCCTGCCACTCTCTTCATAGGTGTTGTTTCAGGCTTGTGCTCTTCTGCCTAGACAGCATTGATTAATAATGGATGTCTTTGTGCTGGGGTCTCATGTATGGACTGTGTCACCCTGCCGCATGTGCACACAAACCCACAAGGGCTTGACGGGGCATCTGACGGCTCTCTTTTACACCTCCTCCAGCTGTGAGAGCAGCTCACGGTGTGAAGAGATGCTGGATTATGCGCTGTGGCTTACTTGTGCCTCTGGAGACGGTGGGGACACAGTGTACATGTGCATGAGTGGAGAATGTGAATTATGGGGGAGTTTGATAGGATTGGTTTCTCACAATGGAAGTCAGAATTAAATATACTTATGATCTGGCTTTATGTAGGTCTATAGTAGAGCTGTGCAATTTATTGGATCTTTACAATATAGTCGCAGTGATTTGACAACATTGTTAAAGTGCTTTTTATTTGGCCGTTAAGTTTCCAGAAGTGCGTGTGATTATCAGACTAGTCTTTTTTTAAGTTAAGACAGAGATGTTTTATAGCATCTCTTTTTTGTCAAACAGGGTTTTAAAGATTAATTTCTGTGAATCAATTCAAGTACTGTTGGATTTACATGTATCAAAATATTATGAAAGATAGATGTTAGCTAAATTGATAAATGTTAACTAAAATAAAATAGAATATTTTAAAAACTTAAACTTTTTTTGATTTCAACTAGCTGCTAAGGCACCATTTCTAGTTTTCATTTAGTTTATCTAGATGTACTAAAATAACAAAAACTGAAATTAAAATTATTTACATTAATTAAATATTTAATTAAAATATAGACATAAAAAAACTAATAAAATGACAAAAACACAACAAAATTACCGTAACATTAAAATAGAAATAACTATTCAAACTGTTAATACAAATTATAATAGTATTAATACTAAGTAATACTAAAATAATACTGATTGCTGCATATAAATGAAAATAGTCAAATATCATTCTTTCAGTTCATATAGTTATGAAAAGTGTTTAAAACATTCCATGATAATTTGATAACTATTATCTATTTTTACTATTATATTACTTATTGCATTAGATATTTGGATTTTAATTGGCTGTTGTAAATACTGAATGATATTCAAAGTATCACAAGACTGAAATTACAGAGTTTAAATTCAAGTTAGTGTATATCTCTGCAAAATGTTAAGAATTTTAACAAAAGACAAAATAAAAAAAAATTGCATTCAGTTCTTTTTTTTCCTTTCAGTACTTCTCTGAATAAACTATTTCATATAACATATTTTGTGTGTGCATATAGTCCAACAGACAAAATAATCAATTACACAAATGACCCTGTTCAAAAGTTTATGAACGTGATACTTAATGTCTTTTGTTAGCTGTTTTGTGTTAGTTGTTTGTCCTAAACAGTTGAACTGCCCACTGTTCTTGTGAAAAAATTCTTTATTTTTCTAGCAACATATTTATATTTGACCCCTTTCCAAGAGTGACTGTATGATTTTGACATCCATGTTTTCACGCTGAGGACAATTGAGAGACACATGCACAACTATACAAGTGGGGGTGAAAACTTTTGGAACGGAATGATAAGGGTAAATTGTACTTGTTTTGTCTTCTGGGAAACATTTAAATCATTTCTGTAGCTTCTGAAGGGCAGTCCTGAATGAAATAATGAGATATTTAAGCAAAATTTACACATCATCATCATCATCCTTCTCAAAAGTTTTCACCCCCAGATCTTTAATGCAACATGTTGCCGCCTTGCGCATCAGTGAATGTTTGAAGCTTTTGTAATAGTTGTGTATGAATCCCTCAAGTGTCATCAGTGTGAAAAGATAAATCTCAATAATATAGGCACTTTAGAAAAGAAATCAGCACCCTTTGAAAGTCATTGTATGAGTTGTACACTGCATGTGTGTACTTCTTCCTTTGAGACGCAGTCTACATTTATAGATTTGTGAAACTCCAGTGCTGGGAGATGTTTAAATTGACATGAAACATTGTAAACACTTTTCTTGTCATCTGCAGAGATGAACAATTAAAACATGAGTCACAAATGATGATGTTCTTCGACTCAGGAGTGAATGATTTCAGCGCTCTGATGTATTGACTCTGTCACCGCGTCTTGTTTGCTAATCCTCTGAAATTAATATTTCACCACAGAATATTGTGAGATCAGCAATAATAAACCCACACTGAGACTTTGAATTTCACAACAAATAATGCAAACGGGGCAGCAGTTTTCCCACTTGTGCAAGTCAAAGGCTATAAATGTCACTCGAAAGAACGATTTATATTTTGCGGAGTCGTATGACTGGGTGAAAGCTTCTGCCTGCTCCATTAGATCCTAATCGCTTTTTATCCCCCTTTTGCCGCAATTATTTTTGCCCGTCTCACTTGCATTATGCTAAATTGTTTCGCTTATTGTGAAGAAATAATTCAAACGGCCCTCTAATCGATGATTGCATAAAGACTGTATCTTAAGAGTGTATAGGTTGTATTTTAGAGTATGAGATTGAAAAGTATTATTGTCAGGCCTATAATTCTGTTCTAGCTGGTTGATGAATGACTGAGCGCTGTTAACAATGCTTGCTATAACTCTAGCGCTCCTTCCACAGCTGTCATATCGTGCCACATTATATAGATTTACACCTTGCTGTATGTTGCCTTTGTTAAACATGGTTCAGGTACAGAGTTTCTCCTCAAATGCACCTTGATTTAAAGGTGGACTCATTTTTTTTCCACTTTCCATAAAGCAAAGTTTGACTTTATTTTATTTATATACTTGTTATTTTTGATAAATTTGTTTTAAAAAATATAGACTTGCATGAGCTGGATTCTACTATCTGTGTCTTCTGCATAATTCATGGTTCATTTTTATCCATAAAAAATTGTTTAGGTCCTGAGGCAAAAAATTCATTCATGCCATAATTTTTTAAATGAAGTGTCAGAAACATTTTGTATTAATGTGAACATTTCTTTACAAGCCAGTTTTATAATGAATAATCTTTATTTCAAAAACTTTTATAAGGGTTTATAATTTATAGTATTATTCAGCTATAATGTAACTACATACAGGACACTTGATCAGCGTAAATTAATAAACACCTGCCATTTTTCTATAAAGGTGACACAGTAAGAATATGTAGGAAAAAATAATTAAATAAATAGAAAATTGTTGAATACTTTATTTAAACTATATTAAATTAATGTGCCAAAAATATATTTATACAGAAATAGCAATTGCATGAAACAATGCATCACATCAGTTTTATTTTAGTATTATTTATATGCTATTATCATATTTACTAATATTAATTTTTTTTTAATTTTGTTATATTTTCAGTTTTTAAATTTTAGTTTTAGTAATTTTTTTGTGTTTTGTCATTTGTATTATTTTTTATTTTTATTTATTTTGCATATTTCTGTTCATTTTTCTTTATAGAATTTTAGTCCTTCAACTTTAGTGCTTAGCTAATTTTATTTCTGTTACTATTTTTTACTAATCAAGTACTAATTTTAAGTATTTTATCTAATATCTGGCTAATATAAATATTTTATTTTATTTTATTTCAACTTTATTGTAATTAATAAAACCATTTGTTAATATTTTTAGTTTTATTTGTTTCTGGATGTCACAACAATGGGAAAGTTAAAGGAATAAACATGTACCTGCACAAATAGATGTTGTTGATTTTCATCTTTGCATTTTTACATTATTTTTGCACAATAAATTTAGCATTTTTAAAAGAGTCTGGTAAATACTATAGTTTGAGTTTTAAAACCATTAAAACAAGAAAGAAAGAGACTGATCTACAAGCTAAATCGTTCTGTAAAACAAGCAATAAATTATTTAGTCCAGCTTTAAAGTTGTTAATTGCATATAGCTTAACGTTTTCTTGTGTTTTGGCTATATATACATGCATTCACACTGCACACCTTTATTTGTTTTTTCCAGCACCATGTGGAAGCCGGTCGACGGGTTCAGAGGGCACTATTTTGTCCCCAAACTACCCTCGCAACTACACCGCAGGCCAGTCCTGTGTGTATGAGATCTCAGTGCCAGGAGAGTTCGGTAAGAAATACACTTTCAACCTGACTGCAAATTAATATAAGTGAACGTCAAGGCTTACTGATAGCAGACCCTATGCTGCTATTGTCCAGAACATACGTGTGCCGCTGTGAAAAGAACCCTTTTAGTGAGGAAAAAAAAAAGGAAACTGATAGAGAAAATAGTTTTTTTCTTTTCATTTCTGAGAATTGGTGTTCCTGTAACTGAATAGGCACAGTAGCCACAAATGAAATGTGCGTTTGTGTATGTTTCTGCAAACAATGGCAGAAATCCTTTAGTTTTAATGGGTTTCTAAAATCAAAATGCAGCGACTTTGTACAGATCACCTCGAGTCATTTTGCCGAACATCAGGGGCGTCAGTGCGGCCCAGCAGGATCAGAACTTCTGAAATGGTTTGGACTTTAAGTCTTTAGGGTAACTGAGATCATGTTTGGAGCTTAAATCCTCACATCAGAGCCTTATTTATCAGAGCCTCATATTTTATGCATGTATGCACTATTTATTTAGTTTTTGCCCGTAACAAGCGACATCAACTGTGCTCAGTATGATACCTAACCATCCAGAAACAAACAAAGGAAAATGCTTTAGTGACCTTACATGAACTGTAAAAACTTTAACTCTCAAGACTACGGATCTTTAACTATGATTGTTTTTGTTGTTCATGGTGTTCTGTAGCTGTGGGCCACAACAAATGACACTTTATTGTACTTTGAGCAGCCTGTGAAAGGTTCAGGGCTGAAATGAAACCTTGAGATGAGACACAATTGATCAGGATCTTCAAGTGCAACTTTTTTGTGTGCCTCTAAAGTTTCTGAAGTTAGACGGCCAGTGTTTCCTTTGTGATGTATGAGACTGTCTACTGTGGTGTCCACGAGTCTGACCACTTTAAAAAATGTGAAATGTTTTTGTGTAAACCTCAAAATAATCACAATGAAATGTTAAAAACTCTGAGCCTGTTTTCAGCTTAGAGTTAAAAGTGGGTATTTGGCGTACTTTACAGCTCAATTTTTTTCCCCCCTAAAATTTATGAATTTTACAGCGCTAAAACTGTTATTTCTGCACTATTTTAAGTCTTAAATGTAACTAGTAATCAAGTGACTCTTTTGTACAGATGATAATTTTTTCTTGCTTCAGTGGAGGCAAAATTTTCCTAGTCACGTAAAAAAAAATGTATATATATATATATATATATTTACTTTTTACTGATAATATACTTTATATGAGCAATATCACATGAGTGGCAGTGCCATATGGCTGATATATCACAGCATGCTGATATTGAGTGTGATATTGTGTTTATACAAATCTCAGTTTGACAGTTTAACAGCTGAGCCCAAGCTTCCGTTACTAATTTAAAAATGTCACTTTAGAACTAGTAACAAAGGAACGTTGAGTTAATGACTATCCTAGAACAACATGCTAAATCATGCTAAAACATGTCAACAACATGCTGATTGTGTTAAAAACATGCTCGCAGCATGCTAGAAAAATGTAAGCAACATGCTAATCATGTTAAAAACATCATAGCAACATGCTAATCATGCTAGAAACATGCAAAGGTGGGTAGAGTACCCAAAAACTGTACTCAAGTAAAAGTAAATGTACTTGAAGAAATATTTACTCAAGTAAAAGTAAAAGTAAAGGTCTGAATAATTACTTGAGTAAGAGTAAAAAAGTATCGGATAAAAAAACTACTCAAGTAGTTAGTTACTAGTTACTTTGGATCATATACTGAATATAGTCTATTTTTATTTAGATATATAGAATAGATATTTAGATAAAATTTATATATATATATATATATATATATATATACACACACACACACACACACACACACACACACACACACACACACACACACACACTGCCGTTCAGAATACTTTTAATGTTTTTTTTTTTTTATGTAATTTATTTCAGTGATGCAAATCAGAATTTTTATCAGCCTGATTTATTATCAATGCTGTTCTTTTTTAGCTTTCTATTCATAAAATAATCCTGAACAAAATGTCACAGGTTCCAAAAAATATTAAGCAGCAAAACTGTTCCCTGTTAAAAAAAAAAAAAAAAAAAAAAAAAAAAAAAAAACAGCTTTTGCTGGTAAGGTATGTTTTGAAGCATGGGATGCTGGTTTGAGCTGATTTAATCTGGTCCTTTGCTGGTTTATGCTGGTTTAAACTGGTCATGTGTTGGTCTTAAGCTGGTCCGACCAACTTAAACCAGCTAAGGACCAGCATAAACCAGCATCCCAGCTTCAAAACATACCTAACCAGCATATGCTGGTTTTTTCAACATCACTGGTAATAAATCAATGAATGATTTCTGAAGGATCATATGACTCTGAAAACTGGAGTAACAGTTGTTAAAAATTCTGATTTGCATCACTGAATTAAATTAAATTTTAAAGTATATTAATTATATATTATAAATGTGTATGTTTATAACCTCTGACACGGAGAAGAGTGAAAACTCCTCACATGACCTCTACTGAACATCTGAACATAACGAAACAAATACACATTGACGGATCTTCTTCCGTCTGTTCTGCTAAATGTAAACAAATGTAGCCTTTATTTCTGCAAGCGTAAATATTGTGAAAATATCAATATTAATTGTATCTAGGCAAAGGCATTCCTCCTGGAACTAACGCGGGTTTGGCGGGTGTTCATTTCATTCTCTGTGACAGCTTATTTAATGAATAAATTATACATTGAATTTAATGTGTAAGGTACATGTACAACAAAATGGTAATGTCATAGTGGTATCGTGTACTGTAATTGAATCTCTACCTGTGGAACCGACAGCACACGCGGTGTTCATCTAATAAAGATCTTCATAGCTAGCAAACCATAGCCTTCGCAGATTTGCTTTCAGCTGACTGTAGATCCAAAGCCACGTCTTCAGCGCTCTTTCTGTTACAACTCTTCAGTGAGAACCGCTTCAGACGATCAGCGCGTGCGGCAGAACTGAACGAATCATTCAAACTGATTCGCGAACCGATTCACTGGTCTGCCAATTGGTTTGATCAAGCCTTCGAACAGAATTGACTCAAAAGAATGAATCATTTGTGAACGGGCATCGCTCATTGCCCAGAAAAAAGTAGACGGCGCGTTTGGAATAAATTGAAGGATTTTTAACTTGTATTACATTAAGATAAAGTAACGAGAGGAGCGTCGCCCACAGTAACGAAGTATCACTAAAAATGTACTTGAGTAAGAGTAAAAGTACCCATTTTTAAATATACTCTAAAAGTATTAGTTACCCAAAAAATTTACTCAAGTAAATGTAACGAAGTAAATGTAACTCGTTACTACCCACCTCTGGAAACATGTTAACAAACTGTCAACGTGCTAATCATGCTTAAGGCTAGTTAAGGTTAATCACGATAGAAACATGCTAGAAACATGATTAGCAACATGCTAGCAAATATACTAATCATTTTAGAAACATGCTAGCAACATGTTAACAACATGCTAATCATGCTAAAAAGGTGCTAGCTAGGGTCCTAATAGATAGATTAGATAGGTGTTGATAACATGTTGCTAGCATGATTTAACATGTTGCTAGCATAGGGTGAACATACGTCCAGTTTTTCCCGGGCATGTCCTGGCCAGGATTTCTATATTGCCTAAAATGTCCAGGTTTTAGCTTTGTTTTCATACTTGCTGAAAGTAATGGTTGAAAAGTAGTTTGACCAATAACATTCAAGCATTGTACATAATCGACCAATCGTGGCACGCGAGAAGGTGGGATCTACAGAGAATGGTCAAAGTGATGCTACTTTTTGATCATTCCCTTCAGCAAGTATGAAAACCTGGACATTTTAGGCAATATAGAAATCCTGGCCAGGACGTGTCAGGGAAAAAGTGGACGTTTGGTTTCCCTATGTTAGCAACGTGTTAAATCATGTTAGCAATGTGCTAAATCATGCTAGCCACATGTTATCAACACCTATCTAATCTTTCTAAACTTCAAGCATTTACAAATGCGGCTTTCTCAAGCCAACTTCAAAGTTTGTTCACAAACTTTACTCATCTAGTTTATTATAATTTACTTCATAATCATATATTATTATTATTATTTTTTTTTTTTAAATGTAAGCATTTTTGCTAGTTGTCATTTTTGACCCCACATCTAATTTCAAGCACTTGTTTTTTAATGAGATGACTATTGCATTTAAGGCTGTTTTTGACTTTTGGTTTGTTTGGTCTGTAGCTGAGTTAGATGACGCCTGTCACACTGTAATATTTGGTTCTGAACTGTGATACAATTTCATCATCAATGTGCGTACCGATGGGAATTCTAGCGGCAGCTGTTTACTACTGTAGCAAGGGACTGTGAGAAGAAGATGCTAGTTTTGCTGTTTTATTTGTGTTTTTTTTTTTTTTTTTTTTTTTTTATTGCCAAAACTTTAGATGCACAAAAAAAAAAAAAAAAAAAAAAAAAACGAACAAAAAAAATACACTTGTGTCAGTTTGCCACCAATGCATTGCAATCAATGTACCGAATGCAAGCAGCAATGAGAAATGCATGATTTTATAATTGGCAACACACATTATATGTAATGAATTGTGATTCATTTTTGAAGTTCTTTCGTATCAGTTTCAAACCTTACATGAATTGTCTATGAAGACAAAGGTTTGCGGCAAAAACTGTAGTGTGAAAAGACACATCCTGAAATTAATTTGACTTAACAGGAATTTGAATGGCCCTTCTTTCATGTGTTTTATCAATTTCAAACTCTCTCAGTTTGCAGAAGTTTATATTAATACGTCTGTTTTAACTCGACTAAATGTTTTCCTGTGAATGCTTGTAAAATGAGGGTACCACGCCGTGGGGCATCTGACTTGATTATGAAAGTGTTCTGATTAAATGTAACTGTCTGTAGGAAGAGAGACACAGAATAGAGAACAGCAACCACTGAAGGTCTTCCTAAAATATCACATCAAACAGGACTTGAAGTTCTCAACTTCAAAAAAAAAAAAAAAACCTCTCATCTCAGAGTTTTAGACGTTTTCATCCTCCGTTTCGAAGTAGAACGTGGTCAGGGACTTTCACTCGGTAGTATTTTAAGACTTTAAGGACAGTACCTTATATATTTTTGTACAAATATTTAATGCAAATAATTCCCATACATTGTTTGAACTGTTTTTCTTTGACTTAAATGAATTCAAAGAAATGGTAAAACTTGTCATCATTCAAAGAGACCGATATCTGGTCAGCAGAACTTTGGGTTCATGAACTGCAACAAAACAAAGAGGTGAGAATCAGCAGTTTTGCTTAGAAATTCATAGATTTATTCTTCTGGCTGACTTTGGTCTTGATCAGTAACGGTGTTTTTCAGTGTCCTAACCAGGCAAGTTTGCAGCAACAAGCAACCATTTGTCTTTCCACACTGATTTTGAAAATGCAGAATGATGTGAAACAATCACAGCCAATCAGAATATATTTGATGAACATATTTAAAGTGGGCGGTACTTGTTGGCGCATTGTCAAAGAAAGAGTGATTGACAAAATGTTGTCCTGCCATTTGTGCATCGCTTTAATGATGTTGCACCTGATTTTCTTTTGGGTCTTTTTTTTAAGAATACTTTTATTCAGCAAGGATGCATTAAACTAATAAAAAAAAAAAGATATTTATAATGTTACAAAAAAATCTGTTGTAGTAAGTGTGACACTGAGGACTGGAGTAATGGCTGCTGAAAATTCAGTTTTGCATCATTTTTTAAATGTTTAAATAGAAAACAGCTATAATTTTTTTTTTTTTTTTTTTTTTTTTTTTTTTGCTGTTTTTGGTCAAATAAATGGTCATTTTCTTTCAAAAGCATCAAAGAATTGTACTGATCCCAAACTATATGTATATTCGTTTTCTTCTTTTCTAAATTTAAAGTAAAAATAATTTCAAAATGTTTAGTTTCTTAATAGTAGTTGCTAGTAGATCATGTAGATCATGTTAGTAGATCATGTTATTCCCAAGCCAATAAACAAATAAATAATAAAAGCTTTTCACAATCTAATCTTTTGGTGTTAATATTCCTCATTGACTACTCTTGGAAATGTATTATGGAAGTAAAATGTTATGGAAGTAATTTTATGACATTAATACCTGAAAGGAAAACGCATCACCAAAACATCAATTAATGTTTTTTTTGTTAAAAAAAACAAACAAACAAAAAAAAAAAAAAACACCTTGTTTGGAGAACAATAAGATGGTGGTGCATTAACTTAGTAATATTTTCTCCTCTGAACAGAACTGTCGGAAGAATTTATTTCTCATTTAAGCTCGTCAGTTATACAGGACCTTTTGAACAGAATAATCAGGCCGTTCTCTGTTTCTTTGGCCAGCTTTTAATGTTTAATTATTCTGTCACAACTAATAAATCCAGACTTTTTTAAATAGCATCTGTCTTTTGAGAGCAAAACTGAATTATTCACAGCTGCCAAACGAGTGCCGTAGGCATGAATTGTACATATTAGACTCCAGCGTGCATGTTTATAGAAAGTTGTCGACCAACCGTACATTGTGCATCTGGGCAGTACGGGAGAAAATCTGTTCCCGTTGTACCGGAGTCCCTCAGCGTTTCCAGCATATGAGAAATCTTGGCAGCGTCGTGAGAGCTACTACATTAGGGACTTTTGTTTTTATTACATTTTTATTACATTTATGTAAACCGCAGCAGACAGCTTCGTGTTTCATGCAGTGCCTGGGTCTTTTTATGCCAGTCACAATGTCTTCGATGTATAGTTGCATTGCTCATGCTAATCCCAACTTGCTCCCTGTCAACAGTCCAAATTCACACCCCCTTAAACTGGTGGCAGATGTTCCAAAGAGCGTGAGCGCAAAAATCTGGCCCCGAGGACATGTGGATCGTCCCGTACGTTGGCTGTGCGCATGAGCGTGAGGATGTGCCCGCGGGCCTGTGTTGCATCAAACAGTGGCGAACGACTGCAGCCGCCCACGTGCGTAGCTGTGGATTCAACAAAGCCATCATACACTCAATCGCCCGAACGTGTTCATTTCCACATCTGAGTGGGGACATCGGTCATTCACGATTGTTGCACCTTTGCGCTCTCCGTCTCGAGCCGAACTATGGGTTAATGCAATTAACATGAAAGCCAGTATTGAAGAACTAAGCTCTGAATAAATATTAAAAGGCACCTATTGAGCTTTTTTTATTTTACTTGTACTTAATAGTCATGTGAATCTGCAGAGTTGCAAAGCACAAATGATGCATTCAAGTCGTGTCAGAAAGATCATATTTACGAGTTGAATGAACAAAACCATAACATTTCAGTGAGAAAATATGGGAAACACAAATAGATGCAGCATCTGTATTGATGGTAATTTTGTTCAAATAAGTGAAATTATTCTTTCTTTCCATTTAAAATTAAACCAGATGAGCTGCATGTACAGAATACCACAGTATTGTACAATTATGAGAATGTATAACAATTTAATTTGTAACACCTTCATAAACTGAATAACAAAATAAGCAAAAACACACTTGATGCACATTCTTTATTCGTCATTTTGTAGAAGTAGAGTTGAAAAAAATTGCCATCTTTTTTCGACCAAAGTACCTTGGAACACACCTCACAATTACGACTTCACAACTTGTAAATGCGTACTTCCCTAAAGAACTCACCAAAATCCACACCAACTTCTCTCCAACAGAGAAAACACTAAAAGTTAAAGTAAATAAAACAGATTATTGGAGTGCATTGTACAAGAAAATGTTTTTTCTTTCTAATTCAAAATTTCAAATTCAGTTCCATTTGTCACTTGCTTATTTGTGAAATCTACAAGCAATTTCTGAGTCAAGATTTCTTTTTACAACATTTTTTTTTTTTTCAGTGCACTTGCCTGAAATATTTTAGAAACAATTTTAGCTCAGAAATTGCTGGTAAATTTCACAAATAATTGCAAAAAGACAAGTAGCACATTGTATTAAATGTGAAGTTTAGAAGTAGAAAGACTGAAAAACATAGTCCTGTAATCTTTATTTACTTTGGAAAATATTTTTTGTGGCGCACTTACAACTTCTGATGAAGCCAATTATGATACGATGCGTTAAATTTCAGTCACATGCTCTAACCAACTGACCAATCCCAACAGACTGATTCAGCTGACCAATCAGAGCAGTCTGGGCTTTTCGGAAAGTTCTGCTTGATCGTAGGCTTCATTGATCTGAGCTTATGCACCTCAGTTTTGGAGTGAACATTGCCAAAATTATCCACAAATTTTTTTTTTTTTTTTCCACTTTATAATGTATAAGACATAATGTGAGATTTACAAGAGATTTTTTAAAAGGCTTGATTTTCAGCTCAGCACAAGAGTTAGCGAGACAGGAACTAAAACAGAGTGAAAAGAGGTGCTGCAGCAATGTAGATTATGAGATAAATGTTTCTTTTTTTCTCTCTTTAAATCATGTAAATATATTCTAGCAGACCCCAAAAATGAAATTATGAACTTTTAAATGAGCATAATATGGGCACTTTAAACCGATGTGGGCCAGCAGTCAAGATGAGGGCCGAGGAGCACGTAAAGCATTAACTCTCGAGTTGTTTTAGTATGAAACTTTTCCTTCATTGTCACTGGAAAGCAAGTCGTCGGGGTTTGTGAACATTGCCTGCGGCTAGCCTGGTGGGTTAGTAGCAGGGAACATGCTGAGAAGAATCGTACTCCAGAGAGATGAGTCACAGAGTTTTAACTGCTGCAATACGACTTTCAGCTCTCCGCCGCTTTGCTACCACAAATGTTTGTCGTTGTTGTTGTTGTTACTGTCTGTTGCGTCGCCTTGAATAATTGACACTGAGTTCGTTTCAAAGCGGTGGGGGTTTATATCCATGTTTTCTGTGTGCGTTTGAAGTTCTGTATTGTACTAGCATTGAGGCGTAGCACCGGGCCTCCCCGTGGATGGGAATGTAGTTTGAGCTCCAGGCCTTTTCCTTTCTTCCCTTCATTGTCGCGTGGAGGTCTAGTTAGCCTCTAATCCACCTGCTGACTCTCTGTTGTTGAAGGAGCGTATGGTGTTGACCTTATTTTTGACATTTTTTATATTTGTACTCCTCACTGTACAGGAAATAATGTGGATAATGTGATGGGCAATTTTTCAGTAGTTTAACCTTGAAGGTACGTGTTAATCACAGACTTGCATAAGACTTCATTCTTACCGTTGTAAATAGAGTGCAGTCGGGTTCCTGCAAGTACAATACCATTTATTCTGTCTGTAGAGAAAGTGGCTTTTTAGATAGTGTTTAAACCACTCAAGACAAATCTACCATGAGCCGTGAGGTAGTTGGGTGATGATCCATAAGCTGTCATGTTTACAGTAATGCAAAAAAAAAAAAAAAAAAAAATCTGATTGAATTGTTGAATCTTAAGTGAATGACCGAAATGCCCCTTTTTTTGTTTTTGTTTTTGTTTTAAAGTTGTTTGTTTATTTAGCTAGCTAGTTGGTAAGTTAGGTAGTTAGTTTTAGTATTTTATGCCTGCCAAACTTCATTTACTAACTAGCTATCATTTAAATTGTTTAACAGTGTTAGTTAGTGTTGAATAGTTAGTTTAGTGTTGAATTTTTGTTTATTTTTTTGTTAGTTTTCACTCTGTAATTAATACTTTAACAATTATTATAGTTACAATTTTTTTGATAGTCCACTTTAGATATTCTACTAAAAGTAAGTAACTTTGCAATCAGTTACTTTCTTTTTTTAAAGAAAGTAACTGAGATCTATCAGTCTGGAAAAGGTTATAAAGCCATTTCTAAAGCTTTGGGACTCCAGCGAACCACAGTGAGAGCCATTATCCACAAATGGCGAAAACAAGGAACAGTGGTGAACCTTCCCAGGAGTGGCCGGCCGACCAAAATTACCCCAAGAGCGCAGCGACGACTCATCCAAGAGGTCACAAAAGACCCCAGAACAACATCCAAAGAACTGCAGGCCTCACTTGCCTCAGTTAAGGTCAGTGTTCATGACTCCACCATAAGAAAGAGACTGGGCAAAAATGGCCTGCATGGCAGAGTTCCAAGACGAAAACCGCTGCTGAGCAAAAAGAACATAAAGGCTCATCTCACACAAATTCGTTTTAATGGCACTACTTTTATTAACGCACGATTAACGCAGTGCGCATTTTCTGTTTGACCCGTGGCCTAGCCCATAGTTGGAGAAATGAAAATGCACAGTGTTGCCAACTTAGTGACTTTGCAGACCCCTTTAGCTATTTTTTTTTTTTTCCCATCAAAAAAGCTGTTAATGTCGAGCTCAGATCATTTTGATTGGTCCTGCATTGCGTTTCATTTCCCATTCCTCAGGGGACGGTAATGTCCAACCAGACGGCATGTGACCTCCGTACGGAGCATGTGGAGAATAATGTTACTTATTTGACATTGTGTGAAGATCAAACGCCACATGGTTCTTGTATAACAAACAACAGAAGAGCCAATTAGTCAGCAGCCTTTGTGTCTGTCAGAATTAATTGTGCAGTGAATGCATGATATTGATTTGTTGACTCATATCCTGTACCTTCATTATAATAAGATTGGATAAGCTTGCCAAACCACATGCCCGAAAGGGACTTTGGCATCTCATTCGCTGAAATATTAATTCCAGGAGTCGTACGCTCCCACTGAGGGCTTGTTATTGACTGCTGATAATAGAGGTGGCTGCAAAAGGAGCTGATATATGAGGTGTAATTAGTAAAAACACAATGCATCAAGTAGTTTGTCTGTCCAGTGAACATGTGTGATGTGTGACAGCTGATCAGATGATGATTAATGTTTGACATTCTGTTATGAAAAGCTGGATTTTGGACCGGTAAGATACTGTTAAAAATGTTGATGTGGCTATTAAATAATACTGACAGTTTTCATTCATAAGCCATGTTATTTGTCATTGTAATTTATAATTACATGTCTGTAATATGTAAACTGTTTCTCGTTCTGAATGCATATATGCATGCATAAATTAATCAATAAATAAGATCACAATAACACTTGTAACTACTAATTTATCATAGTGCAAAGAATAAAAAAAAACTATCATTAATTAAATACATTGATTTATCTGGTTATTTTTTATTATTTTAAAATAATTTATACTTTATTGCTCAACTGTAATTTGATGTTTAATTGTTGACCTGCAGATATGCCTCCATAGACCTGATATCCAATTAATACATATTGGAGATGAGCATATATTGAAATATTTATAAAAAATAAGGAAAATGGTTGTGTAAAAATATTTAAGCAAACTTTAAATGCCGGAGAATGGATATTTATACTATAGCTAAGATGTGTCTCATAAATATTAATTAGTTTCATGACTAGGCACTCCATATTAATATCACCACATTAATATTCATGAGACAAAGCTATGTGAATATATCATTAACATTCTGAGTGAACTTGTGATTTTTTTTTTTTTTTTTTTTTTTTTTTTTGCGACCGGTGGACGATAAAATGGGTGAAAAATGCCAGACTTGCTTTGGAGTAGAGACCTTATGCCATTGCAACATAGAATTGATTGAATAAAGGATATTTTTCCTAACACTTTGTTTTTGTTCTATAGACTACAGAATTATAGAATTTATTCATGAGATGCAAAGCTGAATTTTCTTGATTTCGTGATCCTTTGGAAATTATTTGCTGATTTGCTTCCAACAAACATTTCTTATTGTTATCAGTGTTGAAAATATATTCAAATGGAGAACAGTAATTTTAAATTGTAACAATATTTCATAATATTATTGTTTTTTACTGTATTTTTAGTAGATAAATGCAGCCTTGGTAAGCAGAAATGACGACATATATATATATACACACATACATATATGTGTGTGTATATATATTTATATACACACATATATATTTATGTGTGTGTGTGTGTATATTAACTATTCCAAATGTTTTTTTAAGAAGCAAAATATATTTAAGGATATAATATTATAATATTATTATTACCTAAATGTGTCCTATTTTTTACAATTTTTACTGGAAAAACTTTAAGAATTTTTTTTTTTGTAATGAAACTGAAGGATTACATTTTGTGATTTTTTCTTTTTTCTTTTCAAATTATAGAAAGTTACCCACTAATTTTTTTACAGGTGTTTTTTACCTGTATTTTGAATTTTGCATTTCTTTAAGGGTTGTCAGTAAAATAATGTCTCGATAATGAGCTGCCAGTACTTTTTTCTGTTATTTTACAGATTTATTTCTTACAGTCCTCTGCAGTCTTTTGTGTGAGTTCACTGTTTCTTTGCTTTACCTGCTCAGGTTAACGTCATGTATTGCTGAAATTGACTTAATATGTGCTGCTGCTTTCAAATGAAACAAATGTGCAACTACCGTACCTCGTCCAATTACATGAAATATATTTCTTTTAAATGCCTGAAAGTAAAAAGGGCGAGCAAGTTTGACTGTGAATTATTCATAGGAAATGACAAACATATGGCGCTGTTTTTCTCACCTTGTGCTCTGGCGTTCTATAGCGTTTTATCATCTGTCTAATGTACGGCGATTGCCTGAAGGCAGACTCTGTTGCAAGGCCCTCGGGCGAACCAGATTTACTTACTCTCTTTAGAGTTTGAGTATCGACTCCTCTGCTGGTTTATAGCTTTATTTAGAGTTGCAATATTAATTTATTGCATTTCCCTGCAGAAGTTTGAATCTCTTGTTAGGGCTTTTGTGCTGTGACTTCGGTAGAGTTGGTTACTGCTAAATTCAATAAGTGATGATTGTGTTGGGAGCACTGCTATAAGGGGGGACAGAAATATGAGCTATATTGTTGAAGGTGTCATATACTGGAAGTTTTATTAGCTCTAGGACTACTTGTTTCACCCGAAGTCCCTTTGAAAGCCATAAGAGACAACACCATTTCTGTTATGCCTTCAACCCATATAGAAGTACCATCAAAAATGAGATGTCTAACATATCAGTTGCATTTCTGAATGACTGAATGCATGAATAGTATTAACATATAAATTAATTGTAATAAAATGTATATTATTTTATTGGGAAGAATAAAAATCAATGCATCATTAATGAGCTAAATGTTATATGGTTATTTTAATTTTTTAAAATTATTTTAAAATACTATTTCTACGAGTAAATAAAGTAAATAAACCATACTTTACCATATACAGTATCACACTTCTAACTACTACTATGTAGAAATTTGTAAATATATAAGTAATATATATAAGGGAAACAAGTCAATTTAGCTCAAAGGAAATCATTCATGATTTTATAGGGAATTTGAACAGAATCACTGTTTCACGGCTGATCACTGAATCGGCAGCGAGTCACTGAACGAGCCGTATAACATCAACTCTGCACTGGATATTACAATCCAAAATATAGTGAACACACTATTAATAAGCACAGTAACAAGATCGGCAGATTAAGACATTAACTTGTAAGCACAAAACACAAGATACTTCTCTTTTCAATATAAATAAGACTTTATTTATATAAATCTAAGACATGTAAACTAATCTAATCTAACACATGAACACACGCATTCACACATTCACACGTTGCAGAAAGAGAGGAAAGGATGAGTTTACAGAATGAAAATGTGAAATCCCAAGTTTACAGCAATATGTGCAATTGCCTATAGACCTGAACCATCAATCATTTGACCCTCGCATTGAGTTTCTCAATGAGGCTAAAATTTATATTAAACTGCACCGACTCAGCAAAAGTCTGGAGGTTGTACTTGCTTGTGTTGCCTTAAGGGATTCCCTTGTGTCCTTGTCATCTTTGGAGAAAGGGGTTTCCCGAGGTTGCTGATTGGCTGAGTTCAGTGGTCTTTTGTAGTAAAGTCTTGGGCGTTGGCTCTTGATGCGGAGTTGGTCTGGTTGAAGTTTGGGCGGGTGCAGTCGGAGCTGGACTTTGCGGCAAACTTAACTTAACGAAACTCTCACGGAAAGACAAGAAATTAAAGTAAAAGAATAAAAGAATGTATCGAGACTAGGTGGGTTTTCTTCTCATTGTGTTGGCAGCTGGCACGTAGGCCAGAGCACGCTCAAAGAGCAGCGTCAAAACGCGGTGGCAAAAGAGAAGAAGAAGAGAAGCAGAGGAAGAGCCAAGAGAGCTGTCCTGAGTATTTAAACTCGGCTTCTAGACCGTCCTATCTGGACGTCTTGACCAATTAAAAATGATCTTGGCTCGTGGTGTTGTATGTTTCTCCTCCCCATTCATAAATCTAACATGTTATCTTATCAGTCATATGGTCCAAATGTTCCCGCTCTTACAGAGTACAATTTTGGACATGATTTCTCTAACAAGACTGTGGTACATTTGACAAAGAATTGATTGGAAGAAACATTTAAAGCATGATTTTTCAAACTCATACATACCAAACATGAGTATTAAGTCTTAAAACTATTCCCTAGTTATTAAAAGACATACATCATATGTGATTAAAACATGATGGTTAATCGTGTGGGTTACATACATGATATGGGGTTATGCATAAACATGATAAGTCCTTTTAAGATGATTTTGGTGCATCTATATGTGAAAAGGCAGTTTCTGTACCGTTCTGTGAACATAAGGACATGTTCTCTGTGAAGACTAGAGAGGTTAAAAGGTCTCTTAAGGAATTTCAGTCTCCATCTTTGTCTTCTATGTGGAGAGCTGGGTTAACCCACCCAATGAAGTCTCTAGCTCGTGATTTCGATCACAGATTTACAAGTAACGGCCATATCTTTGACCATCAGTCCTGATTACTTGCCCCAAATTTGATCGTCGCCTTCCTGAATTGGAATTATCAATAAGTGTTCTTTTGTTTGAATGTTGCAAGCTGTTCTGTGAAAGAGGTTTGTTGGTTTGCTTTCTTCAGAGGGCTGGAGCTAGGAATCTGATTTATGACGAACATCCTGTTGCAGCCTTGGGATCCTCTCTGGAATTTCGGCTCCTCATGTTTCAATGTTCAGATCGAATCTTAACTTTGTCTGACTCGTTCTGATCCTACAACTACTACTAACATCCTAACTACTAACATTAGTTAGTTAGGCAAATATAATTGATTTTTCAAAAGTAGTTTATAGGTAAGAATAACATTTTCTTTAATTTAGTGTTTTTTTTTTTTTAAATTATTTTAAAATAATAAAATACTATTTCTATGAATAAATAAATACACAAAACAAATAGGCTGAGATCTCCATATGAACTTAAACAAGTCTCATCGAATTCTTTCATGGACAAATGATCTATCCACATTCATTTATTACTGCATGTAAACAGCTAAAGAATAATTTGCAGATTTTCAACCAGTGTTGTACTGTTAGTAATATAAGTAAATGAACAATTGTATTATTTTTCTGTAACCTGCACCACAATATCCTGTTTATTTGCCAGCAGAACCTTTACCCGCTGTAGTTTTATAAAAATAAATAAATAAATAAATAAAACTACAGATCATACTTCTGCATGTTTGCATCCCCACTCTTGGATATTGTGATGAAGCCCAGTGCATTGTGGGTGTTGAAGTTTTCCTACCTTTTTTGCCACAGCTGTTATTCTCTATTCATGTAGCACTGATTTAAGAAAAGAAAGAAAGAAAGAAAGAAAGAAATTGTGTTACTACTGCATTAAAAGCCGACATTTATTAAACCCTCATCTTGCCAGCGGTGACTTACCACTAACTCATTTTGTCTACAAGTATTATAAAGTAAATAAGGTCATGTTTGATTTCAAGCTGACTCGATTTCATTCTATAAAAGAGCAACATCTCAGCAAAAAAAAAAAAAACCTTCCTTTGGGAAGTGATGCCAGCTGATGAAAAATTTGTAGAGATGCTATACTGACCTGCATGGATATAAATACACAGTAATCAGGTCTTATATACTAAAGCAAATGAGTTACGGCCAGTAAACAACAGCGAATGTTTTTTAAGAAGACTCTGTTTTTTCCCTCTGTTTCTCACTACAGTTCTCTTCGGCCAGTTTATGTTCTTCCAGACGACCCCTAATGATGTGCTGGAGATCTTTGACGGGCCATCAACAGAGTCTGCGCTCCTCACCTCTGTGCACGGCTCTCACTCAGGTAAAAGGCTTTGTTTACCGCCACCGCGTGAGACCAACTAAAGGCACGTCTGCCGAGACGAGATGACATTAAACTACATCTAGGACTGCTGCAGTCAGATCTCATTCCCAAAACTGTTCCGCTGCGCTGAATGTCGTGTTGTTGTTAATGTGCTTCTGACATGCAGCTGGGATCCAGAAATCTGAGACCACATTGAAAATCTGGGACTTTTTCACCATTTAAATATGAAAATAAACTGTTAGGATTTTGATCTGAAATAAAGAAATAATTTTAGATTCTGCACTGTTTCTATATAGTATAATATAATATAATATAATATAATATGATATAATATAATATAATATAATATAATATATAAAAAGTTTAGTAATGTAATTAATTTATAATATAATACTTTTTCAGTACATTTAATAATAATAATAATAATAATAATAATAATAATAATAATAATAATAATAATATTTTTACATTATTATATTTTTATTTCAGTTTATTATATTATATTATATTATATTATATTATATTATATTATATTATATTATATTAGAGTGTCATTAAAGCTCATTTTTTTCAATTCAACTTTTCACTCAAGTTATGCTGATACTGTACATAGTTTATAATAAAATATGTTGTATTAAAATATAAAAGGATGCAACACACATTTTCACTCATAGCCTCAGACCTTTGGACCGTTCTTGTTGGTGTACTGAAGAAACATGATTTCCTTTAACCCTGTCAGTGTGGCAGCGCTCAGCAGATATATTGATGGTCTCATTTAAGCTGTCGTTGTTGCTGCAGACAGATAACAGAACTGTTTTTCTTTTCCTCACCTCCTCAAATTTCTCATTTGATAGGAGAGCCATTGCCGCTGAGCTCTGCCAATGAAATCACCATCAGGTACAAAACCGAGGGACCAAACACAGCTAAAGGTTTTCATTTTGTCTATCAAGGTTTGTACTTCTCAACTAATCTCTAGTAAACTTGAGGTTACTTGTGCTATTTTTGCAGTATGCAATATGTACACTGTACACAACATGTTTTCTGTATGTGTAAAAAATGTAAAAGATATTACAAACTTTTGAATGGTAGTATATATTTGTTCTTTCTTTTTGCATTTCTGCAGCTGTTCCGAGGACTAGCGCTTCCCAGTGCAGCTCCGTGCCCGAGCCTCGCTACGGGAAGCGCATTGGGAATGACTTTGGATTGGGCACGGTGGTGCTTTTCGAGTGTAACCCAGGTTACACTCTTCATGGTGCCAGTGCCATCAGGTGTGAGGCAGTGCCCAACACACTGGCCCAATGGAACGGCACTGTGCCAACATGTGTCGGTATGTACACCCCCACACGTCTGTGTGCTCAATACTGCCCCCTGCTGCTGAGGAAGACCTGTGGCGTGGACGTAAGCTATGACCAGATGACCAGGCTGAGATAGAGGCTCTGTTCCAAAACTTAGTGCGCTGCCCTCGTAAGGAAGCATTTTAGGTGCATCCCAGGCTGTTCCGAAATAATTTTACAGCCTTCTAAAATTCCCCACAAGACCCATAATGCACTGCAAAAGAGTTCAGCAAAAAGTGAGAGAAATGTTGATCAGACATATCATGACTTAAATATTTAAAGTATATGTTTATGTGTTTGTATATGTTTAGTAGTTATTCATTTTCATAGCAGTATTTATTTTAGATTAGATTAGATTAGATTAGATTAAATATTATATTATTTTATATTAGAATAGATTAAATGAATTTATGACAACAAGATAAAGGAATTTATACTTTAATTAAAGGTATACTTTAATTGCATGTCTTAAATTGTATTATTCATATTATTCATATTGTCAGTAATAGAATACTATATATATATATATTAATGAAATTAAGTAAAAGTTCATTTTAAATTTTACTAGATTACTGAAATTATTAATTAATAGTAATTATTAATTTTATATTAGTATTTATACATGTATATTGTTATATCAGTATGTTGTAATAAATACATTAATAACAATGAAATAAAAAATATCCAAATTAATCAAAGATTATATATTTTAATTATGTTTCTCAAATTGTATATAATATAATATAATATAATATATGTTTCAATTACATGCTATTTTATTTTAGATATTACTAGATTACTAAAGTTTTACTTAATTATTTAATTGTATTTATAATTTCTATATTGATGTCTACACATTTTTAGTATATTATAGATTAATATAATATATACATTAACATCAAAGTTAAGAAATGTTGCATTATTTTACCTATTATTTGCGTGTTTTGGGAATTTTTAGGCATGATTATTAAGTAATTCAATTATCACAATCTTTGCCTAGCAACATGTTAATGCCAAAGTTCATTGAAATCAATTGTTAGTGAAGTTAAAAATTTGTGAGCATTCCAGATAAGTCATGTACAGTATGTAGTTCCATGGTGGTTTGGATGCTGGTCCTTAGAAGTCACTCACTATGTTGTGCAACAGAGCCGGAGAGATTTGAGGGGGTTTTATTAAAAATAAATGTTCTGGGAGCTAATGGATACAGGAGCATTCACACAGTGTGGAGGCCCCCATGAAATGCAATTTCAAGTAAATGCGAATCTCGGGTAAATCTCTTGATGCAAGTTGACAGAATACTTTCCTTCTAGCCGTGTCCTCATGCAATTTAATAGAAATGCTCCTATGAGAGAATCAACAGGCGCTGGAAGCAAAGCCGCCATCCTTACGCTCTCACCAACCAAACAATGCGGCATCATTTTCTCAGCGTATAGAGCAAATAGTCATGATTTTGTAGTACAGAACTCAATATCTTACTGTTTTTTTTTTTCTCCTGATATCCTTTCATCGTCATTTTTCACCTTCACTCTTATTCTTGGATTTAATTGGTTTGTTTTTTTTAAAGCCTTACCTTAAGATTTCTATGTAAATGGCTTCTGATAAAAATGATAAAATCACTGTATCGATCAGCCTCACATTCATAACCAATATTAAATAAATAGTTCACTCAAGAATTAAATTTACTGTTAATTTACTTACCCTTAGGTCACCCAAGATGACCTTTTTCTTCAGTAGAACAGTCAAGATGATTTTTTTAGCTGAAACCGTGGTCCTTGGTGATTCATAAAATGCAATTCAACAGCTACCGTCACTTTTGGAGTCATAAAAGGGCATATCAAGCAACACACAATTAATACCCGTGGCTCATGACAATATATTGAGGTCTTATGAAGTGAAACAAGCAGTCTGTGCAATAAACTGAACATTATTGACAACATTATTTTTATTGAAATGAACTGTCTGACTCATTTAAGGAAAATAATCAAACTCTGTTTGCCTGAGGCTCTGGATTACAGGTAATAATGTTGTAAATAATATTCAGTTTCTTGCACAGACCGATTGTTTCACTTCATAAGACCTCAATATATCGTTAGGAGCAATGAGTAATCATTTTGTCTTGCCTGTATATGCTTTTTTTACTCTAAAGTGATGGTAGCCATTAACTTGCATTTTATGAATCTCCAAGGACTACGGTTTCTGCTAAAAATCTTCTTTACTGTTCTGCTAAAGAAAAAAAGTCATCTTGGATGGCTTGAGGGTGAGTAAATTACCATCAAATTTCATTTTGGGGTGAACTACCCCTTTACAAACCAATGAAAAGTGTCCATTTTTAACTCCTCTTAGAAATTAGCAACTGAAAATGATCAAATCCCTCCTTTCTTGTGCGGTGGTGCTTTAAGAGGGTAAATCAAATGCCGCACCTCTGACAGTTACACCTGTTATCATTGATTATTTCCGCTAAAGGGAAAAGCCTCAATGAATCACCGGGAGTTTTATATTCATTTTTACAGTGTGTGGGCTTTGCACACAGGGTTGCTATTGGTAACCGCTCCACGTAATTCTTTTTTTATGGCATTTTCTGCACAGGTGCTGCAGGTCCATGTGTCCATTACTGGATTCACCTTTGTCGCTTTATGTCTTGTCTCCTGATATAATTCTTAAAATAACATGCACGCACATTGTTTTGGGGAAGTTTTGATGCTCATTATTCAGCAGCTAATGTCCTGGCTTAGTGATTAGCGCACAGTCTGACGTGTTGAGCCGTGGTCCTCACGTGGGAGGCACAGGTTCAGTTTCAGACATGTCGGATCCCCTTCCACCTCCATTCCAGCCTTTTATTAGGGATGATAATAGGCAGATCTATTTTGACACACATCTGCCGTCACCTGTCGGTCACACACAGGGTTGGCGAATTGAGTTGGTGCCAGTACTGCAGAAAGATTGCTATCATTGGCTTCAGTTTAGTATTAAAAAGATGTAGTTTTGGTAATACCGAGCATTGGTGCTGAAGTACCTGTATGAAAAATAGCTAAGCTAACTACACTGAAGCTGTTTAAAGGGAAATGTCTCTATATAACAAATACTATATAATAATTAGTATTTAATTATTCATTTTTAGTATGTTTAATGTAAAAATAATAATATACAATAAAAAATATAAAATAATAATAATTAAAATAAAATTGTATTCATTTTATTAAAATACCATATAGTTATATTTTAATTAATCTAAATTAGTATTTTAATGCTACTTAATTCTGCAAATAGAGCATTAATCTAAATTAGAGTGACAACAATAATTTTACTGTAGTATTTCAAGGGAATATTAATGTTTCGTATTTACAAATCTAAAATTCCAAAATAATAATTAAATTACAATCTAAATAATTTGAATATTATATTATTAATAATATAATTTAGTATATCTAATACTTAATCTAAAATATTAATTTTCTTTATATTAATATATTATATATAGTAATATACAGTACTGTGCAAAGTCTTAGGCCACTAGTATTTTCACCAAAAAAAAAAATGGTTTTAAGTCGGTTATTTCTATCTTTTGCTGTAGCATGTCAGTAGGAAATATCAGTTTACATTTCCAAACATTATTTTTGCCATTAATTGTAATAATCCAGTGAGATTTTTGTTTGCACAAGGAGTCTGACAACAGCCAGTACTTCACACAGAGATCTGATCTGATCATCATCCAGTCCGTCTGGAATGACATGAAGAAACAGAACAAACTGAGACAGACTAAATCCACAAGAACAATGGCAACGTCTCTAAGTATGGAGCTTATAATATGACAAAACAATTTGAATTTGAATTGTGTAAATTTGAATTATTGACAAGTGTCATTTAACAAAACTGAATATGATGTGGGATTTAACATAGTTCTGAATTAGATTTTTATTTTAACTTGAATATTGAACATTTGAAATTTAACACAACTGATTTTTTTTTTTTTTTTATGGCAGTTTTTTAATAGACATGTATTTTCAAACAGCGGATTTTTTGTTCTGAATTCTTTGACTGCAAAAATCCAGTTTTTAAAAATACAGCTTCAAGTTTTCAAGATGAAGAAGAAATTCGAAACCTCAAATACAATATTTAAAATTCAAAGCGCAGAAATTCAGATCGTACAGAAAGTAGGTCAGAGGTCATCCACAGGGAAGAGTAGATGATCTCCGAAAAGTCGAACGAAGCATTTACTGCGACCGGGAGGAGACATGTTCGGTTCACTTAGGCTGCGTTTACACTGGCACAAAAAATCCGATCTTTCGCTCACATCTGACACAGATCAGAATTTGTTGCACACGTGTAAACACAAAAACCCACTCGAGATCTGATTTTTCGCATCCGATCTGAGCCACTTCCAAATGTGGATTTTAATCGGATACACATCCGATATCTGGACATCCGACCTACATCTAAACACACACATCCGATTCTCCACAGAACTCCCAATGCGAGGGCGATCACGTTTGCTCATAAAGATTATTAATGGCGTTTTAATGCCGCGTGCTGTATGCGCTCGCATTTTATTGAGATGGAAACTTTTTATAGGTAAGAAATTGCACATTCAAGAGCTGGTTTTCAACCCCCGCCCCATGAATTTTGAAAATACAACAGCTAAAAGCTACATATATTTCTCAGCAATGAGGTGATAACTTAGCAGTTTTTGTAATTAAACCGACAAGCTTGTTTGCAATGTTTCACAATCACTCGTTCACTCGCACATGGGTGCATGCGTTCGTTCGCGCTCTCTCTCTCTCTCTCTCTCTCTCTCTCTCTCTCTCTCTCTCTCGTTAATTCATTCGAATTCATTTCAATAAATATAATCTTTATTTCACTAAAGAATTCTACCTCAAACGAGCTGTAGATAAAATAGCCTAACAAATTAAAATTACCGTTATTTTCCGGTCTTTTTCTGTTCAGTCAGATTTTGTGCTGCAAAACATCCATGACAGCCGTTGTCCATGCTGGCAAATAATAGGCTAGGCCATTCGACGGGAATTATATAAATAATTTTAATAGCATGGCCATTTAAAAGCCGAGGGTTTAACATGTGCATAGTAAAGCGATCACTGCAGATAATCCTTTTGGGCGGGAATTAATGTAAACACAGATATTGGATACCAGTCATGTCTAAAGTGAGGGGCCAGAAAATCGGATATGGTCAAAAGATCGGATCTGTGCATTTTGCAGTGTAAACGCAGCATTAGGCTAGTTTTGTCGTGGCCACGACATATTAACTCGTGGGAGCGTGATATGTCGTGGCCACGAGATCATTTTGTCGAGGTAATCCTGGAATCGCCATGCGGCTGCCGCTTTCTCTCGTAGTGGAAGTGTTTTGTGCGGTCTCGGGACAGACATTGCCATAGTTGCAAACAACAAGGTCACATTTGATTTTACTAAAAATAAACAAAACATAACGGAAATTTAGTACATATGTTATTTGCTATTTATCATTTCATTCGACTTTTCATTTTCACTTGTAGTCAAAGAATTCAGAACAAAAAATCCGGTGTTTGAAAATACGTCTATTAAAAAACTGCCAGAAAAAAAATTCAATTGTGTTAAATTTAAAATGTTCAATATTTAAGTTAAAAAAAAATCTAATTCAGAACTATGTTAAATGCCACATAATATTCAGTTTTGTTAAATGATACTTGTCAATAATTCAAATATACACAATTCAAATTCAAATAGTTTTGTCATATTATAAGCTCCATATCCAAGATGTTTCAAGAAACCTACCTGCAAAGCTACAGTACTGTTAAAAGTTTTAGGCAATTGTGTAAAAATGCTGTAAAATGAGGATGCTTTCAGAAATAATGCCGTAAATAGATTTTATTTATCAATTAACTTCTATTAATTAAATCAAATCAACATTTGGTATGACCACACTTTGAGTTTAAAACAGCTTTTGTCTGAGGTACACTTGAACATAGTTTTTCAGGTAGCTTTGCAGGAAGGTTTTTTCTTCAAGCGTCTAGGAGACGTTGCCACAGTTCTTCTGGATTTAGTCTGTCTCAGTTTGTTCTGTTTCTTCATGTCATTCCAGACAGACTGGATGATGATGAGATCAGAGCTCTGTGTGAAGCACTGGCTGTTGTCAGACTCCTTGTGCAAACAAAAATCTCACTGGATTATTACAATTAATGGCAAAAATAATGTTTGGAAATTTAAACTGATATTTCCTACTTACTACAGCAAAAGACAGAAATAACTGACTTAAAACCATTTTTTGTTGGTGAAAATACTAGCGGCCTAAGACTTTTGCACAGTACTGTATATCTAAATATTATATTACTAATAAAACAAATTAATTCTGCAATTGTATTACTACTAATAATAAATTTTGCAATTAAAGCATTATTTTAAAAGGAGACAGCATTAATTTTCCATTTTAATTTATTGTTTAGTATTTTTACTCATTTAAAATGTAAAAAATAAGAATTATTTTAACATTATAATGAAAATAATTATAGTAAACATAGTAATTAAATTGAAATAATACATTTTATTGATATTATATTAATATTTTTATATTAATAATAAAAATATTGCAGTAAGATCATTAATCTTAATTTGCCATTTTAATTTACTATTTAGTATGTACTTATCTGAAATAAAAATGTAATTGAAAAAAAATATATATACATTATTAAAATATTATATTAAATGATATTACTAATGATACTAATTAATTCTTAATTCTGCAATTATATTATTATAATAAAAATTAATTGTGCAATTGGAGCATTAATCTGAAATAGGGTGACAACATTATTTTGCCATTTTAATATAGTATAATACAGCTGTGCTTAGTAAATAAGCTGTGCTTCCATGGACAAAAAAAAGAGCCAGCAATATGTAGACATACAGCAAACTTCCAGAGTGCAGCGTTAATGAAGCGGATGGAGTCTAGCGTTGCTAGCAAACCAAACAACACGCTTCTACTAGCCATGATCAAGTGTTAACATTAGCTTTTACCCACATGTGTTACTCTATTTATGGTAGCGGCTCCTCACGTTCCATTGATTTACATGAAATTGCTCTCTGCCCCGAGCAACGTGCTCATCCTCTCTTTGAGCGCCGGCTGCTAATGATGACATTAACGTAGCTGGAAACCTTTTTGATTATAGTGGGGGCGTGAGAGCGCGTGGAACATCACCTGTGGAATATAGATGCGCTCCAAATGGAAGTCAACTGAATAATTGCGTTGATTTAACCGTGTTCTTCTAGGCAACAGAAGGGAGAATAAAGAAGGAAAATACTAAAGCACAAACGGATGTGTGGTATTTATTTTCTTTTTTTGCACGGTACAAAAGCGACGACATGCCGCCCGGAGGTGCACCTGGCGATTGAAAACAAAGTGATTGACTCGGGCCTCCAGATCGCCTCGGTGCCTTTGACAGATAGCGTCAAATACTGCCTGTGAAGACAGAACGCCCTTGCGGTAGTTAACATCCAGAGAGGATTCGCACTTATTGATAGCTACACAAAAGGTGCTGAGCACAATGTCTGGCGAAGCCTCAACAAGCAAATAAAAATTGCTTTACTGAGCCCTCCAAAGGTGACAAAAAATGTCAGGCTTGCCAGAAGATTCATTTCTCGTCCTTTCAATTTATTCCAGTTAGAGTGTTTTTTCCCCCTGCTTTTGTTCTTAGCTGATGCTTGTGTGCTTTGAATGTTTTGAAAGCGTTAATGAAAATGGAAAATTGAAGTAATTTGAAATTATGTGTTTCTGGTCAATTAGAAAGCACAACGCGGTAATTGTGAACATACAGCAGCGGCGATTTAACATATACTTTACAAGTCCTTGGGATCTTCGTCACTGACTGATGATGAAAAGGTTATGCTTTGCAACTTCTCAAGAAGGCGTAAATGTATCTACTGCAATAAATCACTTTCTTAATCAGTATTTTGTCATGTTTTCCAGCAAACATAAGGCATCTTTAAACCAAGATAAATCAGTAAGTAGTTTTCAGCGAATACATCTTAAATGAATTGTATTTTTCTTACCCTGTTTCTAGATTTTGTTGCTGTTTTAAGCATAAATTTGATAATATGCTTATGCTTTGAACAAGATAAAACTATTTGCCAGTGTGGAAAGAAAACAAGACAAGAAAATACTGATTACAAGAATGTTTTGCACTTTTTTTATTCACTTATACTCCAACAGACCAGTGTAAAATATTTGCACCGATCTTGACGATAAATGTAAATGAGTAGTTCATCCAAAAATGAATATTGTCACTCCAAACCTGTATGACTTTGTTTTTTTTGAAGGTTATGCTGGACACTATTTTCCATGTTACGCTATATAAACATAATCAGGCAAAATGACAAAAAGCACCATAAAAGTATCTTAAAAGTAGTCCATATGACTCTTGTAGTATATTTCAAGTCTTATGATGCCGTTTTATGATAGTTTTGTGTGAAAAACTCAAAATTGGTGTCCACTCAATGGAAGCATTCATCACAGTTGGTGAGAGAAGTAGTGATGTCTGATTTGTGAATGAATCATTCTCTTGAGTTTGATTCTTTGATCCAGTTCACTCGAGCAGACAGAATGATTCATTCACAAATTGATCCGATCCAGGTCTTGAATTCAACTTATTAACTCAACAGTCATGTAGTGGTATTACATGACTTGGAATATAGTACATGACTCATATAACTATGCTTTAATTATGCTTTCTTTGTTATCTTCACTAACTTGCAAAAAAAATCAGCAGTGATATTCCTTTTGTGCTCAGCAGAAGAAAGGGTTAAAAAAATGACAAATGTTATTTCTGAGTGAACCATTCTTTTAAATTCTATACCTTGCAATGTTGACTAATAGGCAGTTTTGTTTATCCACTCAAGGTTTTACATAGATTGGTTTTACATAGATTGAATTAGTGTCTGTCGGCTGCCTGTGACCAAAAATATCATTATGCTTGCACTTAAGCTAGACAACTCTTCAGAAGATAAGAGTTTCTCGCTGCTCAAAGGATTCCCTTCAGTGGGCTGAAATATGAGAGGAAACTTCAAATAGAATGAGTGCAAGGTTGAATAATTGAAAATGATGAATGCATAATGCTTTTTAAGCAGAGCAGGATGAAGCCTATATAAAAGATGAAGGTCTCGGGGATTGCGGCCGCGGCCACACCATACAGGACACTGCATCTGGAAGAAGTCGTTCGAATTCCCGGGACGTAATGCATGAAAAATTAGGAGCCTTTTTTAATGCATAACTAGTCCATGTTATGTCCGTGCTAGATTAAAGTAGATGCGGCGACATGTATTAACATTAATGTGTGGCACTCCAGTTCTGCACCTGGTAATGACATCCCACTGGAGTTGGGTAAGGATGGACCGACCCAGTTGATTGTTGGCTGGTTGCTTCAGCAAGAGCATCATTAAAAGCAATCCGTTCTGTCACAGTGCTTTAGAATACAGCTCGGTTTAGAATGAAAAATATTATGGTTGTAAGGTAATCAATAATGTTCTCTTATGTAGTCGTACAACAAAAAGAATACAGTCTTTTGGTTGTTGTTCAGATATCCCCTCAATGTCAGCATAGGCCTGTTTTCTTTTTTCATAATATTTTAACAAAACTTGAAAACTTGCTCTGGCTCAACAACTCTCTTTTTCAGCCCAAAACTGTAAAAAGGACTGCGAGTAGTGTTTCATGTTGATTTTATTTGGCCTTCTAAGGTGCTTTTTAAAGTGTCATGTAATATATAAGGTGCTTTATTTCACTTATGTACATATTTAAGTATACTATTTTTAACATGCATGTATTATTGTATTAATTTTGTATTTATTATTATAAAACATCTGAATTGAACCCTACTTGTGGGTAAAAGTTACATTTTTTTCATCGCTGGGATCAGATCATATACAAATCACACACAAGAATCACACACAAGATCTTATATTCCTTATAAAAATATGAAATTAAGATCCATTGCTGGAATCCAATATCTATTAAATTTGTGCTGCTTTAAGTTTTATTAAGAAAGTATATTACTCAGCAAACACTTTTGAAGATGTTTTCCTGAATCCATTGTAGACTCTTTATATAAACCAAACTTTAAAAACCTTAAAAAAATGTTTAAAGGTTTTTAATTTGCTCTTATAACATTTTGATTTGTTACTCACTATTATTTATTTATTTGTTTGTTTGTTTGTTTTTTCATTTTACATTATTTCAGAAGGCTTTGCTTGATATATTTCTCTACCATGTTTAGTGATGATAGAACAGTCAAATGGATTGTGAATAGTGTTTCATGTTGACTTCATGCCAAATTTATATCTATTAAGGTGACCTTAAAATACTTAATTTTATTTTAAAACTGAAAAATTATTATAATTTTTTATATATATTATTTTTCTTTACATAATTATGCAATTCTTTGTAATCTGTTTTTTTTTTTTTTTTTTTTTGTAGTTATTTATGTTTTATATATTTATTTTCCATGTCATTTGGCTCAGAAAGGGCTTGTTTACTTGATTTTGTTTGTTGTGCCTCTCTGCCATGTTTAGTCTGTCTTTTTTTCGGAAATCTGTCTTTCAGTTCCGTGCGGAGGAGTTCTGACCATGCGCCGCGGGACCATTCTGTCTCCGGGTTACCCCGATCCCTATGACAACCATCTGAACTGCGTTTGGAAGGTCTTTGTGCCGGAGGGAACTGGAATCCAAGTGAGACAAAACCCTTTGGTTTTTTTTTTTTTTTTTTTTCCCGGATTTTTTTTGTGTCTTCTGAAAAACACTGTGGATTATGATTAGTAGAAGTGTGTCTGATTACTTAACACTCGTCAGAGGATTAAAATATTCTCAAGGGAATCCCATTATTATTAGTGTGCTTCATTATTGAACTTTACGTATTACTGAATATTACATTTTTGTTCCTTCCTTACAACTTTTGAAGTTTAAGCAGGTAATACTGCATCTTATAGTTATACAATATGTTATACAGGGGGGAAAAAATTATTAATGTGTTAATATATTAATGGTCAACCAGTATGGGTTTTCAATGGCTGATACTGTATCTACTGTAATGTATAGCAGTGCTTCTCATCTGGTTTTGCTTCAGGCACCCGGTTTTGCTTTACATTGGACATCAAACACAGTACCAGGATTGTTTATCGTTATACTGCTTAGGCCGAACAATATGCAAAATTATTAACATTATATAAACTGAATAGGAAAATTGTGTAAATACAAAAACAAAAACATAAATGTGATTCAGCATGCAAACAGATGGAGCAAACACTGGACCAAATGTTGATTTAGCATTAGTCATATCACCAAGTGATATTACCATATCGCCAGATTTTACCATTTGATTGAGTACACAGCCTTTGGCGTCAACAACAGAAGAGATGAGAGGTGTTTTCTCCTCATTTTAAAGATTTATAAGCCTATTTATTTAATTATTGCATGATTATATAACTATTTTCATTTTATTATATGCATTTAGCATTGTCTTTTTCTGACATACAGTACATGTTCCTATCACACCAGAAGTGACTCATTTTTATTTAGATTTATATAATAAATATTTACACCTTAATTGCAGGCCTATTCATCATGTAGTCATTCAGTTGATTCTTTGAGCCTGTTAGAAAGAACAGACTGAATGATTCACAAATTAATCCAATATAGATCTTGAATTCAACCTACTAACTCACCAATCTGGTCTCAGTGGTTAGTCACAATATTTACTCATTATTAAAATGAACATTTAAATTTGACAGACTTCACCCAGGACTTTATTATACTCAAAACTAGACAAAATATTTAAAAAATTATTTTATATATTTTGTAATATTTTTGTTTTTTGTTTTTCTGTAGATTACAGTTGTGACTTTTTCCACCGAACACAACTGGGACTCTCTAGACTTTTACGATGGTGTCGACAGCAATGCTCCACGTCTAGGGAGCTATTCAGGTAAGATGGAAACCATCTGTTTTTCTCCCTAAATTTGATATTGTTTTCCAAATAACCCAAGCACACCATGTTGACTTTAATATATTCTGCAAATACAACTGTTGCGCACTCATCCCTGGTGTCATGTTTTTTTGCACTCTCTAGTCAGTCTGAAAAAACTCAATGTATCGCATTTGTGAAATAAGACTATTTTTTGTAACCTCATGCCGCCTGGCTTTCATCTAGAGATTTGTTTTGTCATCCAAAGCACATCAATATTTGAGCTGTCGTGGGATATCATGGATCGACAGTTTTATAAGCAGCAGGAGTGAACTCCAAGTGTCAGAGTTTCCCTGGTGAAGCTCTCGGTATAAGTTGGAGACAGAATGATATCAGTGTAGTGCTGAAAACTCAAACGGCAGAGCCCTCAGAAGTCAAAGACAGATTTTAATTATTTGCTACTGTATCCTCTTAACCTTTATTTTATTTTTTATATTAACTTTTTTTATTTATGTATTTATTTTACTTTTTTTACGTTATTTTCTTAAGGTTTTTTTCATATCTTATATTTTCATATCTTTCTTTTTCACAGAGCCCTCAGAATTGAAAGACAGATTTTAATTATTTGCCACTATATCCTTTCAATGGTTTGTGGATTTGTTTGCTACAATATACTTTATTTTACAATATATACAATTTATTTTATTTTATTATTTTGTGTATTAATTATATATTTTATTTATTTTTCTTTTGTTTTTGTCGCCTTTTGTTATCTTTTTTTAACTTTTGGTATAGACTTTTTATAGACTTTTTTCTTTGCATTTCATTTTATTTTATTTATTTTTTGTTTTGGTTTTGTAATCTGCTGGGGTATATTCCCAAAAGCAGGTTATGTGACATACCCAGGTATGTTTGAGGATAAGTGAGCGGATAACCTCAGCTTTCGGTTCCAAAATCGTAGGTTACTTTCAGGGTATGTAAGTAACCATAGCAACTTGCTCTCTGAAGATAACCTGCTCCGGAGCATGTTATGTTCCAGGGTTAGTTCACTTCAGAGCTATCAGGGCACGTGTAATCTACTGACAAGCCTTCAGTGGGCGTGACAGATTGCGCACAATATTATATATTATTACAATGCAGTTATGTGTATATATATATATATATATATAGTTGTTGCCAATTTTAATGATAAAGCGCTAATATAAGTAATAAATAAGGTTAGCCTATGTATTGCTCTAATATGGTTATTATATTTTATTTGCATATATAAGTTATCTGTATAAATTATAAAACACTATTATGACAAGGTAATGTTTAATTTATTATATTAGCCTATATATATATATATATATTTATTACATTTTATATTATCATCTCACATGGATCTGCATTTTCTATAATGTATTTCTATAATAAAAATGCATATCTGATATGACTTAATATATAATTAGCATCAAACAAACAATATAAATCTTATTCTCAAGGATTAAAGATTAAACAGAAAAAAAAATGAAAATGATTGCAAAACCATCAATTAGGTGGCGATGTGCACTAAGCATAAGGCCTACATGACCTTTGAACAGAAGAAGAAAGAAGCAGTATGGCGCACTTATTCTTAGCGTCCGTTTCCATAGTGACTCGATTCGTCGCTCTGTTGAGAATGTCTTGAGTCTTAACCAGGAACATACTCTGAGTTGAATGAACTTACTCCCGGACGCGTTTTTGGAACCACATACCTCGAGTAAGCAAGGTTTGGGGTTAATCAACTGAAAGTTCAGGGTTTAGCTGACGGTAAGTTAACCATGCTTTCTGGAATACACCCCTGGTGGTTATGTAGATATTTGTTTTTTTTGTTTGTTTTTTTTACTTTTTACATTTTTCTCCACTTTTTCTTATATTTTCATCTCTTTGTTTTTCACAGAGTTCTCAGAAGTGAAAGAAAGATTTTAATTATTTGCCACTATATTCTTTCAATGGTTTTATTTTATTTTTGTTTTTATTTATTTATTATATATATTATTTTTTATTTTATTTTATTTTTCTGTTATTTGTCATATCTTTTGGTTCAGAAAAAGGTTGTTTTCTTTACAAAGGGTTTGTATAGGGGTTGTGTGTGCCGTGGTTACTTTTTACTATTTGTCTATCAGAAAGGCCTTTTTTCCTCTTGATATAGACTTTTACAGACTTTTTGTTTTAAAGTAGGAGACAGAATGATATCAGTGTAGCGCCAGTGTAGCGCCAGTGACTCAGATCGAAAGAGCCCTCAGAAGTGAAAGACAGGTTTTAATTATTTGTCAGCATATCTCCTCAACCGGGCACAAGCGTCGCGTCAGCCACACAAAGCAAAATAAATATGCGCTGACCTTAGCGGGTGCCATCCCTCTCAGACAAAGCATTAAGTATTGTTGACAGTTTGACGTTTAATCTGCTCGGAGAACAAATGAAAGATTAAAGGAAGTTATGGGATGGAGACGCCTCGTGCATAAAGAAGGTGAAATGGCCGCCAACAAAATACGCTTGGATGCTCTTCGTGTGGGAAATATGGGACCACCTCGGTCTAAATTCCCCCTGCGGTTAAGGCTGTAACTGTAATGCCTGCCTCTATTCGTCACAACCCCTTTAGCACTGAACGTCAGCGGCCGCTCGACAAATAGCCCATCATCCAGATTCCAGAGTGGCTACAGAGCATCGCTCTGCTTGATGGAGGTCACCGCAGGTTCACAAAACTGCAATAGGTCTGATCTGTCTTGTTGTGTGCCCAGCTGTAATTTCGCAATGATTAGGTGGATGGCGGCGAGGTGTGACCCAACTTTAGAAGCGACGCCACTTCATCTGTAGACCTGGCGACTCGATAAAGCCGCTGACATTCATGACAGAGTTGAATGACATCCGTAGAAGCCTCATGAAGGAATGTCACAATCCCAGCAGGGAGCTGTAGGAAACAATGCGCTGTTATGCCTGTCATGCAAACCATAATTATTTTCTAATACAACTTCCTCTAGGGACCACGATTCCACCCCTGCTGAACACCACGTCCAACAACCTGGTCCTCACCTTTCAGACTGACATGAGCGTTTCTGGAGCTGGTTTTCACCTGGAATATACAGGTATGGTGACTGTGCAGTGAGAGCACAAAGCAGGGTTTCCTATGGAAGCTTATTTCCGCCTCAGAATATAAAATGAAAAAGGGAATTGCAACTTTTTATCTCAATCCTGAATTTAAATCAGACAATTCTGTTTTTTTCCTCGCAATTCAGAATTTTTTCTTGTACTTCTAAGAACGAATTCTAAATTGTGAGAAAAAAAATCTGAATTATGAGAAATGAGGAAAAAGTCTAAACTGTGAGACATAAGCTCAGAATTGTGAGATATAAACTCATAATTCTGCAAAAGAAATCCGAAGAAAATTAATATATTATGTGAAATATATATAATGAAAATTGCAAGAAAATATCAGAATTGTGAGAGGTAAACTTGCAAAACTGGAAGCTTATTTCCAGAAAGAAAAAACGTGTGATTTTTTTTATTTTTATTTTTTTTTAATCTCACAGACCTGACTTCAGATAATAAACTCTCAATTCTGAGACTATATGTGAAATAAAAAGTTGCAATTACCTATTTTTTTTATTATTATTTTTATTCTGTGGCAGAAAAAAGCATCCATAGTTCTCACAATTCTGTATAAATTAAAATGATTATAATTATCACAAAATCAAAAAGAAACAGAAAAAAAAATATTCTTAAGTACACTTGTATTAATACAATAGTATATTTATCTCATGATTTTTTGTAATTAGATCTAATACTAAAACAATTGTATTATTGTTATTATAATTAATATCACTGAAGCGGTGTCTGTGTATTTCAGCATCAGCAAGACATTTTAGTATGAGATGCAATGTTTACCATTATATCGCAGTTCAAATTGCAACCACAGTATATGCCAAAATAATCACAATATATATTTTTGACAAGCCTAAACTGTTAAGTTTTTTTTATTAAAAAAAAACAATTAAAATAAAACACTTGTAAAGTAGAATTTGTTTTATACATATATAAAAATGAACATTAGCCTCCGGTTTCATAGACAAGGTTTAAGACTAGTCCCAGACTAAAATGTAATTCTGAGCTGTTTCAGCTGAAATAAACTTGCACTGACTGATCTTAAAATATATCAGTGCCTTTGTTTTGTCTCAAGATGCACGCCAGTAATGTTTTTTCTAAGGCATGTTAATAAAAATTACTTAAATGTCCTAATTGAACTATGGCCTAATCCTGGCCTAGTCTAAGCCCTGTCTGTGAAACCGGGCCTATATATTTTAATTGTTTTCCTGCATGCCATATGACCATTCACCAACAAATGAGAACTGTAAACGTGTGAATGTGGTTTTAAATGATTGAAATGTTAACTGAAAATCTGAGGGTGTACTTCAAGAAAATATTTGATGTCAAAGTTTGGGAAGCCCTGCCACAGGCGAGCGCAAATGAATTGAATTTAACCGCAACATGAATCACGCAACATTTGTTATGACTCATTTCTCTCGAGGGGCTCCTTTGCATCTCGCAGTGTAAATGCAAATCAATTTCCATTTGTGTTGGGGAACAGTCACATTCTGACAAATGAAGAGAGTTTCCTGTGTCCTAAGCAATAGGTTTGGACTCCTGCCCAGAACCTCAAACCCCCAGCAATGGTGTGAAAGTGGGCGACCGCTACTTCGTGGGTGATGTTGTCTCGTTCCACTGTGAACAAGGATACACTCTAAAGGTGGGCGATTTCATATCATAATATGGCAGTGATAGCTTAGCGCTCTCAGCTTCAAATACTCAGAGACATTTGCGCTCATTCTAAAAAGCTTTTTGGCTGCTCATTTTGACATTTTGCCATTGTTGCTTGCGTAATTGGCAGTGTGTTAAACAGGTGACTTATTTTCAGAACATCTTTCAGAAGAGTGACATTCAATCAAATGCCGTTTGTTCAATTACAAGCACTTGTATGTCCCAGAGGGTGATTTTTAGTTGAACTTTTGTTTTTCTTTTTGAAGGGTGCATTAAAATGTCTTTTTTCCTATGACTTTTATTTATTTTTGCTACTTTCCAAATGCTTTTTGTGTTTACTCTTGTACCAGACCCAGACTTTTGATCTTAAAATATCAAAATGCAAAAAGCAGCATAAAATATTAACTGAAATATTTTTTTTAATTATGATAATCTAAGCAATTCGCCATTTCACTATTTTTTTCATTGTGAAAATGATTAAATGATTACGACTCTGTTAGTTCTCTCCTGTGTTTTTCCCCCTTTTTTTTTTTTTTAAGAGGTTAACTGTGTCATTGAAAAGCTTGAGATACAATATGATGCATGTGATGTGTGAAAAAGGTGCATTTGTGATACATTTTTCTGTCATTTCCATTCTGTAATTTTGTAAAATTATGCAAGAAGTGTGGAAACATTATTTGTGTGTTTTAGGGTGCATGTGCTTAGCATGTTCAAAATGAAATTATGCAAAAATGTGAAAATAAATACTATTTTGTTATGTTTATTTGGAATGCATGAAGTACTAGCTATCAAATTAGCCGTCGCATGTTCAAAATGTCATTTTTGTAGCTACTTTTTGTCAAATTATGCAACAAGTGGGAACGTGAATAATATTTAGTTGAGTGTATGTAGAATACATGAAATGCTAGCTATGAAATTAGCCTTAGCATATTCAAAATGTATTTTTTGTTGCCTGTTTTATGTAAAATTATGCAAAAAAAAGTGTGAAAAAGTATTATATAATTGAATGTAGCATGAAACAGTAGCTATGAAATTAGCCTTAGCATGTTCAAAATGTCAGCTGTAATTCTGTAATATGATCCATAAAGTGTGAAAAACATTTAGTCGTGTATTTAGAATGCATGAAATGCTAGCAATTTGCAAAAAGCCTATATATATATATATATATATATATATATATATATACACATATACATATATATATATACACATATACATATATATATATATACACATATACATATATGTGTATATATATATATGTATATGTGTATATATATATATATATATATATATATATAGATATATATATATATATATGTATGTATATAGTTGTGTGTATTTAGAATGCATGAAACAATAGCTGTTAAGTCTTAAGTCTGGTCATATACAAAGTGTAATTTCTGTCAATGCAATTTTGAATAGTAATGTAAAATATATGAAAATATTATTTCATTGTGTATATTTAGAATGCATAAAATGCATGCTATATGACATTAGCTGCAGCGTCTTTAAAATGTCATTTCCACTGCATGTGTTCATTATATTTCAGGTAAGAAACGTGAGATGTCTTATGATCCATGTATACTGTATATACAGTTGGATGTTAACAGACAAACTAGTGAAAGTTTGTTTAAAAAAAAAAAATTAAGAAGAAAAGTACAAAGGTGCCCATAGCTGAAGAAGCACCTTAAAGTTCAGTGTTTGATTTTCTGTTCCTCTGTGCATTTTATTAGATTCATTCACAGTGCCAAGGCTTTGTTATTTTTGCCCTCACGTCGTACGTGGAAGAGCACGTTGAATGATACATTTCCTACGAGTGATTCATCTTCCTTCGGAATTGGTGAGAGCTTCTTGGAAAAGTCAATATCTTTCTTCATTTCCACTCGTTGCAGGGAAGTGCATATATAACCTGCATGCCTGGGCCTGTCAGAAGATGGAACTACCCAGCGCCCCTCTGTCTGGGTATGTTTTATTTGCAGTCATTTCTCCCTGTTTGGCCTTTTCAATGAGAGCTTTACCACTGCCTTATTTCTGCGTAATCTCAATTCTTCAAATTAGTGTATCACAACAACCTTATGTTCCTGTTAGTTGAGGAGTTTGTGGCGTTTGGTCTTATTTGATTTCACTGTAGCAGCTGTTTCATCACCGAGCGCAGAGAGATCAGCCGTGGTCTGTTAGAGCTCTATTTAATCAAATGGACTATGAAAAAGCTTTCTTCAGGCTAGATCTTTGAGGTCCTATTCAGTCTAATCTTATTTTTTCATTTTCTCTTTTGTTGGAATCTATTAGCCTTAAACCCTTCTTCCATGTCTCATGATTTCTCTCGGCTATAACACCATCGCTCACGAGTTACTGGCCATCTAGCTAATGCTGTTCATCCAGAGTGACTTACAGTCCGCTAATAGCAGTGACAGACGCTGCAGGACCTCAGGTTAAGTGGCCTGCGCAACAATGCAAAAGGATAGTGCAAGTTTACTTCTAAAAGATGTTCTCTTACTAGATATGGCTGTAAATGTATGCAAATGTATTTCTTTAACTTCAGTATCATTAAAACAGCCATCAGAAGTGATTTTAATATTGCCATACAGTACTATAAAAGGTCATTATTAAAATCAAAAGTTATGTCTTTTAATATTATTTAATGGACCTGAGCTAACATGAACTAACAATCAAGTTTTTAATTATGATATCTTTAACTATGACTTTGAAAATTTGAATCTGTTGATTATAAGTTGTTGTTGTTGGGCTCTATATTGAAGATTTGAGGGTAATTTAAAGGGAAAGGTCAACCATTGGTTAAAATTGTGTTTTTTAGCAAACCACTTGTAAATTATTTTAATTTTACTGTATTGAAGAGCAATCTTAGAAGTTACGATTCACATTTTCACTGCTAATGTAGTGCTGGAATTGCTCTAGGATTCTGGGAATAGAAATAATCTTTCACCCGTGTCCAAAAAATAAAAATTATCAATTGCATATCAACAGAAATTTCTATAGCTGCAAATTCGGACATTCATTATTTATATCATCTAATGTTTTTGCAAATATTTTGAGTGTATTATAACAAGCATGAACAATACATTTATTAATTTATCTATAAACTTTCATTCCATTTTAATTCTACTTCCTTAAATTTAGGAATTGAATTAAGATTTAAAAGATTAACGCAGTTGAATTTACAATCTTGAATTTGTTCCATTTCATTTTATTTGATTTCCGTGTAGCAGCTGTTTCATAACAACCATGGAATATAGAAATGTCACCAATGCAAGTTCAGATGAACATTCTTGGTGGTCTTGTTACTATGACATATTGACTTTAAATAGATCATGCACTTGAAAGAAATAAGCAAGCTATATTTTATTAAAATCTACATCTTTCATTTCATGCATATACAAATTTCATTAACGTCTTTTAGTTTAAGAGACTCAAAGTACCTTTATGAAGGATGTGTATAAGTGTACTTGCTCTAGTACCACGGGGAAACCCGCAATATATCGGAGAACAAAAATAGCGAAGCAGTTCTCAGATGCCATGTTTATTTTTTATGCAAGAAGTGTGGAAACATTATTTGTGTGTTTTAGGGTGCATGTGCTTAGCATGTTCAAAATGAAATTATGCAAAAATATGAAACTAAATACTATTTTGTGGTGTTTATTTGGAACGCATGATGTACTAGCTATCAAATTAGCCTTCGCATGTTCAAAATGTCATTTTTGTAGTTACTTTTTGTCAAATTATGCAACAAGTATGAACGTGAATAATATTTAATTGTATGTAAAATGCATGAAATGCTAGCTATGAAATTAGCCTTAGCATATTCAAAATGTATTTTTTGTTGCTGGTTTTTGTAAAATTATGTAAAAAAGTGTGAAAAAGTATTATTTAGTTGAATGTTGCATGAAACAATAGCTATGAAATTAGCCTTAGCATGTTCAAAATGTCAGCTGTAATTCTGTAATATGATCCAAAAAGTGTGAAAAACATTTAGTCGTGTATTTACAATGCATGAAAAGCTGAATCTAATTTAGAATGAAGCATGACTCCGATTGGTGGTGTTCAACACGGCCGTGGCTGAAGAATGACACTTGAAGTTTAATTGATCCGAGCTCCTGCAGTGTAAACAGAATAGAGAACTTGAATGTTCTCTATTGACATTTCAATTGCTGTTCTAAAGTACTGTAAATGGACACAGCGAGTCCAAGAGGCCATTCATTACACATTTGCCAATAAGAAGAATGCAAACACAATCAAACACACAGGGGGATATGCACACGCTCCGGAGTAAAATCAAGGGGATATACGTCAGTCTTACTCGCTTCAATATTGGCCTTTCAATCCCAGTGAGTTCTGGTGGTGTTAATTTAAAAAGTCATTATGAGAAAACATAACCCATGTATCATTTTCTCCCAACCTCAAAATGAACGCAGCACATTTCTTCCATTAGCATTTGAAAGCATTTCTTATTGCACATCATTGCATTGTTATTTATATGTACCAAGAACACGGGGCTTTCTTATATGTGCAAATGAGTTCATTTTGCATATCACTGGATTCTGTAATGGAGTTTGAACTTGATGAATACTTGTTTGATCATTTGTGATTGTTCCATCGGTTATCTGTTCCCGGTGTGAGGTACAGTATTCTATGCATGCCGTCTTCATTGACTCTGAGCATTGCTGCTCTTGTCTTTTAAGCCAAGTGCGGGGGATTCCTGTCGGACCTGAATGGAGTCATCCTAAGTCCCGGCTTTCCTGGAAATTACCCCAGTGGACTTGACTGCTACTGGACAGTTAAACTTCCCGTTGGATTTGGTCTGTATCCTGTAACTTTTGAGTTCCATTTTTTTTCTTCTCCCCAAATAAGGTTTAATTTTTATCTCAGTTGTTTACATCTCTAGACAGAATGAGATTAAATGTAAAATCTCTTGTCTTAGATGTTTCTCCCGAAGCAAAAGACCTCAGTAATCTCACCTCATGTGTTTCCTCTAGAGTTCATGAAAATCCAGATTTCTAATTAAGAACTCGAATATTTCTCAATTCTCCCAAGACCAAAGGATCTCAGACGCTATCATCGTAAACCAAAACCATTAAAAATATTTTGTTACTTAAAATAAACGTTAAATTAAATAAAATCTAAAAAACTGTTATTTGCTATGCGCCATTTCTAATTTTCATTTAGTTTAAGTTGAAGTACTAAAATAAAAACTAAAATAAAAATCAATAAACTAGATAGACATTAAAATGTCAAAATTGCAGAACAAAAATCCCAAAAGTTTGATTAAAATGAAAACTAAAAATCTAAAAAATAAAAATTAATTAATAATAATTAACTAAAAAAAAACTATAATAGTATGTTAATGATAATAAACAACATGGTTGTTATCCACATTCATTTTAGACCTCAGTACTCTTGCAGTATGTGAACTATTATTTTATTTCTATTCGTATTTCTACTTAGGGTCTTTTACCAACCAAAGGGAAAAACATCTGAGACAAAATTAGCAGTCATTGAAAAGTAAATAAAAGCTTCATTAAGTCATCTGAGTTATAAAACAGCAACCTAAGAAATATTTTCCTTGTTTCCTTGACTTGATTTTTGTGGTAAAATATAAAAATTCTGGAATAGCAATGATTTATAACGGGAATATTGTGTTTCTTGAAGCTGCAAGTCATGGATTGTTTTGTTTGAACTTTCAAAGTTTACCTTCAGGTATCTCATTGTTAAAATGTACTGTATCTCTCCTATTGTTTATGATCCAGGGATTCACCTGCAATTCCTCAACTTCTCCACGGAAGCTGTGCACGACTACCTTGAAGTCCGTAGCGGGACGCTGGACTCAGGCTCGGTGATCGATAGGTTCAGCGGGCCCATTGTTCCAGAATCCTTCTTCAGCACGACCCACGAGACCAGCTTCTTCTTTCACAGCGACTACTCGCAGAACAAACCCGGTTTCCACATCACCTATGAGGGTAAGACGGATTAGACCTGCCCACAGCTATTACTTCCCCTGTCAATACGGACACACACCATTGGATCCCTTCTCACAATAACAGGATAGGGAATATAACCAATTGTTCTCTTTGACTTCAGTCAAAGGCCTTTTTGAAAGCAAGTCAGTGGATCTCAGTAACATCCACAGTCAGACTAGTGCAGCTCCAAATGCAAAACTACATCTTTCCAGTGTGCTCGTTGGTAGGCTGCCTGAATGACTGATTGGTCTTAACCAAAAGCCCTGTATAATTAGGCTGGTTTTGGGAATGTGTACAGCTGTTGCTCTGGTGCTTTAAAGAGGATACATTTAAAGACCCAGCTTTTCTGAGAGGATTTAACCCTGCAAACAGCTAAAGCTCAGCATGCTAATTAAAAACCAGCAATAAAATATCAGAATTAAAAATTATACACTACTGGTCTAAAATGTGGAATAATTAATATTTTTAAAAATGTTTTGCAAAGAAATGTTAAAAAATATTAAATGAAATGATAAGAAATAATATTGCAATTTAAAATAACTGATTTCTGTTTGAATATATTTTAAAATGTAATTTATTCCTGTGATGCAAAGCTGGATTTTCAGTATCATTATTCCAGTCTTCAGTGTCATGTGATCCTTCAAAAATTCTAAGATGCAGATTTGCTTCTCAGTTATCATCAATTATTATTGGTGTTCAAATATCAATAATGGTTCTTAATATTATTATCAATGTTGAAAACCTTCCTGCTTAATATTTTTTGTGGAAACCGTGATGCATTCTTTGATAAATAGAAAGTTTAGTTTTTATTTAAAGTCTTTCGCTTTTTTTCTTCTTTTTTTTCTAATCTTATTAACCACAAACTTTTGAATGGTAATGTATTCCACAAAAATATCAAGCAGTAAAAACATCAGGAATATATATATATATATATATATATATATATATATATATATATATATAATTTTTTTTTTTTTTTTTTTTTTTTAAATACATTACAACAAAATATAATATTGACAGTATTAACAATATTGCTGTTTTACTGCATTTTTTATTAATTGTTGATCAGTTGCATTTATGCTTTTCATCTATTTTAAAATATATTATCATTTTTAAAGCAGCTTGAACCTGTGGAAGAATGTTTTGAATTTCCTGCATAATAAAATGTTCATTTTCTGTAAGCTAGATATAACGGGTTCATTTGGTTGCTTTGATTTTGAGATTCTATAAGTGGAATTACTATAAATTAGTTAACATCAGTGTCTTGTAATTGAAACGCACCATTTCTCCTATTAAAGTCATCTGTGTCATATGTGAAGTTTGTCGTAGTACAGTATATGTGAAACTGATTTGGTTTGTACTGTGAGGTTATTAATGATGTTATCTAGGGGTAGCATAACTATAAAAACCCCTAAGTGTTAAATTTTAGTATGTAACTTCCCTTTTGTGCCACGGACATGAAATTGTGCACCTTGCTGATGAGGAGAGGTTTGCTTTTGCTAAATGATTATCCAGTTTTCACCTGGCAGTCACCCAGAAAACCCTAACTGCACATGGCAATGCCCCAAGAACCGCTCAGAAGCAACTGTATTGTGTTTTCAAATCTATTTTTATATTCCACCCCTTGTGCCTTTCTGGTTTACACAGCAGGAATCTGTCAGTATTTTGACTTTATGATTCCTGAACAGTGAGATGTTTCTCGTCCCTTGAGAATGACTTTAGGTTTTTGAAGTAAAAAATAGAAGCTCTCATCCTCAGTGAAACCGCTTCCTTTGACACAGCACAGAAGAGATCTTGCTTTTCAATATTAGTCACAAAATATTTATTGCTTCTGTGACACTCTTTTTGTTGTTGTTGATGTTGTGTGTGTGGTCAGACTGCTAAGTTTAGACATTTAATTTTGGATGAATCATTAGGATTTTTATGTTCTGTAAATAACTTATGCTAGGTTATTTTTATGATTCCCTTATATAATACACATTTATTGTCTACGCATTTGCCACATCACAGACAATAAGTTTAGTAAACTATTTTAGAACTTTGTTTTACATAATTTCTGAAGCAGCTTTAAGATATAGGAGAAATTTTTGAAGTTCCCGCATAATCAAACATACATTTTCAGTTAAATAGGTATTATGGGTACTTTTTGCTGCTTTTTTCAGTGTAATTTTTAGTATTATTTATGTACTATTAGTATTTAGTATTTATATTTTAGTTTAAGTTTTAGTGACTGCTATGTGCTTTTGTAATTTTTATTAGTTTTTGAGTTTTTTTATATAATGATCTATATGGCTTTAATTTATTTCTATTTCAGGTTTAGCAATTTTAGTACTTATTTCAGTTACCCTGTAGTTGTAAAGGCAACATGTTTCTCATTTCCATTTATGTTTTTCATCTAATATTTTTATCATTTTTAAAGTATCTTGAAGCTGTGGAAGAACCTTTTGAATTTCCTGCATAAAAAAATGAAATGTTTTTGTTAAACTAGGTATTATTGGTATCAGTGTTCATTTCGTTGACGAAGAATTTCCATCTTAATTTTCTTCAACATTATTTTATCCGATGAAAACAAGACGACATAACAGAATCAAATAATAGAATCAAAACTCATTTTGAATGACAAAAACTATGACAAAAATCCATTGACATTTTCGTCAACAAATAAAACCATGACGGAAATGTTAGGGAGAGACGATTTGGTAAGAGATCCAGTCTTTTAGTCCAACTAGATTAAAACTAAATCAATTCAGGTGACTAAACTATGACTAAAACAAATAGAATTTCTGTCAAAAGACTATGACTAAAACTAAATCAAAATTTGCTGTCAAAATTAACACTGATTGGTATATTTGTATGCTTTTATTTTGTGATTTCTTTGACTGGATTGACAGTGTTACTTTAGTATTATTTATATAATATTATAGGATGTATAAATATATTAAATTAGCATTTATTTCTATCTTTTCAGTTTTCATTTTAATCTTAGTTTTAGTAATTTTATGTGCTTGTCATTTTTTATTAGTTTTTTGTATTTCTCTATAGCTTTCATTTATTTTTATTTCACTTTTAGTAGTGAGTTTATTACATCCACTTGAGTTTATTAAGTATAATTTTCATTTACATTGAAATTTTTTTGTCTAATGTTTTATTTTATTCTAATAAATTCTATACTAAGAAATTCTATTTAATCTAATATTTTATTTTATTTCGGCCTTTTTTTGTTTTTAGAGTTTAATTTTTTTTTTTTTGCCAAAAGTTATTTTTAATACTTTTAGTTATCAATAACAACACTGATGGACATTGGCGTTCCTTATGGCCTCTCACTGAATAAAGCCTTCTGCTCTGTGGTCACTCAGCGTATGAACTGCAGAGGTGTCCGGATCCGCGGCCCTTTCGGAACGGGGTGGTGATTGGCAGTGATTTTGGAGTGGGCATGACCATCTCGTTCCAGTGTCTGCCAGGATACACGCTGCTGGGCGAAACGTCGCTCACGTGTCTGCATGGCATCAGCCGCAACTGGAACCACCCTGTGCCTCGCTGTGAAGGTACAAAGCCCATCTTACAGAAAACCAGCTTTTAATTAAACTGTCATGTTTTGTAAATTCTATGAGATGTTCAGGGGAAAATAAGGACCATATATGTAGGCAGGACTTTAGCGGTGAACTTTAGGCTTATCACCTTTTTATGTCACTGCATTATTGCTTGTTGCAGCTGTATGTAAGGCAGTGCAGTTCTCCACAAATTGCTGATTGTGTTTTGATTTTATTTGTCCTCTGTCAGCACTTTGCGGTGGTAATATCACGGCCCTCAATGGGACCATCTACTCTCCGGGCCACCCGGCTGACTACCCCAATCTTAAAGACTGCATATGGAGCATCCGAGTACCTCCAGGCAACGGCATCCACATCAACTTCACCGTGCTCAACACTGAGCCCATCTACGACTACATCACCATCTGGTACGACTTCTGCAAGCGTTTTATAAGAACTCCTCACCTAAAGATTTGCATCTGGTGTCATATAACAACATGAGTGTTATGCTTACAAAATAACATTGGCTTTAGGAAAGTGACTGACCAATTTTTTTTTATTTTTTATACTGATACCAATTATTTTTGTTTCAGAGACTGATCATCGACATGCATAAACTATTTTAATCAAATTCATAATTGCTTTTCTTGATAGTTAGATATTTCCCGTAATGAAATGAAAATAATTTAGACTAAAACTAGTAGACTGAAAAACAAAAACTGCACAATTTCTTTCTTTCTTTCGTTCTTTCTTTCTTTCTTTCTTTCTTTCTTTCTTTCTTTTTCTTTCTCTTTCTTTCTTTCTTTCTTTTAAATTAAATTAAATTATTACATTTTAAATGAATAATTATAGTAACCCTTTATTGATTGATTGACTGATTGTTTTTAAATATCCAGTGATTAACAATATTTTATATGTACTGTATTTTTGAAAACGACAACAACTAATAATAATAATAATAATAATAATAATAATAATAATAATAATAATAATAATTATTATTATTATTATTATTATGTAATGGTTAATAATAATATTAACAATAGCTACTTTCCAATGTAATTATTAACCATTACATCATCATAATAATAATAATAATAATAATAATAATAATAATAATAATAATAATAATGGAACTTGTTTGGACAAAACCAAGATAAAAATAAACTTGCACAATATTATAGAATAATATAATGTTATTATAATTTGTAGTAATGGTGGTAGTAGTAGTAGTAATATTGTGCAAGTTTATTTTCATCTTTGTTTTGGACAATGCATAACGAGTTCAAGTATTAGTTCAAGTATTTTTCACGTGATACAAATTAAAACCCGCTGTTGCTTGTTGTTGTTGGGTGTTGCTGTTTAGAAATCAAATGATGTCATTATCAGTAAAAGAACTAGTAACCAAGTGTGAGTTTAGAGAAGTGTAAAAAAAAATATCAGTCAAATCGATTATCTGCCTATGTCTAGTTTTGGATTTATCAAAATGATTTGTCAAGTACTCCACCAGAGAGTTTGTCCTTGTCCATGAAAAATGTATTTGAGCTAATGCTGCTAAGTTGAGGCTTACATAACACCTTATTTTAGTCTTTTATCTGTTTAGTTTCACACATTTCTCTTGTGCTTTTCCATCTTCCATATATTTCCTCCTTGACTGAAGATTAATGCTGAAGTGTCGGCTGGTGCAAAAGCAAAATGTAGACGCTTCTGTTCACGTCATGGAAAATAGGATTTTTCTTGCTTTTCTGAAATATAACTGTTTGATGTACTTTGTATAAGTCCTTCCCCATTAACGCCTCATTCAAAAATCATTATCATAAACACAATAGTGTATGACCTCCCACATTTACATATCAATGCATATTCGAAGCTCAATGCAATTGTTACAAATTTTTCATGTAAAGTCATTTACATGCAGAGGTCTTCAAGGTACAATAGCAAAACCAACCTGTTTAATTCCCAGGGTCAGAGCAAAGGAGCAAAATTTGTTGAGTAAGATGAAATTTGGTGCAAGGAGGACACACATAAAAAAAGTTCATCAAAATCGTCTTCAAACAGTTTCTCTACCATAACAGTAGATCATCTGAAAGGGAAAACTGCCCATAGAAGTAGAGTTTATGCCAGAGATGCCTGCATTTGGCCCGTTATGACTTTTGATTTGACCTGCCATGTCATATCACAAAGGAAGAATCAATTTTATTTTTTTTTGGATAAATTTTTTTCAAATAAAAAAATACATTTTATTATGAAAAATATAAGTGAATTTTATTTAAAATAATTTAAACATTTGAAAGAAAAATAAAATTATTTAATTCTAAAATTTTAACAAATTGAAAACATTAGACAAGTTATTTACTTATTTACTTATTTTTATACTGCCATTTTCTAATGTGTGTGTGTATATGTATGTATATATATATATATATATATATATATATATATATATATATATATATATATATATATATATATATTATTTTCATCTTTGAAAATACTTGGATACACATACTTCTATATATAATACTTTTGGCCCACAACCCTCAAATCAAGTTTGATTTTTGCCCCTTTGTATTAAAAAAATCTGGGCACCTGTCGTTATTCAGCTCAATTCAGTTTAATGGTGATTCAGTTCAGTTCAATAACTGTCAATGTTGAAAAATTCATCAAATATGATTCATCAAATTAAGCTGATTCAGCTCTAAAGCTGCTCTTTAGAAGACATTATCCATAGAGTTATCCACCTCAATTCAGTTCAAGTTTTGTTCTGTTTCAAATAGTTTCAGTGCTGTCAAATCAGTATTACAGAAAATTGATAATAAAGTGATCATAATGAACACATGCACATTCATTATCTAGCAAAAGTATTTTGCATAACCTTAGAAACTGTTATTTGCTGCACCGCACACTAAATTAGACGTTATTATGAACAACACTGTATAAGCGTTTTCCTAATTAAAAATAAAACAAAAACATGCTGTTCCAGATTTTTAACTGATTGAGAACCAAGGTCATTTTGAATGCTTTGCATTGACTGTATAAGTCACCATTCAGCCTGTTTATTCAGGGTTTAGAAGTACGACTGACACACACTGCAGAGAAGAGACGTCTGCTGTCCTGTTTTCATAAACATTCTCTTTAAGAGCCTCACGCGCACCCGCCAGACGTGGGAGAGCGACTTATGGAGAGTATTATATCAGCAGACAGAAGAAGTCAAAGTAGTTTTTATTGTTAATCTCTGGGTTTGAACAGATCTATTGTCTCCCTTAGGGACGGCCCTGACCAAACATCCCCACAGATCGGTCAATTCAGTGGCAGCTCGCCTCAGGAGGCTGTTTCCAGCACGTCCAATCACATCCTGCTGAAGTTCCACAGCGACTTCAGCACCAGCGGATTCTTTCTTCTGCATTACCATGGTGAGCAGAATCTTGCGCAGTTTTTCTTCCTCTTTCACGACGGCTTAGTTCGCTTATAGTCATTTATTGTTGGCTCGATTATCCAGGCTTATTCCCTCACGCCCACAGAACGTGTTACTTATGCCGTACGTACGCTGAGACGAGCCGTGAACGTACATGCATTCAGCCCAAACTGTGGCATGAAACTGCATTAGGAACCTTCTGGATTGTGTGCCTTCGAATGCCTGTTTAGCGTGACACGTTGCTGCTTTCTGGCCCCTTGTTTTTTGTTTTACTGCTAGAAATTGCATTACTTGTTTCTTCTGAAAATGGCTTCGATTATTGCAGCTGCCACATTCCGATGGCACTATAATGTGTTTGGAAACTTCCATCATCCGTAATAACAGCCATTTCTGAACGAGCAGGTGTGGAAACATATGCATTTGGCTTCTAAGGCAGCATCCTAGCTGTTATGGAACCTCATAAGTGATGATTTGATATGCTCTACATAGTGTACATCATACAAAACAGATGCACTCTTCGTATGGAGACTGAAAAATTGATTTGCATTTAGTATCCAACACAATATTCGAGCATAAAATGCAATTGGTTTTAATTAGTAATGGCTTCAATGTTGTCAGTGCTTTTTGGTTTTGATTGAAATACAAATATGTTCTTGATGTAAATACCTCCCGACTTGTCCACAGTCTTGGATTTATTTCACTTTTTACCAAAGATATTTGCAATGCTGCTTTAAAGTGTGTCCAGTTGCAATAATCTTTGTGCATGATGCTTTGTAATTCTATCAATGTAGGCGGATCACTAGGTTATGAAATAGCTTTTAACAGGGGAAATAGCATCTGAACACGACGGATGACCTTTGAACCCCATTGGTTTTCTCTAATCTATTTTGCAATTGTGATGGGAGACTGTTATTCAATAAAGGACGTTAATATCTGCGTTAGCATATTTTCTGCTGATGCTTTTGTAGTTCACCAATAAACCGATACAGCATAAGGAAGTTATGTCAAGTGCTGCAAAGCACAAAGCTGATTAGAATTTTAAAAGATAATAAAATAAGATAGTCATGGTCCCAGAGCTGCCAAAATGCCCATTCTCCGATTTAAAATTGCCTTTAATGTGCTAGCGTAGTAACAGCTGAGTTTTTCAGCGTTCTGAGTGTTTCTGAGTGTTCCTGTGTTTCCCCAATGATGAATTCTAAATGAAATGTGTTTTTGTTTGTCAGTGTTGGCGTCGAACAATATAGAGGTCATTTAGCTGGTGAATCTTCGTGATGTTAAGATACTGAGAGTGTTTTCTGGATCTTTCCTATAAAAAGGTGCTTAAACTCATTTGAAGAAACCCTTAACTCTGTGTATTCATCTTCTTTGCATTTTTCATTGTGTTGGCAGTTTGCATAAACAAGCACCATAGTTCAGGTGATATGTGCAAAATTTGAGGTGATATGTTCCCTTTTTCATAAAAACTTGGTACAATTGTACAGGTTTGGGCCCTGAACATTTTCCGAAATGGAGCCATCGCAAAAACACCTCGTAGTTGCCATGGCAACCATTTTACTTTCCGCCATAACCAAATTATGTATTTTGTGTCATATCTCCTGAACCAAACATGATAACACAGAAAAGGTGATGTCTACCCCTATGTTTTGATGGTCAAGAATTACAATGATACCATATACATAAACTATTCAGGTGAAGAGTTAATGGTGAAATCAGCAATGTGAGAAGGAAATAACAGTGTCTGAGCATCACAGCATTTACAAAAGTCCATATTATGGCTAATAATTTTTTCTTTCTTTGATAATTAACTAATATTTTATTCAATAGTACAATAAAAGATTGTTTTAATTAATTAATTATTAATTCGTTACATTTATATAGTGCTTTTCTGGGTACTCAAAGAGCTTTACATGGAAGGGGGGGAATCTCCTCAACCACCACCAACGTGCAGCATCCACCTGGATGATTTGACAGCAGCCATATTGCACCAGAAGGCCCACCACACATCAGCTTAACTAATATTTTATTCAATAGTACAATAAAAGATTGTTATCAAGAATACAATCATTTATTTCAGAGATATAAAAAATATCATCTCAGGTAAGTGTATTTTTCCTTACCTCTCAGGCAGAGTCAGGTAGGTGGTAGTATGTTTCCAATCCATTCTTGTTCTCTCTCAACAATGCTCTAACATCACACGCAAACGGCAATGCAATCTTGCTAAACTGTCTCCTGTCTGCACCTCTTCTGCTGCACCTCTGTCATTTTCTCTGGGTCTCTGGAATTGTCAGTCAGCTGTCAACAAACTTCATTCTGGCCATTGCTTCTCAGTCTACTCGTAATATCTTGGGCTTGACTGAGACCTGGATTCATCCAGAAGACTACTTCCCTTTCTCTCACACCCCCCGTCAGGTTGGAAGGGTACTGGTCTTCTCATTTCTAATAATTGGAAATACTCAACCCACTCTTCCTTGTGCAATAAAAATTATTTTGAGTTTCATGCAATTATGGTAACAGCTCCTGTTAAACTCTATATTATAATGATTTATTGCCTTCCTGGTCAACTGGGCACCTTTATAGACAAGCTGTATGGGCTGCTGTCCCCATTCTCTGTGGATGGCAGACTTCCACTTCCACTCCAAGCTTCATTTGATCTCAAATGGCTTACCACTACAAGCACTAACAAATCAGGCAACCAGCTTGACTTAATTTACACATGCAGTTGTGTCACAGACAACATTTGGTAAAACCTCTAGACATCTCTGCTAATTTCTTTAATTACATTTAACCTACATATTACTACCTGTGTGCCACCAATTCCTCTACCAGTTACTTTTAGGCAAAACCTACGCTCCCTTTCACCCTTCCATCTTTCCTCTGTAGTGTCATCCTCTCTTCCCTCACCCACCGGTTTCTCATCTCTGGATGTAAATACAGCAACTGACACTTTATGATCCATTTTAACTTCTTGTCAAGACAATATCTGTCTAGACAGGTCAGTGCATACGACCCCTTATAACCTAAAATGTTGCCCCATATATCATCATCTTTACTGTATTTTTGCTGAGCAGTCTTTTGGGTGGCTCACCAATGTACTACATTTCTCTAATACAAAAAATGAAGTAGGCTTCACCAAAATTTCTGTAGGGAAAATAATTTATTGAAGATGGTAGTGAAGCAGTTCTTCAATAGCGATGTTAGCATGTCTTCCTTCAAACAATCTTAATCCTTGTATGAATCCTAGCTTCTCCCAAAGTTCTGTCTGTGGGATATAATTTTATCTGTGGGATATAATTTTATATCTGAAGACAAAAGGGCTAGAAACAACAGATACCTCTTAGATCTTCCCACTGGAGATCCTGCAATCTACAAGAGGTTCCTGAGGAATGCTGTTCCTTTGTTATTCTAATGGAATGGACCATTTGGTTCACACCTTTATAACTAAAACTAGTACCCGAACCATACCTGCATTAAATCTCCTACATGAGGTAGACAAAACTCATTTATTAAAATTTTAGATTAAATACAGAAAGCAAGCAAAGAGTGCTCCCTTTAATCTAATCTCTACAGCTGTCTATCAGTGGCAGCGCGATTGGCTACATTGCTCAGCCTGTACTGGACCGAGTCGAAATAGTCTTGGTTATTGGACCCGCAACCCGCGGGTTAAAAAAAAAAATATTTTCACATATCACCTGATTTCACCTGAACTACCACTTCTTTTCTTTAGAAAGTGTATAAAATACATTTTCTGCCATTTGTCTAGTGATTTGTGTAATATTTGCCATTAATCATTACACCAAATTATTAGCTAATTAAATTGTTACATGTAAAGTGAATAATATTACACTAAAAATCTATTTTTTATTATTATTATTATTATTATTATTATTATTATTATTATTATTATTATTATTAACCCCTTAACCCGGACTATAAATGTATTAATCTTCATACATTCAAAAATATATTTCCATGCTGCCATTTTGTTAGTCATTTTTATATATATTTACCATTATAATTCCAGAGAAGTATTGCATTTTATTAGAAAATTGATTTATTAAATTTAAAATGAATCATAAATTATTATAATTATATATATTCATTTATTTCATTTAGTCATTTAGCAGACGCTTTTATCCAAAGCGACTAACAAATGAGGACAACAGAAGCAATCAATTCTAGTATTAAAACAACTGAAACAGATCCAAAAATAAAAGCTAATGCATACAACAAAATTTAAAAACTTATCATTTAAATGAAAACAAAAAAATTAAGCTAAAAACAATTCAAAATATTAAAGAACAAAAGGTATAAGAGTATAATAATGATTCTAACATAACACTAAGCCAAACACCAAAAAACAACTACATGTGTATGTACAACCACATACATATACACATATACACATTTATAAATTCAATATATATATATAATAAATTCATATATATATATATATATAATATTTCATTTCCATTTAGTTTGTTGAAGTACTAAAATAACTCAAATTAAATAAAACAAACTTAATAAAAAACCTATACAGACATAAATAATAAAATGACAAACATTATTCCAACTTTAAAATTAAAATAGATAACAAATACAAATCAAACTACATTAGTTTATCAGTACTCCTAAAAAAAAATAACACTGAGCCAAACACACATGCAAGTAGTAGGAAAGAGGAGAAATAAAAAGCGATACTTATATCCTTTACCGGTGCCCCTGCCCGGTGGAGTCGCACAGTAGAGTCGATGGTCTTTACCCTCTTCGGTCTTCACATGAGGAGGCCTTCACACGATGGCTACTGTGACAGCTGCCGCGGTAAACTAAGTTTTTTTTATACTGACAATATATATATATATATATATTACAGTAAATTGTTGTTATTATTATTATCACCTTAACTATGTATTAATCTTCAGGATTATAAACAGGTTGCATAAATGCTATTTTTCTTCGTAAAATATAAAAATATATTTTTCCATGCTGTCATTTTGCTTATATATTTTAAATAGTATTTGCCATTAATAATTACAGCAAATTACTACAGTTGAAAATGAATTATTTTAATATTATAACAAAACTTATTTTTATTATTTTTAATTGTTTTAAAAGGAATTTTTTTATGTGCATAAATGAATGGGTCACTGAATTTGAAAATCATTTCCTAATATTTATTACCACACAACAACATGAAGTTCGCATAAACTATTCTTAACATTTGTGAATTATATGTCTTAGTGAGGACGTACGACATAATATAATGCTCAACATATTATGTCTTCAAATGATGTTACATCACAATAGTGACTATTATCATAACATACCGGTAATAGAAGGTTCTTAATGCATATGGTCCTCTTTTGGAAACTTTTGCAATTAGACATTGTTATAATTGTAAGGCATAATCAGTGTTGGCGAGGCAGATGCTATGACCCTTGATTATGATTCATACTTTGCAGCGGCGGCACATAATTTTGTTGTACGTTTAGAAAAACTCGGTTGACGTGATGATTTAAGATGTAAGTGTGTGGCTTGCATTGCGTTATCACTTAACCAGCAGCTAAACATCACGTTTCTCACTCATCTCATTCCCTTCGCAGCTTACCAACTTCGTGTCTGTCAACCTCCCCCACGTGTCGCCAACGCAGAGATCCTGGCTGAAGATGATGAATTTGAAATTGGTAAGACTGCAGAATGTTTGATGATCATCTGTTTGCATAAATTTATCACGCATCGAACCCTCATTAAAGAGACGCTCCCAAGGTGTCCACCTTCGCAATGCAGCGTTTCTTATTTAATGTGAAAGAAAATGCCCCTTTCTGTGGGGAAAATAACACCCGACGCTCTGCATTTGTCATCATTACTGTCACAAGTGTGTAAGCGGTCAGGTCTTAATTAGCTAATGTGTTGTTGAGTGCTAGTTGTAGTGGAAAAGCAAAGATCTGTGTGTGTAATTACTCAACAGGAGACATCATCAGGTACCGCTGCCTGCCGGGCTTCACGCTGCTCGGGAGCGAGATCTTGACCTGTAGGTTGGGCGAACGACTGCAGATGGATGGTCCTCCTCCGGTCTGCCAAGGTTAGTTTGGCAGCACATCCAGCACGCGGTCTCATTTTTGTCGGTACTCTTCCTGTTTTTATGTCTCACGTCGTTAGCTCTGCCGCTAGTTGTTAGGCTCTTTTGGACTTCCGGATGAAGGAAAGCGCAGTACGCCATTGTGAGTCATTGTGTTTAAAACTTAATATCAAACAGCACGATTCCTGATGTCTTGAAGTAACACTCACAACTATGAGTGCCTGTATTTATGACCGCCCACATTTACATGTAAACATAATGATTATGTGCCATTCAGAACGTTTTTCGGGTTCAGTCAAGTTCAATATGAATTGAGGCCATAAACAGGGTGCAGACTTGAAATTTGAATGTTAAAATATATTTAAATACACTAAATTCAAATACGTTGATGCTATTGTTAACTAGAAGACAAAAAGTATAAAATAAAGTGTAATATATATATAAATATATCAAGTATAAGTATATATAAAGTATAATAATGTATACATTCTGATGTTTTTCCGTATTTTATATTAGTATCTGTATTTAAAAATTAAAGTAAATTAAGTTAGTTTTTCATTTTAAAATTAATAATTTAGATTTTACGGCAAAATTTGAATTGAGGTAACAACAGGTTTGCAATTAAAATTTGCAAATGAATGCACCTGAAATTCAGATACATTGATGTTATTATTAACTAGAAAGATAACAATTAGAATGCTTTCCATTCCAGTTCCGTTCTGCCATTTCCCCATATTTCCCCATATATTTTATTAGTATTCACCATCAATAATTGCAGCAAATTATTGCAGTTATTTGCAAATTAATGTAATCATTATATTTAAAATGAATCGTTTTAATTATATAGCAAAAAAAATTAATTGGAGTAGCGAACAGGGTGCAGACTTGCAGTATAAATTTGAATGGTACAATACATTGAAATAATTGAAATCCAAATGTATTGATGTCATTTTTAATTAGAAAGACAAAAAGTATTTAAAAAAAATCCATTCTGCCGTTTCTAACATTTTATATAAGTATTTACCATCATTTTACAGCAGAATATTACAGTTTTTAGCAAATTAACTACGTTGTTGCTTTTAAACTGAGTCATTTTAATATTACAGCTGATATACATTGAAATTCAAATGCATTGTACTTTTCAACTAAAGAGAAAGTATAAAAATTTACTTTCCATTCTGCCATTTTCCTAATATTTCACATTAGTATTTACCATTAATAATTACAGTAAATTATTACAGTTTTAGCATATTAATTACATTTAAAATGAATTATTTTAATATTACAGCAGAATATGAATTGAGGTAGCAAACACTGTGCTGACTTGCAATTGAATGTCAATATACATTGAAATACGTTGAAATTCATATGCATTGTGGTCATTTTTAACTAGAAAAGTTAAAAATACTGTAAGTTTAAAGTCTATTTTTAAAAATAAAAATGTACACGTTTTTATATATTTAATCATATTTTCAAAAAATGATTGGAGTGAAAGGACCTCCAGTTTTTCAGAATGCATCGCCTGTTGAATTTCTATGAATTGCAATTCAGTAATTCATCTTCCTGTCATTCTAAAGTAAGTTCCAATTCTGCTTCCTGTGGCCAATTCAAATCATCTTGGTACTCTAAAGGGTAGCAACATGTTTTTATGTTATATTTTTAACCAGCTTTGTATATTAGTGCCATTGTGTTCAGTAGCTCTGCACATTGCTTTAAAATTATACTCTACATGATAACAGATATTTATCTCAAAATGTTCTGATTGACTGTGATTGAGTCATGTCACATTTTACTTTTAGTGAGAATAGGCAAATTACTGCAAATCACAGGAAACTTGTCACTCCTCAACATGTTGGGTGAAAGTAAATTGAGGCAAGAAACCTTGATTATAAGGTTGACATGATAAGTGCTTTTCAGGGGGAAAAATGAAATAAAATGATAAACTAAAAAATGGTCTCTTTAGGGAGTTGCATAAGCATAGAGCATGGTGACAATGTCATGCAATCAGTTTATTCTATATGTGCATTTGATTTGTCAGACGGTGTTTTTGCCAACATGGCACATTTGAAAAACATGCCTACCTGCATTTTTGCAAAACTCAAAAACATTCCTATAAATCTAGCGATTTACAGCTAAAATGAACATTTGTAGTAACAAAACTATTTTTATTCCTTATTCACATAAATTATGATTACGGGGCCAGATTATCAATCATTAAAGATTTTTTTTTTTTATATAAAATAAAAACAAAAAGACTTTCAAATCACATGAGCCAATAATTTATTCACAATAGAACATAGAGAACATAACAAATGTTTAAACTGAGAAATTTTACACTAAATGTTTAAACTGAGAAATGTTACACTTTTATCTACTAAATGAGCTCATTTCAAATTTGATGCCTGCTGCAGGTCTCAAAAAAGTTGGCACGGGGGCAACAAAGGGCTGAAAAAGCAAGACATTTTGAAAAGATTCAGCTGGGAGAACATCTAGCAACTAATTAAGTTAATTGACATCAGGTCTGTAACATGATTAGCTATAAAAGGGATGTCTTAGAGAGGCAGAGTCTCTCAGAAGTAAAGATGGGCAAAGGCTCTCCAAACTGTGAAAGACTGCGTAAAAAGATTGTGGAATACTTTAAAAACAATATTCCTCAACGTCAAATTGCAAAGGCTTTGCAAATCTCATCATCTACAGTGCGTAACATAATCAAAAGTTTCAGAGAAACTGGAGAAATCTCTGTGCATAAGGGACAAGGCCGATGACCTTTGTTGGATGCCCGTGGTCTTCGGGCCCTCAGATGACACTGCATCACTCATCGGCATGATTCTGTCATTGACATTACTAAATGGGCCCAGGAATACTTCCAGAAACCACTGTCAGTAATCACAATCTGCCGTGCCATCTGCAGATGCCAACTAAAGCTCTATCATGCAAAAAGGAAGCCATATGTGAACATGGTCCAGAAGCGTTGTCATGTCCTGTGGGCCAAGGCTCATTTAAAATGGACTGTTTCAAAGTGGAAAAGTGTTCTATGGTCAGACGAGTCCAAATTTGACATTCTTGTTTGAAATCACGAATGCCGTGTCCTCTGGGCTAAAGAGTAGGGAGACCTTCTTGCGTGTTATCACCATCAGTTCAAAAGCCAGCATCTCTGATGGTATGGGGGTGCATAAGTGCTTACAGTATGGGCAGCTTGCATGTTTTGGAGGGCACTGTGAATACTGAAAGGTATATATAGGTTTTAGAGCAACATATGCTCCCCTCCAGATGACGCCAATTTCAGGGAAGGCCTTGTGTATTTCAGCAGGACAATGCAAAACCACATACTGCAGCTATTACAACAGCATGGCTTTGTAGTAGAAAAGTCCAGGTGATGAATTGGCCTGCCTGCAGTCCAGATCTTTCACCTATAGAGAACATTTGGTGCATCATTAAACGAAAAATACGTCAAAGACGACCACAAAGTCTTCAGCAGCTGGAAACCTATATCAGGCAAGAATGGGACCAAATTCCAGCACCAAAACTCCAGAAACTCATAACCTCGATGCCCAGACGTCTTTAAACTGTTTTGAAAAGAAGAAGAGATGCTACACCATAGTAAACATGCCCCCGTCCCAACTATTTTGAGACCTGTAGCAGGCATCAAATTTGAAATGAGCTCATTTTGTGCATAAAATTGTAAAATTTCTGCTTAAACATCTGTTACATTTGTGACAACATACCTGGCCGTGTACTGAAAGACTGTGCTGAACAGGTGACAGATGTCCTAACAGATATCTTCAACACCTCGCTGAGGCAGGCAGTCGTCCCCACATGTCTCAAATCCACAACAATCATACCGGTACCAAAGAAATCACCTGTGTCCTGTCTAAATGACTACCGTCACATAGCACTGACTCCAATCATGATGAAGTGCTTTGAGAGGTTAGTCATGCATCACATCAAAACCACACTCCCCAACACACTCGATCCGCTCCAGTTTGCATACCGTCCAAACCGCTCTACGGACGATGCAATTTTCTCCACCCTCCACCTGGCTATTACCCACCTAGAAAATAAAGACTCCTATGTTAGAATGCTGTTCATTGACTTCAGCTCAGCATTCAACACAATAATCCCACAACAGCTCATTAATAAACTAAACCTGCTGGGCCTTAACACCTCTCTCTGTAATTGGATCCTGGACTTTCTAACCGGAAGACCTCAGTCAGTCCGTGTCGGCCACAACACCTCGAGCACTACCACACTGAGCACAGGTGCCCCACAAGGCTGTGTGCTCAGCCCGCTGCTCTTCACGCTGCTGACCCATGACTGCACTGTCAAGTCAAGCTCCAACCACATCATCAAGTTCGCTGATGACACAACAGTGGTAGGTCTCATCAGCAACAATGATGAAACGCACTACAGAGAGGAAGTGGCACAGCTGGCTGAATGGTGTGTCACTAACAACCTGTCCCTCAATGTGGGGAAGACAAAGGAGGTAGTGATAGACTTCAGGAGAAACTCCGTTGACCACCCCCCACTGACCATCGACAGCACGACTGTGGAGAGAGTCAGCAGCACTAAATTCCTGGGGGTGCACATCACAGAGGATCTCACCTGGACCACCAATACCATGTCACTCTCCATGAAGGCACAACAGCGCCTACACTTTCTCCGCCGGCTGAAAAGAGCAAGTCTCCCTCTACCCATCCTCACCACTTTCTACAGGGGGACCATTGAGAGTGTGCTGACCAGCTGCATCACTGTCTGGTACGGGAACTGTACTGCAGCAGACCTCAAGACCCTCCAGCGGACAGTGAACACAGCTGCATCGCTGCCCCTCTTCCCTCCATCCTGGACATTTTTCTTACACGATGCTCCAGCAAAGCCAACAGTATTGTGAAGGACTCCACCCATCCCTCCCACAGTCTCTTCCAGCTCCTACCATCAGGAAGACGGTACCGGAGCATCTTAGCCCGCTCTGCCAGACTGCTCAACAACTTTTTCCCCCAGGCTGTGAGAGACCTGAACTCAAACCCCCCCCCCAATATATGTATGTTTACATGCTCATGCACTACAAATCATCCTGCACTGCTCCCCAGCCAGCTGCTTGACTTACAATGTTTCTCTTTGCACATGTACAGTATTTATCTGAAGCATTCGTATAGTTTGTATAGTTTGTATAGTTTGTATTTTTTTTAGTTTATGTATAGGTAAACATATATATATATATATATATATATATATATATATATCTCTCTCATTAGGTTAGTTGTGTATAAGTTTATACTGTTTTACTTCATTGTTGTAAGTCTGTATTTATGTAGCATCGTGGTCCTGTGAGGCACAACATTTCGTTCCACTGTATGTCCCCACATGTAGCGGAATGACAATAAAGCTCAACTTGAACTTGAACTTATGTTATATATGTTCTATTGTGAATAAAATATTGGCTCATGTGATTTGAAATTCTTTGTTTTCATTTTTATCACAATTTAAAAAACGTCCCAATATTTCCGGAATTCGGGTTGTAATGCATAATATGTAAAATAATACATTTTGATGTTTGCATCACATAACCAGCTCCATATGTGACTTTTCTGATGTAGTAAACTTGCTCGGAAGCGCACCTGGTATAGACTTGTGAAACACAATAAAATGGCTCAAAGACTTGTAGAAGCATATGAAAATTTCATGTTTGCTTGAGCTTCATGTTTGCTAACACTTTTGATTAGGTTTTTGCGTTATTTAACACATGGTCATTTGGTTACTTCTTAGTGCAATGTCCTGACAATGAAGTTCTGTTCGACTCGACGGGTGTAATCCTGAGTCCAGGTTATCCTGACAGCTACCCCAACCTTCAGATGTGCTCCTGGATGATCAACGTGGAGAAGGGCTACAACATCACACTGCACTTTGAACTCTTCCAGACGGAGAAAGAGTTTGATATTCTGGAGATCTTTGACGGTGGGTTTAAATTATTCCTCATATTCAGGCATCATCTGACAGCCCGTGCAACTGTGTCCCTGAATATTACAGTCATTATTCTCTGGCCTGTCGTAACTCTGACGCTTTTCTTGAAAATTTGGAATGAAATTTAGAGCCTTGGGAATGTGTTTGAGTTACTTTTTCAGACCCATGACCATTACGAGAGAAATATTTCCTATCCCCCTAAAAAAAAACTCATTTAGAACCAGCAGACATGCAAAATGCTGGAAAGATTTGAGTATTTCTTGATACTGAGGCAATGGCAAAGACAATTCAAAATACATTCAGAGTGTTATTAGTGCTAATTACTTAAGTACTTGCAATCAGTAAATTACCCTATTACTTATCATTGATTGGATGCTCATTAATGCCCGTGGCATTTGCAGAGCCCCAGTGGAATAAGAAGTGAGAAGCAATACCAATTTCCTTCTCTCAGGCCAGATTTTGTGTTCATGTTTTGCAGCAAAGCAATTTTTGGAGCTCTTTCCCTAGTGTCTAAAACTAAATCGGCTGAATCCCATCGGATGGACATTTCCACTTGATGGATTTATTCTGAGAAATCTTCTTTGCTCATTACCACATTTGGAAACTACTTGTTAAAGGAATAGTTCACCCAAAAATGAAAATCTGCTGAAAATGTACTCCCTCAGGCCATCCGAGGTGTTGATGAGTTTGTTTCTTCATTGTAACAGATTTGGAGAAATTCAGCATTTCATCACTTGCTCTGCAGTGTATGGGTGCCTTCAGAATGAGAATCCAAACAGCTGATAAAAGCATCACAATTATCCACAAGTAATACACACCACTCCAGTCCATCAATAGCCAGAAGCAAAAGTTTAAAGTTAAAATGCCCTAATAATGATTTTTTATTTTTTTCTTTCAAACGCACAGCTTTTCACTTCACATAACGCTAATTGATGGACTGGAGTCATGTGGATTACTTGTAGATTATTGTGATGTTTTTATCAGCTGTTTGGACTCTCATTCTGACGGCACCCATTCACTGCAGAGGATCCATTGGTGAGCAAGTGATGTAGAAATGCTAAATTTCTCTAAATCTGTTCCAATGAAGAAACAAACTCGTCTACATTTTGGATGGCCTGAGGGTGAGTAAATTTTCAGCAAATTTTCATTATTTAGTAAATTTTCATTATTTAGTAAATTTAGTGTTCCTTTATATTTAGAAAATGGTGCATTGATTCTGTTAGAATGTCAAAATCGAACCATCAGCGATGACATATTGAATTCTGAATTGCATTCAGTCTCCTAAATTTGCAGTTTGCAAACATCTTCAAACTATCCTTGTACATAACTTTAAAAACATTTATTTGCTGTTTTATTTACGTTGGAAATGCAAATGTGTTTTATTATGTTTTATTTTTGCAGGACCAAATATTTACAGTCAGAGTCTGGCTGTGTTGAGCGGAGATCTAAGTGTGCCCTTCAACGTCACCACCACGGGTCACCAACTGTTTCTCCGCTGGTCGTCTGATCACGGCACCAACAAAAAGGGCTTTCGTATCACTTACGTGGGTGAGTATCAAAGTATGTATCCCCGATTGGTAATTCCTTTCAGTTTATGTGTGTCTCTCGTGACCTTTTGTCTGTCCTGCCCATAACACGTGCGTCCAAGTCTGTGTCCCATCTGTCCGTGTGTTTGTGTCCAAATGTTTGTGTATTTGTATATAACTTTGGAGTCAGGAAATGTAATAGAAGTTGCCTAAAACTATATAGGCCTAAAATGCTGAAGAATATAATCAAATCATTAAATTTTACAGCACATTTTATGTAAGATGTCACATTTTCGGCCTGTTTCACACTTCCTGCTTGTGCAGCATATATGGAAAACTGCAAACACCAGTGTGTGTTGAACTCCCACACTAGCTGGATTCCAGCCACATATTTTATGTAAATTCTGGGGCAGTGCATAAATAACATGCCTGATGCAAACACCAAGATTCAAATACAATTACCAAAATGTGCATAAAAATGCACACTTGAGGTAGATAAATTTGCATACACTACATACACTACGTCACATCAGATAGTTCATGTTTGTGTGGTGTAACATATACAGAAAATAACCACATTGCATTACCACATATCAGTATTCTCTTATAAATATATAAATTCAATTCAAAACTCCAGATCCAGGTTAAATTCAGTATACATGAGGAGAACTGCTTAAGTCAACTGGTTTCAGTCAGACATGAATTTATACATGTATACAGAAATTTAGAAATGTATACAGAAAACATAAACAGAAAATAACCATAGTGCATTACATATTAGTATTTCAGTTGCAATTATAATCTCCAAATCTACACATTAAATTCAGTATACATGAGATGAGGAGAACTGCTCAAATCGTGGTTTCAATTAGATCTGAATTGAATAGAAAGTGCCTGTCGCTGCATGTGGGATGTGCATGAAGCAAAAAAAGTGTGTTTTCAAACATTAGTAAATAGTTCACGCCATTATTTTACTTTATTGCAAAAGATGTAATGAAATGCCTGTGTGGCGCTTACATGCTGCAGACACAAGATGTGTGAAAGAAGCCGTATGCTGCTTTCAGATCCTCCCGGGAAACATCAGAAGTTGTAATTATGATGTGAAAGAATAAAATACAGTAGTTGCGCTGTGGAATTTCATATTCCTTTTTCACAGACACAGGTTGATTTTTATTGCTAAAGCAACAAAACGAAAAGCAAAAGATGCACATTTGTTCACTTGATTGTGTTTTTCAGTGTATTTATCCATTCTCATACTACCAGAGATTGATGGGAAATGTACGTTTGCTCCTAATGCCTTTCAACTCATAATCTGTATAAAATACCTAAATTCTTTCATTTACATGCCAACAATATGAAGAAAAAAAACTGGGCTCAAATTTTCCAGCTGGTGGTAATTTTTAAATATGATAATTGCAACAGGACTTGAAGGCACAATTAGAGTAGAAATATTTAGTAAGACTTTATTGTTAATATAATTTATTATATAATATAATGTGTAATTATTATATATATTGGTTACAAAGTTTCCAGCTGGCAATTCTTAACTTGTAAATATGATAATTTAAACAAGACTTGAAGGCACAATTAGAATTATTTAGTAGCACTTTATTGTTATTTATTATGTTATATATATATATATATATATATATATATATATATATATATATATATATATATATATATATATATATATATATATATATATATATATAAATTATGTACTGCTAATGGACAATTAGTGTACACTGAAGTTGTTTAAAATGTCATGATTATACAATGATGATTTTAATGATTATTGTAAAGTGTTGCCAATTATATATCTGCGATAATGATGATGCTGATGTGTTGAGTAAATATTGTGTGAGTGTTTAATGATCCGTGCTATCATCTGTAGCGATGTACTGCAGCACCCCAGACTCTCCGCAGCACGGTTTTGTGGTCAGCCAGACGGGTGGGCACATCAACAGCGTCGTCCGCTGGGCCTGTGACCGCGGCTACAGACTCATCGGGAAAAATACGGCCGTCTGCAAGAGAACTGAGTTCGGTTATCTGGCCTGGGACTCATCTGTGCCTGCATGTCAAGGTGTTGTCTTTATTATATTTTTCTTGAGTCTACAAAAATGGCATTTCCTTGAGTTGACTGCAAAGGCTAATTTAACTGACAATCACTTGTGCTCAGGTATTGTTTGATTTAACCTTCACTGGCAAAACTCACAGCTCCGTATTGTACAGCCCGAATTCCGGAAGTATTGGGACATTTTTTAAATTTGAATAAAATGAAAACTAAAACACTTTCAAATCACATGAACCAATATTTTATTCACAGTAGAACATAGAATGAGCTCATTTCAAATTTGATGCCTCCTACAACTCTCAAAATAGTTGGGACATGTTTACCATGGTGTAGCATCTCCTCTTCTTTTCAAAACAGTTTGAAGACGTCTGGTCATTGAGGTTATGAGTTTCTGGAGTTTTGGTGTTGGAATTTGGTCCCATTCTTGCCTGATATAGGTTTCCAGCTGCTGAAGAGTTTGTGGTCGTCTTTGACGTATTTTTCATTTAATGATGCGCCAAATGTTCTCTATAGGTGAAAGATCTGGACTGCAGGCAGGCCAATTCAGCACCCGGACTCTTCTACTACGAAGCCATGCTGTTGTAATAGCTGCATTGTGTGGTTTTGCATTGTCCTGCTGAAATACACATCGTCTGTAGGGAAGCATATGTTGCTCTAAAACCTTTATATACCTTTCAGTATTCATAGTGCCTTACAAAACACACAAGCTGCCCATACCATATGCACTTATACACCCCCATACCATCAGAGATGCTGGCTTTTGAACTGAAAGCTGATGACACGCAAGAAGGTCTCCCTCCTTTTTAGCCCAGAGGACATGGCATCCATGATTTCCAACAAGAATGTCACATTTGGACTCGTCTGACCATAGAACACTTTTCCACTTTGAAACAGTCCATTTTAAATGAGTCTTGGCCCACAGGACACGACGGCGCTTCTGGACCATGTTCAGATATGGCTTGCTTTTTGCATGATTGTCCCTTATGCACAGATTTCTCCAGTTTCTCTGAATATTTTGATGATGTTATGCACTGTAGATGATGAGATTTGCAAAGCCTTTGCAATTTGATGTTGAGGAACGTTGTTTTTAAAGTATTCCACAATCTTTTTACGAACTCTTTCATAGATTGGAGAGCCTCTGCCCATTTTTACTTCTGAGAGACTCTGCCTCTCTAAGATATCCCTTTTATGTTACAGATCTGATGTCAATTAACTTAATTAGTTGCTAGATATTCTCCCAGCTGAATCTTTTCAAAATGTTTTGCTTTTTCAGCCCTTTGTTGCCCCCGTGCCAACTTTTTTGAGACCTGTAGCAGGCATCAAATTTGAAATGAGCTCATTTAGTGGATAAAAGTGTAAAATTTCTCAGTTTAAACATTTGTTATGTTCTCTGTTATATTGTGAATAAAATATTGGCTCATGTGATTTGAAAGTCTTTTTGTTTTCATTTTATTAAAAAAAAAAAAAAAAAAAAAAAAGGTCCAAACATTTCCGGAATTCGGGTTGTACTTTTTAACATTTTTGTGCTCCATCAAGTACATTAAATTTTATGCATATATAATATAGGCTTATATATAATTGTTGTTTTGTTTTCCTATAACAAATATTAGAACAGCATAAGTGCTGTCGGGGGAAAAAGCCCAAAGGGGCATGTTCAATTACCTTCACTCAAATAAAAAATAAACTGCCACTTGAAAATAATAATAATAAAAAATAAAAACAGAGCAAAACAAAATAATAAATGGTAAACAGGTTACTGAGAATGGATATGAATTTTGAGCAGATTTTAGCACTATGAAAAAATGAAGGAACAGACGGTTCAAGATACCAGGACCTCATTGTGTTATAATTCTGGAAACAGTCCAGGTGGAGAATCTGCTGAAGAAAGAAGAAAAATTGACATATTTGAAGGCCATTTTTTTTAGGTTTTGAATCTGTAATTTTTGAAACAGTGAGCTGGTGCTTGCTAGATAAGAGATTACCAAGTCATTATCAATATAATAAGTATAAATTAAAGGGGTTCACCAAAAAATGAAATGACAAATGAGTAGATAACAGAAATTTATTCATTTATTTTGCTTTTGTTGACATTCATTAGCGAGTATCAAGGAAACAACTGTATTACTAGAATATTTGATACACTTCTTTCCAGATGTTGCATTTTTTGTTCATTATGAATGTTATTGAGATTGAATTGTTGTGCAAAGGCAGGCTGTGTCAGATGCCAGCATCACTGATCTGATCAGTCTCTTTGTTTTCTGCTAATTAATACGGCTGAATGAGGTTTGCTTTCTGCTTAGGTTTTATTAGCATTAATACAAGCCCTGTTGTTTTGCTGGATTTATTTGATTAGAGTTTTAGCACTCAGTAATTGGACAACCTATTATGTTTCATCGCTGTATTGATTCCGCTTTGAGCAAACTCCAGCACCTTTTCCATGTGTTTAATTACACATTTTTGTCATGCTGGTTAATTACAGCCTCGTTTGCTCACACATGACCATGTTTTGACCTTCCGTTCTACGTGTGGGCTTGATGTGGTCAAATACGGTAACGAGTCATTCCTGCTATGCTAACTCTTAAAATTAATGTGTTGTTGTTGTAATTTAAGGAAGCATTTTTTTTTAAATATTAATTTTATTAGTTAGCGTTATTAATTATAATTTGATTTATTTAAACAATTTCAAGAAGAATGCAAATAAAAAGTGAGGGACTTTCAGTTAGTTTACATGAAGATGTTTTGAAGTAAATTTTGATATTTTAAATGTTTGTATCAAACTGTTTTCTGTGATTTTATCAAACATGGATGTTTTAGAGTAACATAAACCCGCTAACATCATCACAAAACATTACAATATTCAACAAATCCTCTGCTAATATTTACTAATGTTTCTTTTCCCTGCTTCATGTCATTAAGAAACTGGATTTTACTAAGTTAAGGGATTTTATGACACACTGGCAGACCTTAAGAAAGTTGGTTGACTAGTTGTTTAGACAATCCACCGACTAGTTGATTTTGGTTGTTTTGCACATCCTGGTCTCTGTAGGGAAAGTGTTAATTCAGAGTTCACTCAGAGGGAACTGAATTAATGGCATTGATCTCACCTACCCTCATCTGCTGGAAAACTAGCCACATAAGCCCTGCGTTCCATTAGGAAGGGCTCATCCCCATTTGTATTTATTTTTGGAATGGATTGATCATAGGCCTCATTGATCTGAGTTTCTTATTAAGGTGGAATAAGAAATACAAATATTATATCTTTTTGGGGTTGTTATACCCTGTGTAAACAAAGTCACTGTGTTTTAATCCAATGCAATAACATTAACAAGCATTTTCAGCAGGACGAAAAATCACAACATGAGGGTTAATTCTACATATTTCTACTTCTATACTGGCTTAAACTAACTGTATCTTATACTTACTCTCTAATTTTATTATTATTTGTCTTGTTGCATTTATTTGAACAATGGAAGCATTATTACCTTGTGTGCAAGCACACATTCGGCAATAATTTGGGGTGGACAGAACTGAGGAAGGATTGGACAAAAATTGGGAAATAATTCTTAATGTATTCACTGCCCTTGAGAGGTCTGTTCTTCAGATTTCAAGTAAACTGTATTATGTAAGTCTTGGGGGAAATAATAGGTTATTATATATTCACATTATTTGCATTTACAGCTTCACCGTCTTTGTTTCTTTTTAAATTCATACTTTGGATTTTTGTTTATCCGTGAGGTGTGTAATGCAAGCCACGTATTTCCACTCTGAAGGCAGCACAGAATATATAACATGACAAGTGCATTTACAAAACTTTCTTAGTGCTGGAACTTGACTTTCAAGCACGCTTGAAAGAAATGTGATGCAGTGTTTTGCAGAAGTTCCAGAACTGCTATCGGATACTAACATGAAGAGAATCCAGTTTTTTTTTTTTTTTAGTTTTTTTTTTTTGTGGGATCAGTTCTAAATAGGAATCGATTGTTAATTCCCAAATCCTCTGTATGCCATTTTTCATGGAAAACAAAAGGAAGGTGAACTAATTTCATGTTCTTTGTTGAGGTTTTGATGCATAGAGAGTCTCATCTCATTGTCTTTTCTAGCTGTGTCCTGTGGGCCGCCCGTGGCCCCTGTGAACGGAGGCATGCTGGCCGCTGATTATTCAGCAGGAACACGAGCCACCTACTTCTGCAACGATGGCTTCCGTCTGTCCTCCAAAGAGGTGACCAGCACCGTGTGTCAGGCTGACGGCACGTGGAGCAGCCACAATAAAATCCCTCGCTGCACAAGTACGAACAGATGCCCTACTTTCCAATCATCAAAACATTTAAGGGTTTAAATGGTTGTACTGATTATGTCTGGTCACAGTGTTCAATATTAAAGACCCTCATTAAATAAAAATAGAGAAATCAAAATCTATATGCTAGTGCTATGAGAATGTACTTATTAAGTGGGAAGCAGTAGCACATAGGTTATCATGGTTCAAATTGTGGTGAACTGCAGTGTAATCTACTAGCAGAGGTTAGCCAATGAAGGTTTTTTTTTTTTTTTTTGAAAGAAATTTGTTTTTATTCAGCAATTATGCATTAAATTGATCAGAAGTAAAGATATCTATAATGTTGCAAACATTTTTTTTTTCACATAAATTCTGTTCTTTTGAACTCATCATCAAAGAATCATGGTTTCCACAATAATATCAATCACCACATTTGTTTTCAATTATAATAAAAATCAGAAATGTTTCTTGAGCAGCAAATCAGCATATTAGAATGATTTCTGAAGGATCATGTGACACTGAACACTGGATTAACGATTCTGAAATTTCAAATTTGCATCATAGGAATAAATTACATTTTAAAATATATTCAAGCAGAAATCAGTTATTTTAAATTGCAATAATATTTTGCAATATTACTATCTTTACTGTATTTTTCATCAAGTAAATGCAGCCTTGGTGAGCTTAAGAGACTTTATTTTTAAAAATCTTGCTGACCCCAAACTTAAAGGGATAGTTCACCCAAAAATTAAAATTTATAATCATTTGTTCTCCCTCAAGTTGTTCCAAACCTGTATAAATTTCTTTCAGATGTTAAACACAAAAAAAAGACATTGGACGTGACCCAGCGTGAACACAAATGAAGATAGTTTGAAGAATGTTGGTAACCAAACAGTTGACGGTAGCCGTTGACTTCCATAGTATGAAAAACATTACTGTAGAAGTCAATGGCTACCGTCAACTGTTTGGTGACCAACATTCTTCAAACTATCTTCATTTGTGTTCAGCAGAGGAAAGAAACTCATACAGGTTTGGAACAAATGGAGGGTAAGTAAATGATGACAGTATTTTCGCTTTCCCCTTAATGGGTACAGTGCCAAAAAAGGCTCAGATAGAGGGTGGAAAATTGTTTTGTAAAGGTAAATTGCATTTGTAAGTGTCATACAAACATTTTAACCATGCTGCTGATTTCCTCTCAGTTATGGTGTGTCCCAGCATCGGTTCCTTCACCCTGGATCACGGCAAATGGAGGATCGTCAATGGCTCTCGTTACGAATACGGCACTAAAGTGGCCTTTACTTGCAACACTGGCTACTATCGGCTCGGCCCCGCCCACATTCACTGTACGTCCAATGGGACGTGGAGCTGGAGGAACGAGCGACCTCGCTGCAAGAGTGAGTTATGCGCTCCATTTGATACTCAAACATTAATGCTGTACATATCATGACACGCACAATTCCCAGGCCTTGTTAGTCTGGCCGGTTTTTAAGGTCAGAACTGAGCAGACAGCAAGACTAATGATTTTGTCAATTGTGTCCTGAAGTGTGAAAGATTAGCAGCTTGTGCGGTGCTTTACTGGATACACAGAATCTGTGGGTGTTTTCTGCAATTTTCTGCGTGGATTTCCGTGCAGAATTCTGCAGAAAGGGTTTTAATATTAAAACATGGCATAAGCAAATTAATATTAGTCATATTTTTTTTTAAGTTTTCATTGAGAATGTTAGCTGTAACAGCTTACCAGAAAATACTACTCATTTAGTGGGTTCATGAGGCTGAGAGGCATGTGCAACCAGAAAACATTCCCATAATTCTCAGTGGCTGCACAAACATGAGAAAATGCATATAGCATCAAGTTTCCATCCACAGATTTTTATTTTGGAACCAAATCTAATATGCTGGATGCAAATGTAAATAATATGCATAATTATTTATTTTTTATTTTTTATTTTTTTGCAAAGTGCACATGGACTTGTGTATACATTTTGCATGTACTGTTAAATTTCAAGTAATTTACTATATTTAGTGGCTTCTTCAATGGCTTCAGATTCCATTTCCATTATTATTTTTTAGCAAGTTTCCAGAATATGTTGTTTTTGTTCTCTTAAACACTTGGGATGGAAATGTTTCTTTAACTGTTTTTATAATATTCTATTTTTATAATAATTAAATTCAAAGCACTTAAATAGAAACAATTACACAAATAACATACCTTTTTTGCACTTTTGTCATGGATTTGTCAGGACATGACCAAAAAAAAAAAAAGAAGGAAATATAAATTGTCCAAAACCTCCATTGTATTTTGCAGTTATATCTTATAATCATAAGTAGTCATTTCCCAGGAGACTTTATATGGTGACATCATGATAATGAAACAAATGTGGCACTGTATAGTCTCCTGTATAAAGGCTGTTTAAAGGAATAGTTCACCTAAAAATTAAAATTTGATGAAAATGTACTCATCTTCAAGCCATCCAAGATTTGGAAGTGTTTGTTACTTCATTGGAGCATATTTGGAGAAATTTAGCATTACATCACCAATGGATCCTCTGCAGTGAATGGGTGCAATCAACGCTGATAAAAACATGACAATAATTCACAAGTAATCCACTCCACACCACAGGACTCGCATTTTACCCAGATGCAACGGTTTGAAGTTAAAATGCCTTAAAGGGATAGTTCACCCAAAAATGAAAATTTGATGATTATCTGCTTAACCCAAGTGCATTCAAGATGTAGGTGAATTAGTTTCTTCAGCAGAACACAAACAAAGATTTTTAACTCAAACCATTGCAGTCTGTCAGTCATATAATGTCAGTCAATGGTACCCACAGCTTTGAGAGAAAAAAAAAAACATACACAGACAAAACCAAATTAAACCCTGCGGCTCGTGACGATACATTGAAGTCTAAAGACACGAAACGATCGGTCTGTGCAAGAAACTGAACAGTATTTATATCGTTTTTTTTCGTCTTATCCACCGCCATGTCTAACTGTCCTGAGCTCTTCACACAACAGCCGGCGCCTGACGCGTCATCTTCTTCTTCACCTATCTCTCAAATGGACCATTGACACTCTATCTACAATCTCAATTAGGAGTGTCAATGGTCCATTTGAGAGATAGGTGGCGGTAATGCACTTATAAGTCTGCGATCCGCCGTAAAGCAAGAAGAAGAAGACGTGTCAGGCGCCGGTGTCCTGACATTTTATCCTACCCGTCAGATTTTCCTACCAGGGCTTACTGCACATGCGCACGTCAATATTGTATCATTTTTCTCACGCTGAACAGCAGTATTTAATCTATCAGCATTACTGTAAGGGTAGGTTTAGGGTTGGCGTAGGTGTAGACATTAATAAAACACAATCTAATATGTATAAAAAATTATTTATTGTTGGTTTCCGGTAGCTGTATCCCTTCTAGCCACAAACGCGAATATAACACATAATTACTGTATTTGCATTACTGTAAGGGTAGGTTTAGGGTTGTGGTAGGTGTAGACATTAATAAAACATAATTTGACAGGTAGCATTTTTCGTTGTCAAATTGTGCTACCTACTGTTTTATGGGAGGTAGCAAAATCTGACAGGGTAGCACAAATCGACAGAACACCGGCTGTTGTGTGAAGAGTTCAGGAGAGTTAGACATGGCGGTGGATAAGAGGTAAAAAAACGATATAAATACTGTTCAGTTTCTTGCACAGACCGATCGTTTCGTGTCTAAAGACCTCAATGTATCATCACGAGCTGCAGGGTTTAATTTGGTTTTGTCTGTGTATGTTTTTTTTTCTCTCAAAGCCGTGGGTACCATTGACTGACAGACTCCAACGGTTTGAGTTAAAAATTTTCATTTGTGTTCTACTGAAGAAACTAAGTCACCTGCATCTTGAATTGGGGTAAGCAGATAAACATCAAATTTTCATTTTTGGGTGAACTATCCCTTTAATAATGTATTTGCTTCTTACAAACAGTTTTTTACTTCATAAGACAATTGATGGACTGCAGTGGTGTGGATTATTGTGATGTTTTTATCGGCTGTTCATTCTGACGGCACCCATACACTGCAGAGGATCTAATAGTGAGCAAGTGATGTACTGTAATGCTTAATTAGTCAAAATCAGTTCTGAACAAATGCATCTAAATTTTGGATGGCCTGAGGGCGAGTAAATTTCCAGCATATTTAAATTTTTGGATGAACCTATTCCTTTAACATGCAATTAAAAAAACAGCTGAATGAGGTAGGAATCCTGAGTAAATCCAGTTGTTTTGTTACTGTCGCAGTCCTTCATCGGCAGGTGCCGTCATCAGATGGTTGAGTTATCAATGTTGTGCGTCTGCTGTAACTACAGACGTGATGAATGTGTTTATGGCTCCCATATGAGAGGCACAATCTAAACATTAGAGGCGCTTTATGACTGATGGTGTCTGACAGGATCCTGCACCCTGGCGAGAAGACTGCGGCGTCAATTTTCAAAAACAACAACAATCAGAGTGAAGATGATGAGAAGTTGATAACAGATGAAATGATGATGCCGCTGTGGTTTTCCTGCACCAGTAAACGCTCCTGAACAGTGTAACACATTTATAACACATCCCTGATCTCCTCTCATCTCAAACGTTCAGCTTCTCACTATATTATCAGCTGGTTTTGGATGGAGAAGAACAGTGTTTGCGAGGCTACTTTGAAATTGTTCCTTCCCAAGACACAAACTACTCTTACAAACACTTTTAAAGTAGTAGTTAGCTATTACTGGCTAGTTACATTGAAGCAGTTTAAGTGACAGTATCTTTTTAAATTTCTGTACGTTTCTATAACATTTTTATCATAAAAAGTGATCATAGATTACTTCTACTTTTAGTTAACTACTTTTTGAGTTTTCTAATTTTGGTCTGCATTTCTTCTCTAGTGTTCAAATGTCTGAACAGTCAAGCTACACTTTCAAAGAAAAACTTAGCTTTTACTAAAGCAGCATCTTTCTACATTTACATTCACATTAATTCATTTAGCAGACGCTTTTATCCAAAACGACTTACAATTGAGGAATACAATAAGCGACTCATTATAAAGAGGCAAATAGGCACAGGAAGAGCTTGCAGTACAAAGTTTCAGGCATTGTTCAGAGTAAATACTAGCTAGACAGGGAGAGGTTAAAGAAAGAAAGCAAAGGGTTTTTTTTTTTTTTTTTTTTTTTTAAGATGAAATCAAGTAATGACGGAAGAGATGAGTTTTCAGGTGTCGCTTGAAAATTGTCAGGGATTCAGCATTCCAGATAGGGGTGGGAAGTTCATTCCACCAGCCAGGAACGGTGAATGAAAACGTTCTGGAAAGTGATTTTGTGCCTCTCTGTGATGGCACTACTAGCCGTCGCTCACTCGCAGATCTCAGCCTTCTGGAAGGGATGTAGATTCTCATAAGCAGTGTTCGAACTATACCGTGCACTTTGGGGGAGCCCACTTGTTTTTTTTGTTTTTTTATAATGGGGGGGGGGGGGGGGGGGGGGTAAATGCATAACAGCTAACAGAAAGATACATACATAAAGATACAGGATTTACCCTATTATACTTTATCGACACGAATTGATAGGTGAAACAACAAACAGCCACCCACAAATAGTCTATAAACAAAGCATCAGGCTGTCTTTGAGTTCACACGAACAACGGTTAAAGTTACTCGTAAGGCTACAGAAGAATACCATAATTTCTCCGTTCAATTAGACCAAAGACATCGAGAGTCACGCAGACCTATAACAACCCAGGCAGCTACAACATATAATTGCGAATAACATGCCTTACCTTAACACAGAATCGACCACAGACGCCTGAATGGATTTCAAGGACTCCGCGCAAAGATCAATGGCCTCCAACGTTTATACTTTTTCTACGAATCTTTTGAGTTAACGTACTAAAGATGAGTGGAATTTGCACCGCAGCGCCCCACACCTTGATGCTCATGACAAGAATAGAATGTATAGTTATCTTTATTGAAGCGAATTAGGTTTAAATCGCCGTCATGCATGAATGAATATTTTTGCAATTTTACACATGATGATCACATTAGACAAAACTGAAATTTCACGTCAAAATAACACATTGTCAATATTTTTTGAGACCCCCCAAAATTTCACAAATCACGTTTTCAGGGGAGCCCATGTCTTAAGGGGAGCCGAGCTCCCCCTAGCTCCCCCGTAGTTCACACCCTGCTCATAAGTGAGCGGAAGTAGGAGGGTGTTGAACCTGTGGGCTGTTCTATATGGAAGCATCAGTGTCTTCAACTTGATGCGAGCTGCAACCGGGAGCCAGTGCGGGGAGATAAAGAGAGGTGTGACATGGGCCCTTTTGGGTTCGTTGAAGACCAGTCGTGCCGCTGCATTCTGAATCATTTGTAAAGGTTTGATTGTGCATGATGGAAGTCCAGCTAGAAGAGCATTGCAGTAGTCCAGTCTAGAAATGACAAGGGCCTGGACAAGAAGTTGTGCAGCATGCTGTGTTAGGAAGGGCCTGATCTTTCTGATGTTGTGCAATGCAAACCTGCAAGATCGAGCAGTTTTTGCAATGTGGTCTTTGAAAGTCAGTTGGTCATAAAAGATTACATCAAGATTTCTGACCGAACTTGATGGGGTAATTGTTGATTAACCTAACTGGATGGTAACATAATGCTGTAGAGTTGTAGAATTTAACTGAGGAATAGTTAAATTTTACTAGTTGAAGAATTTTAAGGTAAAGTATCTTTTTAAATTTGTAACACTTTAGTAAAGGGACCAATTCTCAGTATTAACTAGTTGCTTATTAGCAAGCCTATTATTAACATATTGGATATTTAATAGTACTTATAAGGCACATATTCTGCATGACCATATTCTGCATCCCTAATCCTACCCAATATCTCAACGTAAAAACTATCTAATAATACACAGTAAATTAGGAGTTTATTGAGGAAAATATTGTAGTTAAGGGTTTGTTAATAGTGAGATTTGGACCTTAAAATAAAATGTGACCTTTAAATTTAACAGTCACATTTGTTTCTGTAACATTTTTATTGTAAAAAGCGATTAAACATAGAATTGCTTGTACGTTTGGTTGGTCAAACTGAGATTTATCCATTCTGAAGTCATTTCTTCCTGAGATATTTTCCTTTTTTATGTACATTTCTCCTGTTGATTTTTTTTTTTTTTTTTTTAAATATATATAGACATTTTCCTCATTCCTGCATTTCTTCTGTTTTTTTGGTTATCAGGGGCGTAAATCGCAGTTGTACGTGTTGTCTTTAAGGTAGGGCTGGGCGATATATCGAACGATATGATCATGCGCATCTAGTCAGTAAAGCCGGTTCCGTGATTAGCAGTAAATCTCCATCACCTGCTTTCAAATGGAACGACATTTAATACATAGAGCCACAGATCACTGACGAGCTACACAATATCGCGTTCATTATCGAAGCGATTCATCTGTGATAATGAATGCGATATTGTGTAGCTTGTCAGTGATCTGTGGCTGCCGCTCCATTTGAAAGCAGGTGATGGAGATTTACTGCTAATCACGGAACCGGCTTTACTGACTAGATGCGCATGATCATCGCGTTCGATATATCGCCCAGCCCTACTTTAAGGTGCATGTCGATTCATTCTGCTCTCTATTGCCTTTCACTGCAGTCATTTCGTGTGGAGAGCTGCCCACTCCTCCTAATGGAAAGAAAATTGGAACGCAGACGACCTTCGGAGCAACCGCTATTTTTACCTGCAACTCGGGCTACATTCTGGTGGGCTCGACTGTACGGGAATGTCTGGCATCGGGTCTCTGGAGCGGGACGGAGACGCACTGTCTCGGTAACACCAGAAACCTTCTCTCTTTCAAAACATCATCACACATTACCATCCGTGCAACCTTTTAATGGAGACCGGGTCTTGAAAGGCCATAGGAGGAGTTCTGTGACATTTAGTCTGGATTTCCATAGCAACAGTGGTTTTCATTTTTTTGCTTATACTGAATGCAGCACCTGTATCATCACATGCAGATAAAAGCTCAGTTATGAAGCCTAGTGAACTGCTTGTGCAGGTACAGAAGCATCATTATTATTCCTTCTTAGATACAGTCTTTTGACCTTGATGGAGAACGCAGTCCCATAATACACTATGGTCTTTCTCAGTAGAAAAATATCCATCTAAGATGATGGAAAAGGTGAGAGAATTAAACAAATGGCATTTAATATTTATACGTATCTTTTATTCAAAAAGTTTCATTAAATTTACATGCGTTTTATGCTTTTGGCACCAGCTTGTATCCAAAGAGACTTACGTTAAATTCAGGCTATACGTCTTTTGAGTTCCTGCGTTTCCTGCATTGTAAAACAGCAGCTGTGGTTGCCAGAAATTCATCCTAAAATGTGAAAATGTGTCAGGTTTTGCTGCTTGCATATTTTTACAGCTTAAAACCATACATTTTATTAAGTGATATAATGTTAATACACCAATCTACTTGAACTACAAAGATCTGCTTTTTACCTTAAAATATACTAACAACCACTATAATAATTCAAGCAGTACAATAGAAAGATACGTGATGAATCAGGGTTCATTGTAAGTTGCTTGTCCATATAATAGGGAAAATTCTCATGTATAGATTCTGCACAAGGTCATAAACACAAAACCAGTTATGCAATAAATAAACTTAACTAAATAAAATTTAACGCAGAAACACCCTAAAATACAATACTGATAATAAAAATCAAAAGGAGCAAGAATATTTAAATAAAAAATAGACATGTGGTTACACAGGGAGCTTTTCATGGTAAATTATACAATAAGTAATATTAAGTAATATTTCACTATAAATTTGACAGCGTTTTACAGTATTTTAAGTTACATAAAATGCATGCATATCAATTTCATTTTTCTTCTTTGCTGTATGGTAAGGTAACTTACTGTTTAATTAACACGTTTTCACTGTAGCATTTTTACAGATCTTTTCCTTAAAAATAACAAACATTTTTTACAGAGCATTTTTTGACTAAATTGTAAGACAGCATCCTGGATGAAAGCAAACCCATAATGCATTGTGGCGTTTCTCAGTGGAAAAAAGTCCATCTAAGGTAGTGTATATTGTCAGAGAAATAAAAACAAGTATAATTTGTTATTTATTACCTATAAATATCATTTATTCACTACCAAAACCATTAGAATTTAAATTAACATGCATTTTACTGTATGCAATTATGATTTTATCCAAAGCAACTTGTATTAAGACTACATGTTTTCAGTTCATGCATTCCCTGAGAATCGAATCCGTAACCTTGACGTTCCTAATGCAGTGCTCTGCTGTTGCTACAGGAAATAGTCGCATCTATTTACATCTAATGAATTATGTACTATTTTACTCTGTGTGTGTATTTTTGTACTTATTAGAGTTTCTCTGGGCTACCTTAGCAACATGCTATTGTTGCAGCTGTTCAACAAATTCTATAAGTGGCTGCCTATGTAGAATGTTCAATCACTATTGAGGTTCCATTTCAGTTTGAGTCCAAAGGAAAGGAAAGGAAAGGAAAGGAAAGGAAAGGAAAGGAGGTGACTTGTGAATTTGTGCTCTGCATTTAACCCATCCAAGTGCACACACACAGCAGTGAACACACACACCGTGAACACACACCCAGAGCAGTGGGCAGCCAATGCTGCGTCGCCCCGGGAGCAGTTGGGGGTTCGGTGCCTTGCTCAAGGGTCTCACCTCAGTCGTGGTATTGAAGGTGGAGAGAACGCTGGTGGTTCACTCCCCCCACCGACAATCCCTGCTGGACCTGAGACTCGAATCTGCGACCTTTGGGTTACAGGTCCGACTCTCTAACCATTAGGCCACGACTGCCCCCCCTTTTTTTTTCTTTTTTTTTTTTCTTTTTTTTTTAAGATGCAACCTTAAAAGGAAGCTTGTCTATGTAGGTAGCATACTAGGTTTTAGAACAAGCCAAAATCTTTTGTGGAAGGTTCTCCGTTGTGTTTGCACAGATTGCATGAGTGTCTTTGTGTAAGAGAATCATTTCTGGTCCGAACCGTGCAAGGGAAAATTAAGTGAGAGAACACTGTGGAGGGACAGAGGTGAAGAAATGATTTCTGCAGTAGTTCAGCAGACATGGTGCTCTGTGAAGTGTGCCGGCCTCTGCTGAGTTCTGTCATCAATCACATCTGAGAGAAAGAAAACCCCAGACAGCTCTCCATTTGCCATCGCTCTTTGTCTCTCATCACATCATCTCTGAGTAAAACAATAGTTTGCATTACTTTGTCCACCGAAAGAGTCTTCAAATCTGTTGTGTTGATCCTCGGATGCATCGATATCGCAGTATCTGTTGTGGGATTGTCTGTGGGTGGATCATGAATATCTCTATTCACCACACCACACAATGTGATTTACTCGGGTAGGACATGGTCCTGCAATAATATTCCCATCAAATCACAGGCTGAACTAGACACGGGGAATTTTCACAAATAGAAAGATTATGGTTGTGAATCGGATGCCACTTAACTCCAAATTCCTGATTATCCATAAGGGGATTCTTCAGGGCATTTTTGAAAAACAAAGCATGAACATAGTTTGGAAGATAGTTTTTATTGCTTTTATTACCCTCAGCAATAAAATCAAGTAACGAATTAAGTAAATAGTCGGTGAAAAAAACTGTGAAACAGTTTCCAAGCAATAAAACAAATGAAAACAATAGACCAAAGATAGAAACTAAGTAAACACAGTGCTTGAGGTATTTCAGGTATCAACAGCAGTGTTAAATTGTCAACATTTACAAAAAATAAAAAATAAATAAAAATAGAGAAAAAAAAATAGACAAGCTCATTTAAAATGATTATAATTGTATGTTTTGTATATGGTGGATGGATGGATAGATTTTATAACATTATAAATTACTTCACTGCCACTTTTCATCAATTTAATGCACCCTTGCTGAATAAAAGTCTTAATTTCTTTCAAAAAAATAGCCCAAAATTTTGTGTATATAGCTTTAAATCTGATAAAATCTAAAATCAGTCTTTTGTTAATCATGTTATGCATTAAGAACCATCTTATATTATATTATAAAAAATATTCTCAATGTTTTTCCCCCAGCTGGCCACTGCGGCGCTCCGGAAAGGATCGTGAACGGTCAGGTGATCGGTGAAAACTTCGGCTACAGGGATACGGTAGTTTACCAGTGCAATCCAGGTTTCCGGCTCATCGGTTCCTCTGTGCGCATCTGCCAGCAGGATCACAACTGGTCCGGGTTGCTGCCGTCCTGCGTGTGTGAGTTCTCTCCACAGCACTTGTGGGAAGTTTGGTTTGCATCCAAGAGGATTAGTTTGACATGTAATGCAGGCAAACCCCCTATTCAGCACATGACAGGCATCAAACACAAATCCTGACGTTACCAATGAAACACTTGATGAGGGAAAACACCAACACCACCTGATTTTGTGTGGGTGATTTGGATGCTTGCCTCGTTTTATTTGTGATTGCCTGAACGCAAAGCTGCTTAGATAAATGCTTACATACAAGTTGCATTTTAATTTTTCTTGTCAAGCATTGGAGATTCATATTCTACAAATTGATGGAAATATGCCAGTAGGCAAAAGGAAGGACACAACTGACTGAATTCTCATCATAAAAACCTTTTGATCTAGAACTTGTTTGAAATTAGAACACAAGAGTGATTTCATAGGAATTTCTTACAAAGATACAATTTTCTAATTGTATTTGTTTGTTTGTTTGTTTGTTTCTTTGTTCTTTCATTCATTTATTTTATATTTATTTATTTGAATTGTAGTTATTTATTTATTTTTGTTTTATTTTATTTTTATTTTTGAGTGAATGTCGAAAGAAAATTTAAAAAAAAAGAGGGAGACTATTAATTTTTCACCCTTTTTGGGGGTTTCCTGCACGATTGCCAAACTTCCATTTGTGAATTTTGATGCAGTGTTTCCAGTGCCATGGCCAAATAAAGAATTAACCTGAATAGTGAATATGAACCTGCCAAATGAATTGACAAGAAAACATGTCTTTGTTGAGTATATTGACAGATTACTCTTTTGAACATTTTCTTTAGTGAATAAGCATACAGTGCGACCAGGGTAATCTGATTGCAAACAAATAAATTGTATGGCGATGAGTGGTTCTTTTTAGTGAATTAATAGTATGCAGTGTGAAAATGCAGTCTAATTCACAATCAAAATGACTTTTTTTTGAATGGTTCTTTTTAGTAAATCAGAATGATGCAATGCAAACAGTGCATTCCAGTTATTTTTAGTGAATCAAATGCATGCAGCTAAAACATTGCAGCCCAGTTCACAAACAAAAGATTCTTATCAACCAGCTTATCAACTTTTGAATGAATCAATTCAATAGACACACTAATTCACTTTATGACTGATTTACATCAGTACGACGAATCCTTGACTGAATAAACTCACTAAATCATTTTTTTGACTCATTTACGGCTTTTAGTGATACCTTGAAATTAAGAAAGTTTTATGTTCTTCAGCTTCATGAAAGTAAATCAGTATGACTGATTGTTCATATGATGGCTGGATTTAAAGATAAACATTTGCATTTTGTATAGATTTTTACGTAAACGAAAAAGCATTAAAATACACTAAAAATATTTTTTTGAAGTTGCAAATGAAACATTGCAGTGTGTTTTACAAGAAAATACTATTTCAGTTTTTCTACTTTCAAAACTTAGCAGCGATTTCTCTGTGAAAATTGTAGTAATTCAGTATAGTATTATTAAAGCTTGAGCTGGTGCATTCAAATTTTTGACTGGTAGGTAACAGTAATTTTCCTCCTCAGCCATTAGCTGCGGTCATCCGGGCAGCCCTATCTACGGCCGCACCGTTGGCGACGGCTTCAACCTGAACGACGTGGTGACCTTCTTCTGTAATAACGGCTACATTCTGGAAGGGCCGTCTCAAGCGCAGTGCCAGGCGGACCGCCAATGGAGCCAGCAGCCGCCCACATGCCGAGGTTTGGACCAAATGACTTCTTTTCTCATTATAGGGAAATTTAAGCACTGTGGCACTGATGGAAATGACTTTCAGGCTGCCGCAGTTAAAAAAGGAATGATCAATTTCAGCTCGGAGAGCCCTCTTGCCCTCTTTTCAGCCAACAGTAACTCATTCAGTCATGGTCTGAATAGCAACAGATTAGCCCTGCAAATCAGAAGATAAGATATGTTTTGAATCTAATCTCTGCTTTGTTAGCGGCGTGATTATGAGAGTCTCAGAGGATCGTTTGTAGTGCTCGATTCTGACAACAGACCGGATGAAGTGATCAGCAGTGATGTTGGCTTGATTACATGACTGGAATTTGGTTTTGTCCAATAATTATGAACAAATAAGTAGTTTTATCTCACCATATGCTTGAACAAACATAGTGTAATGCTGTATTTTTTTACTTTTTTTTTTTATGCAGCTTCAGTGATATTGTAGTTGACTAACAATGTCCATTAACTTTTTTTTTTTTTTTACATCTATATTAAATAGATTTAAACAGTTGTAATGGTTATTTTTGTCACCTTTTTCCTCCAGCATGACATTTTAAACACTGTAACATAATCATAAAAGTAGTTTCAAAGTAGTTTAATAGTTCATTTGATACTTTAATCACTTTTGAATCTTCTGATGTCGTATGATAGCTTTGTGTCAAGAAATGACCGAAATGTGAGTTGTTATTGACTGAAAATCTTCCTCTCAAATCTCATTTGTGTAATAATTCATGTGCTGTGACTGCATAGACAGTTTTGTGGCATTTCTGTGGCAGATCGTCACACCAAAGACATCAACATACATCAGTGTCTTCAGACTTGATATAGAATATGTGGAAGCACAAAGAAAAGTGTATTCTTGAAATGTTTATACTTCATATTGGAAACTCCACAGAAACTTAAGGAATGACATAGTGTAATGTTTTCAGAATTTTATACAGGTTTCAGAAAAATTATAAAAACTTTCAGACTCACCAAATGCTTTTCAAGGTTCCTGCCAATTGCTAAAACCTCTTCAAACGTGAAAAATGCTCGAAAGGTCCTACAGGTTCAATGTTTAAAGAGATCTATTCTATTCTGAAACACCAAGTCTGAATTCTCCGAGACAATGTGAAAGAATATTTCATTAAAAAAAAAAAAAATATATATATATATATATATATATATATATGAAAAAAATGCATATGTATCAGCAAGAGCTGATAAAAATGTAAAAATACTGTAACTTGAATGCAGTGTAAGTCGCTTTGGATAAAAGTGTCTGCTAAATGCATAAATGTAAATGTAAATATATATATATATATATATATATATATATATATATATATATATACACACACACACACACACACACACATGTAGCCTTGAGAGTGTGTGTGTGTGCGTGTGTGTGTGTAGATCATAAAAAAACATTTATATTTACTTTTATAATTTTTTATATGATGTTCATACAATTATTTTTTATTATTTGTTTTTATATAATTTTATATTTTTTATATAATTTTATATAATATTGCTAAATAAATAATTATATAAGCAAAATATAATCAGATGCATCTCCATCAATGTTTAGATTATCATTGTCTATTTTGTATTTTATTTATGAAATAAAGAAATACTGAGAAAATTATAACTTCTTATACAATGACAGTGATTTTTTTTTTTTTTTTTTTTTTTTTTTGGCCATCTGTTTGCTTTCTTCAGTTGTCAACTGCACGGATCCCGGTATACCAGCCAACTCAATCAGGAAGAGCAAAATTGAGTACGGGAACTTCACTTTCGGCACTGTGGTGTCCTACGACTGCAATCCCGGCTATTACCTCTTCGGGTCATCGGTCCTGACCTGCCAGCCGGTGGGTTACTGGGACAAGCCATTACCAGAATGCCTGGGTACGTCTGTGTGGGATCTCTCCCAACACTTTATTTCTCATTATTTTGACTCTTTATCATTGACAATCTTTGAACTCTTTCCGGCGGAGAGGCCGAGGGAAAATGTCACAGGTTAGCCAGCATGCAGTGGAGTGCAGCGTTGGGTTCAAAGAGCTCTTATGATGAAGCCTTCGCTGTCTGTTTAAAAGCCTTCAAAGTTTTCCAGCAGCACAGACACATTGAATTTCTGCAGCGGACAGCAGTGAATTTAACACACCTTTCCTACGGTTTGCCAAAGCAAGGAGTATTAAGGTCAAGAGTGAGCGGAGCGGAGGCTGGGAGTGCACATTCATTAGAGAGAGACGTGTTCATTTGTCTGTGAGATAGTAATTGCCTCCTGCTCTCGCTTTCCATCTCTGTCCCTGTAATTGCTTCAAACCTGAATTTGACTGTTTCTTGTCTGTTTCTTGTCGGTGCCTTTCCTTCACAGCTACTTACACTGTGAAGGAAAGGCAGCAATCCTGCTAGCTTTCTATTAGTCTGGTTTTTCTCTCAAGTGTACACAAGGTAATTCTGCACTTTACTTAGCCGACAGAGGCTACTTGCTGCTCTTAGACTGGGAATTTTAATAAGCAGCCTCTTTTCCCCCCTCAGCCTTTCAGCCTGATGAATATTATGAAAATTTTAACCTCCTTGGTTTTATTCAGGTGCATTTCCAATTCAAAAGAAAGCAAACATCAAAAACAGGCCTGAAAAGAAGCTTAGCTAAATTGAATTGAAGAGCTTATGTGTGTTTCTTCAGCAGCGCACGAGAGATGAATTAATGCTGTTGGGATGTGAACAACTGCACACTACACAAATCAGCTACTGCTGGCTTGTTCTCAACAATTAGACGGAATGAAATAGTGTAAAAATCTTTCACTCTGAAATTTTAATTGGCATTATTGTCCTCTTTTACATACAAGGACCATGTCTGTTAATCTCCAGAAATGACCAAAAAACAATACAAAAGAGTTAAAAATATAATCCATTTGACTAATGTGATTTATTTAGGTCTTCTGAAGCCATATGAGAAGCAGACAAAAATTTTAATGGTTATTACTTGCAAATATTTCCCTCCTGGAAGAGATTTATTTAGTGGGGAAAACAAGACTTCCACTAAATATTTTAATTCTTCATGGCAAGAATGGCTGTTTGTTTGAAAAGTTCCTGGTTCCTCTTATTAGGAAAAAATATAAAAATATATACAGATATATAACATTTATTTATGAGAGAATATATTTTATATAAAATATTTTTAATAAATATTTTTATTTATACATAATTTAAAATACATTTGTTTGTACATTAATATTAATATTTATTTTACACTAATATTTATATTTAAGCATATATAACAACATAACATTTAACAAAATAACATTCATATTTATATATTTAATATAAAGAGTTTTTGTTGAAATATACATAATATATAAATTATATTAAGATATATACAATTTTATATATATATAAAACTGTGTCCGAAGTGTGACGGACAAACATTAAACAAATAAACAGGCTAAATATGTTTTTGTTGCACAAAAATATCAGTCCTCAGAAGAAAAAAAAGGATCATGCATGATAATTTGAGTGTTGCTCACAGCAGGCGAGTCCAGTAGTAATTGTCTTGTTGTTGCAGACAGTTTATCGGTGAAGTTATTCAAAAGCAGGGGCTGAGTTTAGAGATGCGTTCTTTGTAATCTTGCAAATGTTGCATTGCACAAAGTCCTTTTCCACTTTGCTAAAATTCACCCACGCAGCACTTGTTTTTGTGACATCCTCTGAGAGGGTTAGAGCCAGACCCACACAGAATCTGTGCCTGCAGACCTTCACAGAGAGAGCTGCACATTTCAGCAGATCTGGAAACGCCAATCATTTACAAAGTCAAAATGAGTCAGCTTTCATTGTCATTCAGTCATGTTTGTTATATAATGTTATATTATTAAATCTACTGTAATCTCAGCATTGTTATCATGTTGTCTTAAATATCAAAGAAATGCAAAAGAAAATATCTGGATAAAGCTCTCTGCTGACTGTTGGTGGCTGTTGTTCTCCTGCAGAGGTGGACTGTGGTCACCCTGGATCTCCTCCTCATGCAGTTGTGATGGGGGATAAATTCACCTTCGGCTCTACAGTTCACTACAGGTGTTTGGAAGACCGAGCTTTGATTGGTGAATCCACCCGCACCTGCCAGCTGAACGGCCAATGGAGCGGCTCCCAGCCTCACTGCTCAGGTGAGTGTAGTGAAAATTAGTCATACTACTAAACTATAATAATTGGCAGAATTATTCTATCTATCTATCTATCTATCTATCTATCTATCTATCTATCTATCTATCTATCTATCTATCTATAGCTACCTTTTTTCATAATAAATAAACACATTACCAATATATTATTTATATATTATTATTATTATTATTCACTTAATATTTAATTATAATAAATATAATTTTTCATAATTGTTAATTATTTTTATTATTGTTGTTGTTGTTGTTGTTGTTTGTATTGATTTTGTAGTAGTAATAATAATAATAATAATAATAATACATTTTATTAAGAATAATAATAATAATAAAATTAGATTTCATCTTAATAAATAAATACATTATTTTTTAATTTTAATATTTAATTAAAAGGATAATTATTTTTAATAATATTTTAGTTTGTATTGTTGTTGTTTTCATTGTTATTATTGTTGTTGTTTTGTTTGTATTGTTAATAGAAGAATAATAATAATAATAATAATAATAATAATAGATTTTATATAATTATTATTTATTATTATTAATAATTATTTTGTTTTAGTTTGCATTGTTGGCTTCTTCTTCTTCTTATTATAAATACATATATTGTTATTTTTTATTTAATATTTTAAAAATAAATATAATTATTTAGATTATTATTATTTTATTTGTGTTGGTGTTGTTATTATTATTATTATCATCATGCAATGTTTATTGTTTAATTAGTGTTGGTTTTTTTTAGCACATTGCTCATTTTACAGCTATTTCATGTAAGGAATAATTGACTCCCGACTCTGGATTATTTGAATGCAGCTGTTCACTTTTCAGTAGTTCGAAGGTCCACTGTCAGTTACACTGCTCATACCAGGGTACCATATCTTTAGACATTTTTTAAGTTTTTATTCCTAAAATTACTTTGTAGTGTTAGGAACACTTCTTGAAATAGCTGAATCCATTGTAACTACTTTGAAAGAGTCACTCAGACTTCCATTACTAACTCCAGTGTGTCATTTAGCACTAGTAATGGAGGTTTGAGCTGTTTCTATGCAGTTGAGAAGAGAGAGTGTGTGTGTTTGTGATTACTGCGGCTCTCAGCAGTGTTGTGCAGTCTTCTCTACAGAAAGCAGCATTATTAGTTTAACTGCATTTCTCAGTAGCACACACTTCTAACGTTGCTATTCTTGAAGATTTTATTGATTAAGCAGCGAGGCAGCACTGACAACAAGGCTCTGTGTTTGAAGAAGCGAGATACAGAGAGTCTGCATTCCGTAGATATAAAAAGCAATTTCAAAAATAATTCAAAATTGTCATTTTATCCTGTTGTGTGTCATATTTACTAGCTTGGCCAGTGATGTTTGTTTGTTTTTCTGGTTCTTTTGCTGTATGTTTGTAGGCTGTGAGGCACTTTGAAATAACTAAAATGAATATAAAGAAGCAACAAACCATGAAAGGCTGTGCGTTATGGTAATTTTAGCACAGTTACGGAGGTTTTAGATGCTTTGCTTCACGTTGTGCTTAAAAACCAGCCTACAAATGACTGTTCATGAAAAAAAAAAAAAACTAAACAAATCTTACATCATAATTCAGCTTTCTCAGTTTCATAAAGGCTTCCCCCTTTCCTGTGGTAAAATCGCAGTAACGCACGGCCCCTCGTGGCTTATTGCTTTATTCAGATAACGCTTAAGTCCTTTGTATCTGCTTGTTCAGGCCTCGACTCATCTTTGAAAGAGAAATCATACATTTGAATGAGCACATTGTTGAGTGAAGCTCATCTTTGTCTTGGTTCTTATTTCCTGTCATTATGTGTCAGTCTAACATGAGTTAATTAAGTTCAGCTGAATAATGACTTCTGTCTCTGCGTGACACACTACACCGTTTCTTCTAACTGACAAGCTGTCTGTTTGATTCCAGCTAACATGCACAGATTTTTCATCTTTAAGGAAATAGTTTACGCACCAATGAAACACTCATTATTACTTACACTCATATCGTGCCAAATATGAGACTTTTTCTGTACAGTTCATATTCATATCTTGAAAAAGGACAAAAATACACAGTTAAAGCCTCATAAAAGCAGTACAGATGACTATATTTCAGGTCTTCTGAGGTCGTAGAGTCCATCTTCACCTGAAAAGATTAAATATGCACTTGCACAAATGAGATTCAAGCACTGCAGAGGGAAAATAATCAGTGAATAACATTTAAATTTTAGTCTGTTCCTCAAACAAAACTGTCGTATGACTTCAGAAGACCTAAAATATAGTGAAAGCATTAAAATAGACTATTTTATGGGGCTTTTTAATCCCTTTTGAAGCTTAAATTATACAGAATATATATTAAATTGATCAAAGGTGACAGAAAAGACATTTATAATGTTACAAAAATGAACCTTCTGTTCACCAAAGAATACATTTTTTTCTTCTTCTTTTTAAGTCTTACGGTTTCCACAAAAATATTAAGCAGAAGAAAACTGTTTTAAGTGTGAATAATATCATCAAATGTTTCTTGAGGAGTAAATCAACATAGTAGAATGTTTTCTGAAGGATCATGTGATCTGAAGACTGGAGTAATTCCTGCATCAAAGGAATAAATTACATTTTAAAATATATTCAAATAGAAAACAGCTATTTTAAATTGTAATAATATTTCACAACATTACTGTTTTTACTGTATTTTTAATGAAATAAATGCAACCTCAGTGTGAGTATAGGAGACTTCTTTCAGAAATATAAATCATAGTATTTACATGCAATCAGCCAAACATCCACAGAATATGAAAAATTATGCATGTACACTCTTAAAAAGCCTTTAAGAATCACATAGTCGTCTCTGTGCGCATCTGTATGCAGCGCTGCATGTGCTGTACGCACTGACCCAAAAACAGCATGAGCTAGGAGTTTCCTCTTTTTCTTTCATTCGTTCTCCTTTTTTCTCAATCCTTCCTCCTCTGTCTGCTTTTTGTCTGTTTGACTGTTCAGAATGGAGTACTAGCACACTACTGAATACTGTATATTATATACTGCCTTTCACATACTGCTTTGTTTTTGTAAACAGTATGTAAAAGAGAACGTGTTATAAGATGATATATATTTTAAACAGTAGTAATGCTGCTGTAAGCGGTCATCAAATGAGCCCACGTTGTATATAGTCCAACATAGTGGACATAAATATTATTTATAATTTGGATTATAATTATAATTTGGAATTTGTCAGATCTCTGCTAATTGCTGTCATTTTAATCATACTGTACAGCATGCTAATTTTTGGTGCTACTAAGGGATTTTAGGAGAAACATCAGAGACGAAGTTGATACCTAAATGAAGCATACATCTCAAATCCTCCTGAGCTTTGAAAGAGCAACCTCTGAGAAATAACACTTTCCTCAGGGCTCTCTGTGTCTTTCTAGCGTTACTTCTTTATTCTGTGTGAACATGCTCGGCGCTTCTCGGGAGGTTTGATGTTGAGACTGTGCTCTGGATTTCTGGGACATTCGTCAGGAATCTAGCATCTCGATTGCTGGAAATTTTAGGAGGCGAACACCACCGTAGGTTTACCAAAATTAGCCAGTTGCATCTTGGCTTCATTTTAAAGCATTTTCAGCTGCATGTTTTTGTCTAAGATAAGAAAACCCCACATCCCCTGGAGCGGCTGCTTTCATGGGAGTTTTTGTTGTTTTTGAATCATTTAATTCCTCTGAAAGCAACTAAAACAAAACTCCCATATTTTTGGCATAAAATTAATATTATTGAGAAACAATTTGAGTAAAATTTATATAATTATATTTAGAAATGTTAAGATATTTGTAGACAGAAATACTATTTTGTTTAATGTTTTTGAAAAGTCTTTTATGCTCACCAAGCCTACATTTATTTGATCAAAAATACAGTAAAACAGTAATATTGTCAAATAATAACCATTATATATTAAAAAAAATGTAAATTTTCTATATTTATTATTTAATACATTTTACGAATTCAGCAGCCATTCGGTTTTATATGATTTTTTATTTTTTTTCCCCAGAAATCATTCTAATGCTGATGTGTGTGTTTAATTATAATCAGTAATTATAATAATAATGTTTTTTTTTTTGTTTTGTTTTGTTTTGGTCTGCTTTCGTGGACATTTTTAGACAAAAATACTATTTATTATGTTTTTGAGGGAAAACAAGTATTTTATGCTCAACAAGCCTGCATTTATTTGATCAAAAATACAGGAAAAACAGTAATATTGTGAAATAACCATTAAATTTTTCAAAATAATTTCGCAATGACTGTTTTCTTCTTTAATATATTTTAAAATTTAATATTCATTATATTATTTATAATTTAGTATATTTTAAGATTTTCCCACATCCATAACTCCAGTGCAATAGGACATATATTATGTATGTGCATTTAATTATAATCAGTCTTAATTATAATAGTAACATTTTTGTCTTTCCACTAGAAATATAAAATGGCTTCATTTTAAAGCATTTCCAGCTACATGTTTTTGTTTAAGATAAGAAAACTCCACATCCCCTGGAGCGCCTGCTTTCTTTCGTGGGAGTTTTAGTTGTTTTTGCCTCACATTATTTGGCAAAATGAATTTCACTAAAGACTAAAAGCCACTACTACATGATAAAATATGGATGGCAAACAAAATCAATAGCGTTCTGCACTGCCAGGTGAATCAGAGTTCCTTACGTAACGAACTTCACAGCCTTATTATACCCCACTAAGCTACTGGTGGGCGTCCTTTAACGCGAAGTCACACCTCACTGCTGCACCAGTTAATGGAAACTAGAAGCATTCATAGTATTCAACAGCTTCACCTTTGTAGACGAATCTAATGAAGGTTACATAAGCACACACACCGCTCTTTCATTGTCCATCAAGAGATCTGCAGCTTTGTGCCTTGGCTGTTTCATGGCCACTCGAGGTGGGACAGATCTTTTCGGAGACCTGTCTGTTCGTAACTCGCCAACAAAGGCAGGACGTCGGAGCGATTGAGGTTAATGAGGAAGAAAAGTCAGCCCTTTCTCCATCATGACACCTTTCTTTTTTATCGGGGTTGGATATTTGAACAAACAGCCTTGAATAGGGTCTCTTTCTCTCTCTCTCTCTCTCTCTCTCTCTCTCTCTGCATGCATCTTTCTTTCTCTGCACTACATCAGCATGCTTGGAATGATGTCAGATGAGTACAATGCGCCACCCATTTTCTGTGCCGCAGAGTAGAAAAAGGAATGTCCCAGATTTCTAATGTGAAAGTATTTGACTGGAAAAACACGGTGCTGTCATGGAGCGCTGCTGTTTTTCTGTTTATTTATGTACAGTGAGTCGGTTAAGCAGCAGTGCGGTGGAACCGGAGGCCGCTTGCCCTATGGCTGGTTTTAATCACCGGTTAGTCGTTCCCTCGGGTTCACGGGCCGTTTGCTGAGTCTGGGCTTTCTGATTGGCCTCGGGGTGCTGGTACGCGTAATTAAAAAGGATTTGATTTCCGGGTCATCGGCTGACTCGAACAGGGCTCGTTGCTCGGAGTGTCTGCGACGTGTGCCGTCCGGCTCTGTTCAATGAATATTTTACCATAATTATTTATGCTAATGGATTCTGCTGGCAGCCGCTAGATGATAATTGATAGCCTGTTGCTTATCACACTGTCATTTGGAAAGGTGTCGCATCTCTCACGCGCCTGCAAATTCTTCTTCTCGCCAGTAACAACATATAAATGTGTCTACTTGTTTCTCTTGAGAATTTCGCCTGGTTTTTGCACTTCAAAATGACAATATGTGTTTTCATGTGTCTCTTAAAGAAATAGTTCACACATCAGTGGAAATTGTCATTTTCTCCCCATTGTGTTATTCCAAACCTGTATGTGAGTTTCTTTCTCGTGTGAAACACAAAAGGAGACGTTAAACTACCGACTGGGCTGTCAATCTCAAATAAGGACAAAAAATACCTTTATATTTGTTACTCCTTTGAAATATTTCAAGTCTTGTGAAGTCATACAATAGATTTGAATGTACAGAAATAAGATTTCTGTGTGCATATATATTTTATTGGAAAAATAATATATGTAGCCTATATCTATATACTATCATACAAAAGTTGTTAACGTTTTTAAAAGAAGTTAAATACAGTAAAATAACTGTTTTCTATATTTTAAAATATAATTTTTTCCTGTGATCAAAGCTGAATTTTCAGCATCATTACTCCCATCTTCAGTGTCACATGATCCTTCAGAAATCATTCTAATATGCTGATTTGCTGCTGAAGAAACATTTCTTATTATTATCGATGTTGGAAACAGTTGCTTTGTATAATGTTTTGTGGAATTATAAATCTTTCATATCAGTATAAAAGTCTTCACCATCCCTTCAGATCAACGTAATGTCCTAAAACAAGATAAATTTACTTTACTAATAGATTTGAATGTACAGAAATGAGATTTCAGAGTTAAATTTTAGTCTGTTTGTCACACAAATATCTTCAGAAGACTTGAAATCGAAGACTTTTTTTAGCTGAACAACATCTATTCACATTTATAAAGAAATGGAGCAGTATGAACATTCTTCAAAACATCTTTTCTGCTTCATGGAAGAAATTAAGCCATGCGAGTTAGAAAAGTCATGAAAGTGCTGTAAAAAGTACAAATATATTTATTTTTTGCTGAGCTATTCATTATTTATGCATTCAGCAGACACTTTTATCCAAAGTGACTTACAATAGAGGAACATAAGAGATTCGTCACAGAGCAAGCAATATTTATAGCATACAGGTTTGTTAGAAAGCTAGGAAACAAGCTAGAGCAGAGGTGAAATGCAAGAGGAAGTGGGAGATTTTCCAGTAATAAAAAGCTGTTGTCATTGTTTTTGCTTCTCTATTGGCTGTCATAGTTCATATCTCTACCTAATCGTACAAGGCAGGTGAGCAAAAAGATGGTGTAAGCTCAATCAAATAGTATTTTCACGCACAGAAAGTTCCTCTCCTCAAATCTTCTGAAACAGCATGGTGAATGACAGCTCAGAGAACAGGGGAAGTGTTCCTTTGAGATCCGTAACTGCTCTTTATTCGAGCTGTGGCAGTTCGGCACGCTGAAAAACTCCTCTGTGGCCAAAAGAAGCTCTCAACTGATCCGAGGGCAGCACTGGTCCCGCTTACATTTATAATGTCTCCGATACATCACTGAGCAGGTCTGTTTTGCTGTCAAATCGGCTTTCATTAATCCATTTAATCCCAGTGGTCACATCTATGATCACATTTTAGTTTAGAGTTTGAGTTTTGAAGGATGAGAAAAGGGTTGTTGGTGTAGTTTACACTACAAATGACTGTCTAGATTTCATGTGGACGTTTTGACATGGCTGCTGTGAATAGTCACATGACCTCGAAACCTTTATTTCCAGTTAACTCCCTTGAAAGCAACTGAAATCTATGATAACACAAATACCACCATACACACACACACACACACACACACACACACACACATACATGTCTACACATTTCCATATATATATACAAATGTTTACATATTTTTACTGGACAAAAGACAAAAAAAAAATACTGTTTTTTTTGTTGTTGTTGTTTTGCTTTGTTTTTTTGTTTATTTATTTGACATTTTTTTTTATTATATCAAAAATAAAGTAAAACAGTAATACTGTGAAGTAATAATCATTAAATATTAAAAAAATACTTGGAGAACTGTTTTCATTTTTAATATTAAAAAATTGTATTATAATATTTATAATTTTATATATTTTAAGAATTTTCAGCATCATTACTCCAGTCTTCTGTCAATTAAGCCTTCAGAAATCATTCTAATATGCTAACATTACAATAATTATATTTTGACTTGTTTATTTTATTTATTTATTTATCCACTAAAAATATCTAAATATCTATCCCTAAAACAAGATAAATATACTTCCTAGCTAAATTTTATAATATATTAAGACTTGTTTTCAGAGAATATATTTTAAATGGTTAATTTCTTGAATCTGTTGGCAAATGCATAATTAATGCATAAATAACTAGCAAAATACAAAAAAGAAAAAGTGAGGTTTCTGAAACAAGAAAAAAACAATTTTTGCCATTTGGAAATAATTATTTCAACTCAAATCAATATTTCATATCCATTTGTTTATTTATTTAGCAAGTGTCACCATCTAATAAGCAAGATAGTGTAGAGTCAGCTGGCCGTTATGGCAAAATGAACTGCTTTAGTGTGATACAAGACCTCTCGGCTTTGAGTTTATGTTGTAATAATGGCTGACTAACTGTATATTATGTCTTACATATTGACCAAGTCTGCAGTTTCAGTCTCCCATGGGTTGCACATACTTCCAGCAACTTACTGTCAACTTTTTATTTTTTTCCGAGAAGAAACATGCAGTTTGTTTCTATCCAAGTAGAAAAATACATTTGCTCGCTCAGCTGGAAAAATGAGTTCGAAGTATGCAGAATAGCATCTAGAATATAGTATCTAGAATATATGTGCACTTTTCTCCACAGGTGATAAACGGGGCGCCTGCGGGGATCCGGGCACGCCGGCCCATGCCACCCGAGAGGAGGGCAGCTTTCAGCAACACGCTAAAGTGCGCTTCACTTGCGCCACGGGTCACACGCTCTACGGCTCGGCAGAACGGATCTGCTTCCCCAACGGTACTTGGTCGGGCCGTCAGCCCACCTGCAAACGTAAGTAACTCCTTTAGATGCCATGAATAATGCATGCGCACAGCGAGGAGCGCCACGAGTACACATCGGGACACTGATATGCATCAAACGAGAAGTCTTTTCTCTCGTCGAACATTTGAGCCGGTGTCACGGCATTCATGTGTTCTGTAATTCACGCAAAAGACAACCTTGCACCAGAGGCTTTTGAGGAAAGTGTTTTTTTCTGCTGCTTTTGCAGCTCTTTTAGTCTGACGCATTGTCCGTGTCATCTCGAGGGTGACAGGTTATTGCGGTCCAGCGCCATGCTGGGCTATAAAACAGATTTACAGATTGTTAGCGCGCAGGTCCCAGGAGGCGGAAATTTCTCAGGCTTGAATGTTTTTGCTACGCAGCTCTAGTCTAACAGCTTGTCTTGCATTAAATCCCATCATGCCCTCCTGTGATTTGCCAGGCCTAACAAACACCAACATCTCCTGCAGTTTAACCCCACTCAACCCGTGCGTGAGGGGAGAAAACTGAAATAAGTCTATTACCTTTGCAAAAATATCCCAGTAAAAACATCCTAGGCTCTTCAAAATCAATCCAGATGTGACCCTGGAGCACAAAACCAGTCATAAGTAGCACGGGTATATTTGTAGCAATGACTAAAAATACATTGTATGGGTCAAAATGATCAATTTTTCTTTAATGCCAGAAATCATTAGGATATTAAGTAATAGATCATGTTCCATGAAGATATTTTGTAAATTTACTACCATAAATATATAAAAACTTCTTAGATTAGTAATGTACATTGCTAAGAACTTCATTTGTACAGCTTTAAAGGCAATTTTCTCAGTATTTAGATTTTTTTGCACCCTCAGATTCCAGATATTCAAATAGTTATATCTCAGTCAAATATTGTCCTATCCTAACAAACTGTCCTAACATACATCAATGGAAAGCTTGTTTATTCAGCTTTCAGATGATGTTAAAATCTCAATTTCGAAAAATTGACCCTTATGACTGGTTTTGTGGTCCAGGGTGACAGATGAATACAGAATAATCAAGTTGTGCTTAATAAAGTACTATTATAGTATTTGTTAATATTTTGAATTAGGTTTTGGTAGCACTTTAGTTTAAGAACCAATTCTCACTGTTAACTAGTTGCTTATTAGCATACATATTACTACCATATGTTGGCTGTTTAATAGTGCTTATAAAGCACATATTAATGCCTCATTCTGCATGACCATATTTTAGATCCCTTAATCCTACAACATACCTAAATTTAACAACTACCTTACTAACTATTAAAAAGCAAATTAGGAATTTATTGAGGCAAAAGCCGTAGTTAATAGTTAGTTAATGTTTGAGAATTGGTCCTCAAACTAAAGTGTGATATTATTTATTTATTTATTTAGATTTTATTTATTTATTTATTTAGATTGGTTATTATTTTAGTTTAAGTTTTAGTAATTTTGTGTGCTTTTGTGGGGGGGGTTTTATTTATATTTAGACTTGTTTTATTTCATTTTTAGCAATGTTACTACTATGTAATTTTCTTTTAAGTTTTTCATCTAATATTTATAATTTATTTAATTTCAACCTTATTTCACTTAACATAAATTATTTTTAATAGTTTTAGTTGTAGTTAACAATAACAACACTACACCGAAGCAAATTTTCTGAACGTGTGTGCCAATCTTTGGGGGGGGGGGGGAAGTATATTATACTTATTTATTCATTAATCATATAGTATATTATTGTACTGTTTATTAATATTTTGAATTAGCTTTAATATTAATATTTTTCATTTTATTTTAAGTTTTAATAATGCTATCATGTGCTGTTGTGATGTTTATTAGTACTTTTATTACCTTTAGTATTTTTTAGTTTTAATTTCTTTTTATTTCAGTTTTAGTAATTTTAGTACTTTGACCTTAACTTGTTTCAGGTAGCTTTCAAGGCAACATTTCTAATTTCCACTCAAGTTTTTCATCTAATATATATATATATATATATATATATATATATATATATATATATATATATATATATATATATATATATATAATTTCCAATTTTATTTCAATTAACAAAAATATTTTTCTAATAGTTGTAGTTAACAATAACCAAAGCAAATTTTCAGAGAGTCTGCTATGACATTTTATACAAATACACTGGAAAAATAAATCACTCAGAAATTAACTAACTAAACTAAATTAATGTCAGAAATGGCAAGCAGCACATTGAAATATTTTTTTTTTTTTAAGTAGAAAAACTAAAATGGTATTTCCTTGTAAGATGAGCTCCAATAATATTTATTTGCAACTTCGAAAAATCATTTACCATTACAGCATACCTCCCGTAATCACAAGCATATTCATTTTTCAAAGGCTATCATGTTCAGAAAGTCCTGCATGAAGGAAATGACCCATCTGGATGTGTGTTTTTCTGCTAATGCGATTCTTTTTCATCCAATAGCTGTTCAATGCGGGAATCCTGGGACTCCGGCTAATGGGTGCATTTCGCGTGTTCATGGCACCACCTTCTCTCACTCCATCATCTACTCGTGTGTGGATGGATACCGGCTCTCGGGTTCTCCCTCCCGTCAGTGTCTGGCTAACGGTACCTGGTCTGGCAGCGAGCCCAACTGCACCCGTATGTACCCAAGCTGTTGTCTTACATCCTGGAAAAACTCAAACATGTTGGCAGTGTTCAAGTCTTCCTTCATCTGTTTTGTTTTTCCCCCCAACTGCGTTTCTCAATAAATGTTGGCATTGGAACAGGAAAGACTTTCCACAATAACGAGACGCCCATTTGTAATTAGCCCAACCATCTTATCATGCGGTTGTTGTTGCTCAGATGTGGACCCTGTTCACCTCGTGAGCAATCTCATTAATGGAAGCAGATTTATTACTGCCGCCGTCTAAGTAATAGTAGGATGAGATGACAGGCAGAATCAATCTCACGCTGACGTATAATGCGAGATTGATGTCGGGGTAGTGGGAGAATAATGAGCAGGGGAGTGCTGCAGGACTGCAGTGAATTTCACATGACATTACTCAACGCTCTGATGAGATGCTCTTTGTTGATGTGACAAGATAAACTGTGGATGTTAAAGGTGAAGCCATTTCAGAATGGCACAAATGATGAATGTAATTAAACACTCCCCCCGTCTGTCATTGATTAGTCAGACAGGAAGTCTCGCTCCAAATACACTGCGCTTACATGCATTTTAAAACTTGCAATAATTTTTCTTTTTAAAATGTCATTAACCGTTGACTTCATACCAGTCCTGTTAATGCAAATTCAGGCTAACGCAGATAATCCAGCACGATTCATCTGTACATGTTATTTTTAATATCTTATATGGTTGCTAGGCTGTTCTAGGTGGTTTCCAAGTAGTTGCTTGCCAGTGCTGGAAAGATTACTTACAAATTGTAGCCCATTACTGATTTCAAATTACATGACGAAAATCTCATCTATTACATTACATATTTTTAGATATTGTAATCTGACTACTTTTAGATTACTTTTGACCTAACTTGACAGTCATGTTGATTTGAATAGAATAATCATGTACCATATTGATATAAATCAAAAACAGAGAATATTTATTTATTTATTTATTTGTTTGTTTATTCTGCTACCAACAATGTGCAGTGCATTAAATATTACATTGTCATTACATTATAAAATAGAAAATACTTTTTAAGTTTCCTGAGTGGTTTGTGAAGGAACTGCAGGAGGTTCGTAAATTGATAATGCTAATTGATTAAATCATAAAAATGTAAAATTATAATATAATTTTTTTGAAAGCAGTAAGCTTTGTTATAAATGAAAAATTTAAAAGATAGAAAAGATCAATTATATAAAATTAATGATTTATAAATATTTACTGCCATTGTGTGAATATGTAATCATGTAATCTGTAATCTGATTATGAACACTGTAAACTGATATGGATACACTATTGTTCAAATGTTTGGGGTCGGTACGATTTTTTGATTGGTTTTTAATAAGTGATAAGTCTCTTATGCTCACAAAAGATACATATTTGATCAAAAAGACAGTAGAAACAGTAATATTGTGAGATATTGTTACAATTCAAAATAACTTTTTGAATATATTTTAAAAAGCAATTCATTCTTTAATGCAAAGTTGCATCATTACTCCTGTCTTCAGTGTTACATGATCCTTCAGAAATAATTTCTTATATATATTTATTGACACATTAGAATATAAATTAATTGTATTTCTCATATATAATTTCTTACTATTATCAATGTTGAAAACAGTTGTCCTGCTTAATATTTTTGTGGAAACCATGATACATTTATTTCAGGATTATTTGATGAATGATTATTATAAATGTCTTTACTGTCACTTCTGATCAATTTAATGCATCCTTGGTGCATAAAAGTATTAATTTCTTTAAAAAAAATAAATAAAAACTTCCTGACCCCAAATCAAGAAGGCGAGTTACATGCTGAGGTTTAATCTGTAGTAAAAGTATTAGTAATAGTCAGACATTCTTGCTTTAGCAAACACCTCTAATGAATATACACTGCGTTCCAAATTATTATGCAAGTGATATATCAGTAGGATTTCGGTACAATAAAGAGTCAGATTTTTGTTTGTGTTGTTTTTCACATCTTTTTAGTTAACTGGTATCAATCTCAGACAGGTTTGTTCAATAGTTTGCCAGTTCTTCTTAGGTAAATGGAAACCCTACTTAAAGAGGTTGTTCCACATTATTAAGCAAGTCACAGTTCTCATGAAATATGGTGAGGAAGAAAGATCTTTCTGAAGATGAAAAGTATAAACAATGCAATGTCTTGCAAAAGGCATCAAAACAAACAATATTTTGCGAAAAGCAAATGGAAATTATTGAACAGTCAAAAGATTTGTGAGTGACTTAGAGCACAAAAGATCTTGGTCAGATAAAGATTTATCAAGGAAAGTTTCTGTCAAACAAATGAACTGTATTGTAATACCAGCTGTAAAAAAGCCATTTGTTTGACAGAAACTTTCCTTGATAAATCTTTATCTGACCAATATCTTCTGTGCTCTAAGTCAGTGGTTTTCAAACTTTTTTAAGAGCGACCCTATTTTTTTATTTTTAAATTGACGCGACCCATTTTTCTATATATATATATATATATATATATATATATATATATATATATATAAAATATACACACAGACCAGTCGCGAGTCCCACCATAGAGCTCAGGAAGGATGTTGTTCCAAAATCAAATCACTGAAATTAGTGAGGGTGCTTTGCCTTCATGCTCATCTATTTTGACTTACCATATTTTGTCCAGTCCATAGATATATTTAGTATCACTATGTCAGTCATTGCGATTTTGAGAGAATATGCCGATGTCACTCCCTTTGAAAACTTTGTTGCAAATACGCCGCATTGGTCCTCTTACAAGCATGAAAAACAAAACTTTTATTCAAATTATGAATGGAGAATACAGCAAAGAAAGCGTGAAAAGAGCGCTTCCTTAATCACGGAAAAGCTGTCTCTCATTTCAGTTTATCGCGATCTCAGAAAATTCAGCTATAATCAATGAATCTGTCTACACGGCACAGTTAATCTTTTATTTACATCACCTCTACACTTTGTTCATTATAATGAGAGGATTCGCGAGCTTCCAGAACTCTGGATTTTGGACTGAACAAGAACACTTGCGTTCTGAGCGGTGAGTGGATTCTAAAACTCATCTGATTGGCCATTGCGATATAGAAATCAACAGATATGTCTGTGATTTGCTACAATGTTGAACGCTGCGAAAACAGAGCGCAAACACAAATACACATTTGATTCTGCCGTGAGGCGGCTGCCGCTTACTTTCGTTTTGTTGGTTATGTTTATTCAGTTGCTTCTTTCCTGAGTCTTGAACATAATTGTTACATATACGTTTTCCTCAAATCATTTGTGCGACCCAGGGTTTGAAAACCACTGCTCTAAGTCACTCACAAATCTTTTGACTGCTCAATAATTTCCATTTGCTTTTCGCAAAATATTGTTTGTTTTGATGTCTTTTGCAAGACATTGCATTGTTTATACTTTTCATCTTCAGAAAGATCTTTCTTCCTCACCATATTTCATGAGAACTGTGACTTGCTTCATAATGTGGAACAATCTCTTTAAGTAGGGTTTCCATTTACCTAAGAAGAACTGGCAAACTATTGAACAAACCTGTCTGAGATTGATACCAGTTAACTAAAAAGATGTGAAAAACAACACAAACAAAAATCTGACTCTTTATTGTACCAAAATCCTACTGATATATCACTTGCATAATAATTTGGAACGCAGTGTAGCCTATAAAATGATTGTTTACTAGCGAATATTATTGCAATGATAGTATTATTATGAATCATTTTATTGTGAATGCAATAAGGGGCTTGATGTCGCTCATATCATGCTTTGACAGTTTAAGTGTTGTTGAACTGAAGATGATGTTCTGCACGATGACAAAATGTACCATTTTTCAGCTGTAGTGTCTAACCCGAGGCTTGACCGTTATACTCTGTGTGACAGGCAGAACTGTAACAGAAGCATCCAGAATAATTGTTTGTTTAGTTTTAGTTCCCTGGGAGAGAGTCTTGAATCCATAAACAGTTTAATGATGATGTGTGTTTAGACTCTTCATGTACGCTCACACAAATAATGGTGTCACTGTTTCAAGACATACATTTTCATAATGTGCTTTCTTCCAAGCGTTACATCTGGAGCGCTGTCGTTCTTCTGCTCTAATAGTGATCAGCTGTGGGGATCCGGGCGTACCTGCCAGCAGCCTGAGGTTCGGCGAGGACTTCACCATCGGCCAGAATGTGACTTATTCCTGTCAGCCCGGCTACTTGATGGAGAACGGGAGCTTTGTTATCCGCACCTGCACCCACAACGGCACCTGGAGCGGAACTTTACCCACCTGCCAAGGTACAGAGTTTGAAGGCCTTTCTTTTTCGCGAATTACGATACTGAGACTTTTTGGTGGTTTGCCGAGGCATTGAGTGCCACAAAGAAACAGATGTTGCTCTGTAGTTGCCAAGGCTCCTTAGATTGTAAACGGCCCATTGTTTCTGAAGGAAAGCATCAAAGAATAAGGGTTAACCGTGGCTTTTTCTCACACGTCAGAAGAGAGTGAGAGAGAGAGGAGATTCATGAATATTTGACAATGCTTCTTTGTGAGCACCCTCTTGCAGGAACGCTCGTCAACTTCCCGTATCCTTCGATTACTGAGACGATCTAAACTGGTGATAACCAGGACTGAGCTCATGACCTCTGTGCTCAGGTAGATGACAAATGAAATGGACATGAATGTTTTCAAAATCAGGATTTTAGGTTGAGATTGATCATTAAGTGCATCTTACGTACTATAACACTTTCTTTGATTTTTAAAATTTTTTACACTTTTTCATGAGTTTTCAAACCTTTTTGTAGTTTGTTTTTTTATTTATTTTTATAACAAATGCTATGTTTTTAGGTATCCAATAACACAATATTGTGGATAGCCAAAATTATTAAAATTTATTTTAATAAATATAAAATAAATATATAAATAACTCCTCATTGATTTTAACAAATTAATAAATTATCAAATCACCAAACAAATTAATAACTGCCTATCTTATTTAATTTTAACATTATTTTGTGTTAATTTTTTTATATTTTTTTATAATTATTCTTGGATTGGTTTTTAATTTAAGACTGGTTTGTTTCATTTGCAGAGTTGCGGTTGTTTTTTTTAGGTTTCAATTTCTTCTAGTTAGTGCATATTTGTTATTGCACAAATGTGAATAATAATAATAATTATTTATTTATTTATTTATTTATTTATTTATTTTAAATGATTAAATTATTTTATATTTTTCCATGCAATATTTATTATTACAACAGCAAAAATTTGAATTAATAACATTTAAATATCAATTTATTTTAAAATGAATGCTGTGATTTTAAATGTCCAATAATGAACAATTTTTTCATTATATACATATTATTTTTTATTGTTTTTTTATTATTACAACAATAGCAACTTTTTTATTAATATTTATTTATTTAGGCAAAATCATATGGAGATTTGTATTTCTTACTGTTAAAAATTAGGACTCTCAATGGAATAAATTACTGCATCGCCCTAAAAAATACATTTCTTAATTTTTTTGTCTCAAATTTTCCAAGTACCCCTACTTAGCGGTCACCTCAGGCATGGCCGGATTATCCAATGTGGATTATGGGCACTGGCCCAGGGGCCCATGGACACTTGGGGCCCAAGCGAGGGGAAGAAAAAAAAAATCTGAGTGTCTTTAAGTGAAAATAGCACGCTTGTTGGCAAACGCTATTTACACTAACTCCGCCCAGCAATGTCTGGTTGACACTCAAGATTAAAAAAAACACATTCAATTCAATAGCTTCAGTGATTTAAGCAGTAGTGCATCAGACTCATGGAATTGTCTCTTGATGAGATCGACCTGGCTTCAAATCCACCTTTTGCAGAGCTATAAATAATTACTTACACTCTATGGGCCTCATTCATGAAATACGAGCAGAATGAATTTTTGTGTAAATCCTTCATAAACGCAGCGCTCGTCACTTTAATTTTTTACCCAGCCGTCCAATCAATGGAGGAGGGGCAGGACAAACGCTACACCGACCAACCGCCCTACTTGTACAATGATTGAACAACAATAGAGAAGTTATTACTGGTTATTTATACTGCATTATAATATACTGCATATTTATATTCAGTAATATTCTTCACAATTAGATACTAGTAATACGTTGCTGCCGTGGATATTCCACATCAACCAAATCGTCAGCTGGAAGAACGCTGTGCCACCAAAGCATTCTCAAGAATATTTATTGTTAGGCATGTGATCTATTCGTCTTTTTTGCATTTATGAAATATACTGGAACCAAACCTGAGAAAGGGCTCCAAAATATTCCACTGTGTTCCTGGACACGTAACTTACGTAGTTGTAATTCATAGGTGGGGATTATGCGTATTGTGAATAAGCATGTACGTGCGCCCTTATGAATGATTGGATTTCATTAACATGCACGTTTAACTATCAAATCTGAAGTTTATGAAGCGTTTGTGAATCCGGAGGAGAGTTTTCAGGAAGGTCTGTTTTACACGCAGATTACTTTGAATTTACTCACATATTTACACAAGTTTCATGAATGAGGCCCTGTATTGTTATTGCATCCAGTTAATGTACAAAAATACTGAGGTGCAAATAGTATCTGCCAATATAAAATATAGATAGTATAATTACTATTTACACTTATTGCAAAGATTGCTGCTGGCCCAGGAAAGCATTGTTGCAATCATGTAATGTAAATCCTGTATGATAGAGGATGCGATCGTAGGCTGTAACCTGTCAGTGTAAATCCTCTATAAGCTAGAGGTATTTCCAGCAAATAGTACCCTATAATTCAAAACCTTGATTGTGCTCGTATATATGTGTGTGTGTGTGTGTGTGTGTGGGTGTGGGGGGGCCCGACAAGACATTGTGCCCAGGGGCCTCTGAATTCTTAATCCGGGCCTGACCTCAGGGTCCCTTTTATTGGACATTTAGTTGTTTATTAGGTATTCCACTATTGTGACACATACAGTGTGAAATATGTAGAATCATTACCAAACATTATCCCCTATTAAATAATGCTACTGTGTCATTTTAATACTTTTGTGTATTTCACAGGTCTTTCCATCACTGGAGTGTTCCGCAGTATTCAGCATTGATTCAATCTTAGCTTTGCGATAAGCGTCATTTCTGTCTGTGGCATTCAGCCGTTATTTATTTTATTTATTTATTTGAGCCAATATCAGATTTTCTTTGGCAGCCCACATGCTCACATCCGTTTACAAATCACTGAGAGGAAACTTTCCTTCCTCCGGCGTTCTCATTAGCGCTAAAACACTATTGACAGTTGTTGCTTGGAATAGTTAATATTTTTCACTTCACCATCCTCATTATAACATTAGTCCTTGATGGATATATGCATAAATATCTAGAATCCATCTCATTTAGACCTGTTTTTTCCACACTCAATACCGTCTTGTTAGCTAAAGAAATCTGCATTGCGTACTGTACATGAAAATGGCTGCCATTAAAATTCAGAGAACAAACACAGAGAGCAAATTGCTCGGTGAGATCCTGCAGAGAAACATCAATGTAGCGTCCTAATAGACCGTAATGCGAAGTCATTAGAAAGCCATTTCTTGGGCCTGGCGTGGATGGATCGTAGCCCGTGAGTGATTTGTGGTGGGACGGACCCTCAGGCGCGCCTCCCATCAGTCGGTGAAGTCTGCCGTGAGACATTTGTGCCCGAGGGCTCATCTCGCTCTCAGTTTCTCCTTCATTGCTCTTGGATTCAGCATCCACAGACAGTGCAGCTGAAGACTGTCAGTGTCCAGTGACCTATCTGAGATTAGCATGCAAGTCTGTCACACACATGAGAGTATCAAGGAATTTTAAAAATGTGATTTCCAGGCCCGGAAAATTAATAGAAATTTCTATAGGGAATATAAATATGTCCAGTTATGCTCCGCATGGCCTTTGCTTAAATTCACAAAGCCCGGGACAAATTGTTCCCTTGGGCCTGATGCTTAGAGAAATGCTTTGGTATCAAGGTTATTATTGTTAACTAAAATTATTAACTATTAACTTTAACTGAAATAAAACTGAAATAAAAAGTATAAATATAAAATATAAATATTAGATGGAAAACTTTTAAATATTGCACTGGCAAATAACTGAAATAAGTTACAATTTAAGTATTACAATTGCTAACTGGAAAAAAATGAAATCCTATAAAGTAATATTATATAGATAGATAGATAGATAGATAGATAGATAGATAGAATTACTAAAAAATAAAATTAAAATAAACTGAAAATATAACAATAAAAACCAATAATAAAAAAATAATAGCATATAAGTAATACTAAAATAACACTGGATCAGTGTAAGCTAAGGCCATCAAATCAACAGCACTTGTGCCATTATGTCAATTAATGCAGAAAATTATTTTGATTAGTCTTTTTACTTTAAGGTGCTTACAATGGAAGTAAATTTGAAGACAAGTGGAAAGACAAGATACACTTATATTCAAGATGCAATCTATGAAAACAAGTCTTAATATCTTATGCAGTGTTATGCAAGTTATCTTGTTTTCAAAAAAATGTGGATATTTAAATTAGAAAATAAGATAAAATTGCTCGTTAAGAGAAGGATTTTGCGGTGTAAAAACAGCGCACTGACAGATTGTTTCCTAATTTGTTTATACCTGAAAGAAGTCAAAATATGCTTGTACTGAAGATGCAGCACATTCTTAAAAAAAAAAAAAAAAGTTTGTATGTCTTAAATGGAAGTTGAAAAGACTTATTAAAAACTCTTTTTTTGCTGTTACCATCACAAGACTTAAATATTATGTGTGTCCACATTAGATTAGTATGGTAGAATTGATCAGTAACCTTGTCTACATGAGGTTACATCCAGTCTTGCACCTGTTATCATGGTGTAATACAGATAAAGTGCACAATGTTTGTACAAATATACCAAGAAGAGAGATGACGTAACCCCCTTGTTTTCATGGAGGTGAACAGATGTGCTAAACCATTGTCTTGAAATTCCAATCATAAACCTGTCTCTGCTCTGTTAGTATTATAGTATGTCTGCATACATTCTGATGTTGAAAACCAGATGGACATTCTATTCAGCCACCAGAAGCTGGCATGATTAATTCCATTGTAAGAGTGTAACTCTAAACATGCTCTTAAATAGATAAATAACTAATCAAAATTTTCCATAAGTTTTTGTTTACATAATATATGTGTGTTTACTGTGTATATTTATTATGTATATATAAATACACATACATACATTATATATTTAGAAAATATTTACGTGTATTTACATGTATATGTTTATATTCATATAATTGAATTCATACATACATATATTTAATATATAAACATAACATTTTTCTTAAATATATACATGCGTGTGTGTATTTATATACGTAATAAATAGACACAGTGCACACACATATATTATGTAAACAAAAACTTTAATTTGGATGCGATTAATCCCGATTAATCATTTAATAGCACTATAGTCATGCATCCATAATTATGCATCAAATGGTGGTGTTGAACATTTTTAAGCAGGTTCCAGGAAAATGTTAAACGAATAAATAGAAATTCTGACTGTAATATATTAGATTTCATCTACTATTGAAGGGTATTTCTGCAATGGAATAAAAAAATAAAATTAAATATAATTATTTAATTGCAACAAATATAATTATTTAATTGGGGGGGGTAAAATAAAATGTCCCAATTACCTTTTTTAATTTTATCCTGTAGCAGAAACAAGCTTCCATAATTTACAGTGGTAAAAATAATATTAGAATAATATTAATACAGTGAACTTCTAATCATGTTAGAAATGTTTTTTTTTTTTTTTTTTTTTTTATGTTCAGTTCTTGTTTGAGGAAAGGAAAATGTGTTCGTATGTGTGGATGACAATCGTAGTTGAATATATGTGGATATGCAGGAAGACACTAGACAGAAGCAGACTTGTAAAACAGCACCGGAAGGTTTCTTTCTCCACGAACTGTCAAAACTTGTAAAAGACAAACAGGCACAGGTGTCTCATTAAAGACCAAGGCGAGAGGAGACCAGCGAGTCTGTTTCTCAAGCTTGTCACTTGTTTGTACTTTAAAACCATTGTAATAGTGTTGATTTTAGTCATTAATGACAGTGACTTGGTGTTTCATATGGGATATTTCAGTCTGTTTTCCTCTTTGTGTTTCCAGAGGTGTGGTTTTGTAGACTGTCTGCGTGTTAGTAAATGAACTTTCATTGACAGTACCTCATTTCAAACGTGGGCTTGTATTGGACCTGTTATGTACTTTTCTGATGTGTTTACAGAGAAATTTTTCAGACCAAAACTTCGGTCGATATTCTCCCAGAAGAGTAAACAACACAACGTTAAGCAGTTGCTGGGGGAAAGGTTAAGGTTAGTTGGAAAAAGATTCGGAAGTCTTGTCAAAGCACCTTGGGCGATAATAAAGGTGGTGTTTTGGAGGAAACGCTTTATACTTGGCAACACTGCTGTTCACCTCGGGTCAGCCGTGCAGATGAGCAGCAGTGACGCGCGGTTCTGTCATCACACTGAGGCGCGGACGGCCTCAGGGACCCGCTTGAGCGATGGGCCTTTCTACGTGCAACACATGCTGAGCGACTGCAAAACACACACAAACGTGATGCAAAACATGGCCTGTAGAGCACACAGCTGCAAGAGACTGCTGCGGTTCAAGCCTCTTAGAGCTGGAGACAGGCTGGTAAACTCACGCCATTGGTCGAGCCAGAACATGGTGACATTTTGGGTCGATCAAACCATTAAAATGTAGTAACAGCATCCAGCAAGACTGCAAATTACTGACACTGCAAATTACATATTAATTCTGTTTTTTCATCTCTGCCATTTTAATATAAGCAACTTTTTAGGGTGTTTTCTCTTTTTATTTGAATGTAGGCTACCATTTAAAAGCTTGGCATCTCTCAATTGCAAGTTTATACTATATATTACAAATCTGAAATTCTTCCTCAGTTTTCTAAATTATCATCTCAAAATTCTTTTTTTAAATTTTTTTTTTATTTTTTTTTTTATTTTACGCGGGGCCGGCTCCAGGCATGGGCAGGGGTGGGCTAAGCCCACCCAAATGACAGTCTTGCCCACCCAATCAGAATTAGATAAAGATTACGTTTTTTTTTTTTTTTTTTTTTAATGCAGTGATTAAAACCAATCTGAAGCGGACTGTATTTTAAGAAGTTTAAGATACAGCTGTAGACTGCCCCAACAATAATAAAATAACACCAGAAAATTGCAGCATTTTTCTTTTATTAGCTGAATGCAAGGCGCGCTGAATTCACGCGGAGATTCAGTCTGTTGCATAAAAGCAGAGGCTGACAACGAGCGAAAACGGGCAGAAATATTTGCGCGCTATCACGGGGAGTTTGCGAGTTACGGGGGTTTAATAGGCTACATGAATATGTATCATAACCTACCACTGAAAATACCTGAGCAGTTTTAATGTTCTAAAAAAAACGCTCATTCAGTAACATGAATTCATTGCATGGACGGGGAAAGAGCATAATATAAGTGTCTAAAATGCATGTAGGCTATACAGCTCAGTTGAAATCTTACCCCTTTTGGATTGCTTATATGCTGAATGTAAGAATGAAAATTGAAAGTAGAGCGCTTGTGCGATGAAAGTTGCGTTCGTTACTATAGCAACAGTCGGCTCGACTGCAAAACGTAGCGCTCCCCTTCTATGACATAAACGACCAACCTCTGATGCAAACTATTCGACTTTTTTTTTTTTTTTTTTTTTTTTTTTTTGTCAAATTCCAAATTGCCATTTACGCGATTCACGTAATTTATAATTGACTATGACGACAATAGCATTTTTTCTGTTTTGCGTTTTCAACAATACAACTGAAATTGAATGGGTGCATATTTTACATTTACATTTACATTTAGCAGACGCTTTTATCCAAAGCGACTTACAAATGAGGACAATGGAAGAAATCAACAAAAGAGCAATGCTATAACAAGTCTCAGTTAGCTTAACGCAGTACATGTAGCAAGGTTTTTTTTTTTTAATTATATAATAAATTAAAAGAAAACAGAACAGAAATAGAATAGATCAAGCTAGTGTTAGAGGACTTTTTTGCTTTTGTTAATTGTATAATAAATAAAAAGAAAACAGATAGAATACAAAAAGATTAGAAAAGCTAGTGTTAGTTTTTTTAATTTTTAATATTTTTAATATATTTTTAATATTTTTATATTTTAAATATTTTTTATGTTTTTATATTTTAAAATAAAAATATTATTTGCAGTTCAGATTGATTACTTTGCAAAATATCTTATTCTTGTTCTTTTACTGTTCTTTTTTCTTCTTTTAATTTATTCCCCTAAATCCATTTAAATCCTTCATTTATTTAGTTTCTTCAAATAAATGCCATTAGCATAGTGGTCTGGTCTTTATATTTCCTCAAAACAACTGGTCCCTTCAATGTTCTAGACATGATTATGGCCTTGTTTGGTATAAATAAAAAAAAAGTTAGTAGAAAAGAGTCACCAGTGTAGCAACAATGATCCAGAGAAAGAGGACAAAGAGGGCTTTTTTTTTTCTTCTTCTTCTTTTTTTTTTTTTTTTTTTTTTTTTTTACTATTCACTACAGGAAAATAAAGTTTATTTTCCTGTAGTGAATATAAAGTAGTGAAAATTATATATATGTATAAAGTAGTATTTTCCTGTAGTGAAAATAGTTTATTTTCCTGTGAAAGTGCATGATATTCTAGGCTGCCCATGAAAGCTTTTTTCAGTGTACATATAATATAGTTAATATAGCAATATCTACAGTATAAATATCTTCTAGACTATCTGATAATATGATGACTAAAAAATGCCCACCCAGGATATCTGCCAGCCCACCCTTCTACAGCCATCAAGAACCGGGCCTGATTTTACGTCTCATAAACTTTGAATTTTTTATCTGAATTATGAGATTTAGGTCTTGCGAGGTTAAATTGTTTCACAGAACTCTAAATTCTTATTGTGTAATTCTGTTTTGTTGTTGTTGTTGTTGTTTTGCCGTGGACTCAATCTCACAATTTTGACTTTTTCCCTCTCATTAGTGAGTTTATATCTCACAATTTGGAATTTTTCTTTTTTCTTCTCTTCATTTAAAAGGTTGACATTAGTAAAATGCATAACGCATACTACAGGTGCATCTCAATAAATTAGAATGTCATGGAAAAGTTCATTTATTTCAGTAATTCAACTCAAATTGTGAAACTCGTGTATTAAATAAATTCAATGCACACAGACTGAAGTAGTTTAAGTCTTTGGTTTTTTTAATTGTGATGATTTTGGCTCACATTTAACAAAAACCCACCAATTCACTATCTCAACAAATTAGAATATGGCGACATGCCAATCAGCTAATCAACTCAAAACACCTGCAAAGGTTTCCTGAGCCTTCAAAATGGTCTCTCAATTTAGTTCACTAGGCTACACAATCATGGGGAAGACTGCTGATCTGACAGTTGTCCAGAAGACAATCATTGACACCCTTCACAAGGAGGGTAAGCCACAAACATTCATTGCCAAAGAGGCTGACTGTTCACAGAGTGCTGTATCCAAGCATGTTAACAGAAAGTTGAGTGGAAGGAAAGTGTGGAAGAAAAAGATGCACAACCAACCGAGAGAACCGCAGCCTTATGAGGATTGTCAAGCAAAATCCATTCAGGAATTTGGGCGAACTTCACAAGGAATGGACTGAGGCTGGGGTCAAGGCATCAAGAGCCACCACACACAGACGTGTCAAGGAATTTGGCTACAGTTGTCGTATTCCTCTTGTTAAGCCACTCCTGAACCACAGACAACGTCAGAGGCGTCTTACCTGGGCTAAGGAGAAGAAGAACTGGACTGTTGCCCAGTGGTCCAAAGTCCTCTTTTCAGATGAGAGCAAGTTTTGTATTTCATTTGGAAACCAAGGTCCTAGAGTCTGGAGGAAGGGTGGAGAAGCTCATAGCCCAAGTTCCTTGAAGTCCAGTGTTAAGTTTCCACAGTCTGTGATGATTTGGGGTGCAATGTCATCTGCTGGTGTTGGTCCATTGTGTTTTTTTGAAAACCAAAGTCACTGCACCCGTTTACCAAGAAATTTTGGAGCACTTCATGCTTCCTTCTGCTGACCAGCTTTTTAAACATGCTGATTTCATTTTCCAGCAGGATTTGGCACCTGCCAACACTGCCAAAAGCACCAAAAGTTGGTTAAATGACCATGGTGTTGGTGTGCTTGACTGGCCAGCAAACTCACCAGACCTGAACCCCATAGAGAATCTATGGGGTATTGTCAAGAGGAAAATGAGAAACAAGAGACCAAAAAATGCAGATGAGCTGAAGGCCACTGTCAAAGAAACCTGGGCTTCCATACCACCTCAGCAGTGCCACAAACTGATCACCTCCATGCCACGCCGAATTGAGACAGTAATTAAAGCAAAAGGAGCCCCTACCAAGTATTGAGTACATATACAGTAAATGAACATACTTTCCAGAAGGCCAACAATTCACTAAAAAATATTTTTTTTATTGGTCTTATGAAGTATTCTAATTGGTTGAGATAGCGAATTGGTGGGTTTTTGTTAAATGTGAGGCAAAATCATCACAATTAAAAGAACCAAAGACACTACTTCAGTCTGTGTGCACTGAATTTAATACACCAGTTTCACAATTTGAGTTGAATTACTGAAATAAATAAACTTTTCCACGACATTCTAATTTATTGAGATACACCTGTATTATATATATATATATATATATATATATATATATATATATATATATACACACACACACACACACATCCACACACACACACACACACATACATACATACATATATATACATACATATAAAGATTTCTATTTAATTGACTTTGCATGAAATCAGTGGACACTCAAGGTTGCGGTATTGTATCAGGCGTTAAAAATTTGGATCAAATCAACCTAGTTTACACCAGAAAAAACATTGAACGTTGCAGTATTTTTACTATTTTTGTCAAATAATTTTTGTCTTTTCCATAGACAAAGGCATTGTATGAGTTCTGATGACTTTACATATTGTGCAGGAATCATGTGGACTGTTTTGTTTTTTCTCTATAGAGCCATGGTTACTCTGAATGGTTAAGTGTAATAATAACCATTTTAAATTTTGGGATGGGGGTTGTTTTTTATGCACTAAACATGACACTTCACTGTTAAAGCTGTTTGTATGACGTATGTGTAATTATCTGTATGCATACAGTACATCACACGTAGTGTGTCTAGTATATACTTGAAATATTTCACTAGATACCGACTGTTAACTGAAGCATCAACTAACAAGGCTTATTGCATGTGTTGCTTTAATAATTAAGTTAGGTGCATGAATCTATTTAATAGCAGTGGATTTAATATTCAACACCCTTCCGAGAGACGTGAACACTTAGCATTTCAGTTTTTAACCTTGTTAGCTTCCATGTCTCATTAAACCCGACCCCTGAGCCATGAGATTCACACATAAAATCATCATCTTCATCATCATGCTCGTGTCTGCTTAAAGCAGTCTCCACACACCTTGAACAGCCGCTACGCTCATTTATTATACATTATACATCCTGCCTCCTATATGTGAAGGCTTTCAATCATCCAGGTCACCACCGCAGAAAGCGGCTGCACTTGCTTTATCCCTTCGCTTTTGACTTTGATTGGGTCGGACAGCTCGCCAAACTCTCCGGCCCTGTCGCTGGAGTCTGGAGTCAAATCGCGGCTCTCTCCCAGCGCCTCATATATTTACTGAAGCAGCAGCACTATAAGCCGCAGGCTTACGGCCAGTGCGCTCTTCTGTAGAGGGATCTTCTGTCCTGCCTTCACACTTAATCTCCAAAGCTACGAGCAGCTCACAGGACGTTTCCAACACCTCCAGATCAGCCAGGCAGTCGTGCAAGGCATGTTTTCCTACTGAAGAGAATTGTATGAAGCACAAAGCGTAGAGGAGCTCTTCACCCAAAAATGAAATATGTCATCATTTACTCGACCTCATGTTGCTCTGAACGCGTATGACTTTATTTTCTTCTGTGGAACCCAGAAGGAGGATTTTTGAAGGAAATTCAGTTTGAAAAAGCTGTCGAGCTCCAAAAATGGCTGAAGAAATAGCAGTGTTTCAAATTTGGGAGATTTGTCACCACATTTAGCAACTTTCCCATGGTTCCTGCAACTTTTAAAGATGCTGTTTTTTTGTGGTTATTAAAACATACTGATGTATGTACTGTATACATTGGTCTCATATATTATGTAGACTATATATATACAGTATATACACACAGATGTTTAACATGTATATATTTAAGTATATAGTGTTTTTTAATGAGTTAGTTTTTTTTATTTATTTATTAAATAAATGAGAAAATTAGACGTTTGCAGTGTATGAAGATTTTCAAAATCATCAGTGCTCCAAAAAAATTGTCTGTACTACTTAAACACTACATTCCAGGTCTAGAACTGACTGAAATTGAAGTCTTTCACAAGTTACTGATAATCTTCCATTCATTTAGTTTTAAATATTCCACTGTGTCATGTCACGATCAGTCATGAGAACCACTGATGTGTTACCGACTCTGAGGAGCACTTCACGTGATCTCTGATCTGTCACTCTTCATGATTGAAGGAACTTTTCAAACATGTTTGGTGTGCAACTACTTTTTGATACAATCGATTTGCTTGCATATCTTGTACAATTAGGAAGGGAGATAGAATATGACAGCTAATAGAAAAGAGAGGAAAGTTGCAACTCGTTTGGAATGACATGAGTAATAACAAATCTTCCTAAACCTACAAAGCATTTCTTTTGTGGACGTTTTTTAAATGTCATTTTATGTTCCATGTAAGATAGGGTTTGCAATGACACGAGGTTAAGTAAATTTGTCATTTTGGTTTAAACTGTCCCTTTAAATGAAAGCTGATGGCTATTCAATGTGATGAATTAGTAGACACACAATTGACCTTTGAGTCTAATTTATTAGTTTTGCCTGGGTAGATTTACACATGAACAATAGGATCTTTACAGAGCAGCGCCTCAACTCCACACATCTTTTTTTAGAGGTTTTATTGGGGCACTTGCTTTCCAAAACATCTCATCATTTATTCATACGCCGTCCAAACCCCAGCTGCTCCCCACCGACTACTCTCCAACACTGTCAGAATATCGGCTCACGAGTTTCCATCTGCTCCCCCCGCGTCCTTTTTTCAATTCCAGATTTGCAATTTAAAACATCTTTTGATTGGCCCTGCAGACGTTTGCTGACTTCTGTTGATTTCGCCAATGCAGAAAGTCCTAGCATGTTATTTCTAAATAAATATTCGCATGGATTTAACACTCGATCCATACACAAAATGACACCAGATTCTCCCCTGAAAGTTCAAATAGAGATGATGCAACAGTTGCTGATGTGAATGCAGGTTGCAAAAGATGACTCTCAGCCCTGAGGTGATTTCCAGCTAATGTTGTGTTTAACCAGCCTCTTCCACACCTCTTAACACCTTGAAAACAAGCGGAAGTGCTGTAAAAACCCTGTGTTTTAGTCACCATTCGTAAATAACACTTGAAGCTGCTGGAGTGATTATCAGGTGACATATTGAATACAGTGTTTGTGCTTTATTATATGATGTTGAAGTGGAACATAGTCCTTGACGGTAGAAAAACGACAGAGAAAAACCCTTCCTTTCTTCAGCGAGATGCTTTCAAGACAAGTCTACAAAATATTAAAGCTTGGCCAGAGGGCAGTACAGCCTCAAAATACATATCAGGACTTCAATGTCGGCTACAGTGACACTACATGAGGAAGTTTGGTTGGCTTTTTCTTTCTGTGATCGATGTGTCTGGATGTGAAAAGTGAATGGTGAATTTAATTTAGTTTGCAGTATTTATCACAATTTGGTTGGCATTGTTAGTGTAGAAACAGGTGGTAAATTAAAGATTTTGATCCTGACAGCAGTAATTGTAGTCAGATCATTTGTGTGTGTGATGTGGGACAGCTAGCAACAAAATACTAACACTGTGGGACAATTCCAAATTAACATTCATTTGAACTCTCAAGTTTTTGACAAACTTTCAAATGTTTTAAAATCCAAACATCATGTTAATTTATTACATGAGGGTATTAAAGTTGCCAGTTTAATGAAGTGAATATGAATGAATCAGATTCCTGCTCAGTGGGAACAAATGAAACAACTGAATCTAAATGTAGACACCATGATGAATGTGTGCTTGAGTGGCCTGCATATGAAATATGATGTTGTTTTTGTGCAGTATTTATTAGATTAACAATTATTAAGATTAAGTTAATTTATTACTCTCTTGTGCTCAGTGGGAATGTGTGTTTCATCTGTAGTGGTTGTATATTTTGGTTCGAAACACCTAGGAAAACCGTCTTAAATGAGGGCATGTTTGTGAATATCATTGCCTGTATTTTTTGTAATATCTGTTTTATAAACAAGTAAACACACAAAACCACACTAGCACACATTGAGACAAGAGTTAAATGTAGAATAAAGGTAGATTTTAACTGAAAGGACTAGTATTGGTTAAGTTTGAAATGTGTGTTTATTTTTACATTGTTTCTGTTTTGGTCTCCACAAAAATATAAAGCTACACAACTCTATTCAACACTGATGATAATAAGAAATGAAGGATCATGTGACACTGAAGACTGGAGTAATGATGCTTAAAATTCAGCTTTGCATCATAGGAATAAATTATATTTCAAAATATATTCACATAGAAAACAGTTATTTAAAATTATAATAATATTTAGCAATATTACTGTTTTTATAGCCTCTTTGATCAAATAAATGCAGACTTGGTGAGCATAAGAGACATCTTTAAAAAAGAAAAAGTCTCAAATCTGGACCAGACTGACCAAACAACCTCAATTTTGTGACCACATTTGTGGCATTACCTAATTTGCATAATTCCTTTATTGAATCGACCTGTGAAACAACACAGGCAGCACTTGCAAATGAATGACAGTTTCGCCAGGCTTTCATGCATTCCTAATGAACTCGGATCTCTCTCCATGTGTCTGTCTCTTCAGCGGTGACCTGCGCTCCTCCGCCCAGCGTGTCTAACGGTGAGGTAGAGGGCTCTGTGTTCGAGTGGGGCACCAGCGTGAGCTACCGCTGCCTGATGGGATACGAACTGTCCTTCCCCGCCGTCCTCATGTGTGTCGGCAACGGCTCCTGGAGCGGAGAGGTTCCTCTGTGCCTACGTGAGTGATGTTCTAAACCTGTTCTGAACCTTTCTTTCTCTTGTCCAAGCTGCTCTTGTCCATACAGTGAAAGTGAAAGGTTTTTGATTTATTCTGTTAGGCATCAAAGAGAACAAATAAAAAAAAAACACTAAAAGCACCAATGAAGTGGTCCATACAACTTGGACGTTTAATTTCAAGTCTTCTGAAGTCATTTACAGTTTATGTGAGGAAGAGACTGAAATTTAAGCCTTTTTTTTTCCTTTCTTTTTTTTACTGACAATCTTCCTCTCTGCCATATTGCTCAAATCTCATTTGTTGCCTAGCGTGATCATTGCGATCAATAGTGTTTGGCGCCAATGATATAAAACCTGTCAAAATGCATCTAAACCACAGATCTATAATAGAGAACTGAATTGCTGAATTCATGACATCATAAAAAGCAAAGCTACTGCATCACTATGTTACTATTTGTATCATTTGATTTTAATGAGAAAACATTGCCTAACTAGTCAGCATTTTTATATATGAAGCCTCCTTGTGCCTTCTTACGTCCTAAGCATGTAAATAGTTATTTGTTTCAAATTGTGAATTTCCTCTGTTTATTAAAAGGGTTAGTTCATATTCATTACAGTAGTGTACATCAAATCAGTAGGTGCACGAGATCTTCAATATATGGTTAGGATTAGGGTTTGGCTTATGGTTACCTGCATGTAATTATGCATAATTTATTGTTATTATAATAGTAAGTACATGTAACGTGTTACAAGGACACCTTAAAAAAAGTGTTACCTAATATTTGTATATATAATAATAGTTTTTATTTGTGCTTATAAGTATTTAACAGTGATTTCATTAACAGTATGCATGTTGAAGCAGTTAATGATTTAAACATTAGTTAAATTAAATTAATAATTGATTCAACAACATATACATATAACACTTAACTCCTATGAAAAGTGTAATTGAAGTAAAATAGAAATTGAAGAGTTTGAAATAATGTTGTTCAATCAGGAGATAAAATACATGCAAAAACATGAAGCTTATTTCCAAGATCATGCATGGTAAACTTTGAATTTTAACACACTATAGTGCAATATATTAACCGAGAAGCTTGTGTTTATTCTGTATTTGAATAAGCTTCTGCTAATAATACCAGATATAAGTCAAGCTATTGTATGCTTTTTTTGGGCTTTTTAATAGTCCTTTCCTTGTAGAACCAAAGTAAAAACTCTAGACGTTCAAAATTTGTTCGAATACTGTATTTCAAAACTAGTTTCACACTAAAATTCTGAATTGTCCTGTGAGTTGGTATAACACACAGAATAAAAATAAAAGTGCTTAGTTTTAGTTTTCAATTTAGCCTTATATTCATTCAAAGGTGTTATTGGTGATTTCAGCAGTTGGTTAACTTGAGTCATACTCCCTCTTTCCAAATCTCTGCCCTCCAAAGTCATTTTAGCCAACCTGATGTCAGCAAACCAGAATGTGCAGAGAGCGATTCTGATTGGCTAGTGTTTTGACTGCTTAAAAAGCATGAGTCACTCTCTTGACCATTTTTTTAGCTGTTTACAGAGTCTGGGTCTGTCACCGAGGGACGGGTGTGATTTCTCCAGACACCTATATCAGTAATATCTGTCAGGGGATAGAGACATTTTATGTATGATGCAAAAACTTTTAGCTTACAGCATTTTTACGTGAAGTAGCGAGATCTTGATATTGCAAATGAGAACAGAGAGCTGTCACATAAATATATATCCAGATATTAAGATGCATATGAAATAGATGCATATGCTGATATAGTGAAAATGCACTGTCCCATTCCATATAGAGCAAAACAAGGGCATTCCAAATTATAGTTTCAAATGAAATAGTACTATAAATGCCAAACATGCGTTACTATTCCTGGTGGATATTTACACACACACATTGTATCCTGTCATTTAAAAGGGAGTGTAATAGGGCTGTCAAAGTTAACATGATAATAATGCATTTGTTTACAAAAAAAAAAAAAAAACTTAATGCAGGTTCTATTTGGCCCTATAAATCACCATAGTTTAGGGTTGCCAGGTCCACGGTCCTCCTTCACATAACATTATTTGTAGCTCACGTCCTATCCAAAAATTGCAAAGAGCTTTGTGCTTTGTTGTTTCTGATAGGAACCAAAGTCTCAACTCTCAAGTAATGTCAATTTTATTGCAAAATTCAAACACTAAATGCCATTTTGATGCTCTTAAATGTGGTGTGACAGATCACTGTAGCCACTTCAGTTCAAACAGCAGTGCAGTCTCTTTTACTTTAATACAAGTTATAGCACAAAATAAATATGAATGAATATCAGAAGGTATGTTGGCAGATACAGTACAACTTACTGAAATGTATCATGTTTTATGTAATCGCTCAATCAGCATTTCAACTGAAAGAAAGACCTCAAATAAAACAGATTGAAGAAAGTTATGTTGTGTTCACAACTGTCCAGTGTCCATTACTTTCCATGAAATGTAACAAAGGCAATCGGTTACTTTTTTTATGGAGTAACGCAATATTGTAAAGCATTAATTTTAAAAGTAGCTATAGTCTTGTGTGTGTGTGTGTGTGTTTGTACGTACATACATAGCATATACACATATGTCAAAAACAATATAAAACTATATCTGTATAAAACTCATTTGCAGCAGGAATTGGCAAGATAAATATTTTAAATTTAAATATTTTGAATTTTGTTCAACTGTTTTGCAAGTCAGATGCAAATGAGGTATGAAATGAGATGAAAAGAAGCATTTTTACCAGCACAAAGGTACACGCTGAATAACTCTGATACCATCCCGCTTTTTGCACAATCCTGTCGTTCATAAATGCAAACAGGCTTGCTTTTCATCATCCATAACCAACAATCCTCTATGATCCATAAAGAAAAGCTATCTCCTCCTAAACAGCACAGTGTCAGCTGGGAGAGAGTGTAATTAGCATTTAATTTTCTGACAACTTCATGGCATTTCTCTCCATTCAGATGGCAGATATCCATACATTAATGCTTTCATTACATTCAGAATGGAGAGAAACAATAAATGGCATGCAGCACAAGCTTCTTGCTTAATCCCAGTTTCATAAAGTTTTTGTTGAATTCTAGCAAACATGTTATTTTTAAGTAAGCAACTCATTAATTTATTCCTCATTAACAGCCACAAACTTTCCAAATGTACTTTGGAAAACAGTAATTTTTTTTAGCTTGAATGAATTCTGTCAAACAGTACCATTTTTCCAGCTGGGTCCCGTTTAACCCATCGTGTTTCATTCTCATATAATGCCGTAGTATCTGTGTTTGCCGCTCAACAGCAACCTTTAAGAAGGTGTTTAAACGTGCCCTGTGCACAGGCCATAGATAAGGTGCCAGAAATTCCAGATCACTTTTTAGTGCTGATAAGGCATAAATCGTAATTCATTCTTTCAGGACTCTGCCAGCACTACAAGATTAGAGCCATGCTAATGCGTGCTTCGACGCACACAGATCATAGACAAATGGCAGCTCAGAAATTAAAGCCTCATCTCATAGATCCAGCTCAACACCATGTGGCAATTTCCATGAATATGGTATAAAATAAGAACTAGAACTCTTTTTTTTTTTCTTCATTTTCAGTAAATGACAAGTGAAATGAGGTGCAGAAAACGTTGGTTGTTGAGGTGGTCAAAGTAAATATTAGATTTTATTTTAAAGGCTTATAAGTTTTTGGACAAGTCTAAAACCTTGATTTGTATATTTTTATAACATTTCTTTTCATATTTATAAATATTAAATAAAATAATTAAATTATTATTGTTGTTGTTTATTCTTATTATTCCTTAAATTAAAAAAAAAACAGAATATTTGTTAGATATTTTCTTAAATTAATTTTTGATAACATTTTCCCCCATAGATTTCTTTCTTTCTTTTATTTTTATTTATTTATTTAAAATTCATCCTTCAAAGATTTTTGAAGGATCATATGACACTGAAGACTGGAGTAATGGTGCTGAAAATCAGCATTGCATTGCAGAAATAAATTTCATTTTAAAATATATTAAAACAGAAAACATTTATTTGAAATTGTAATAATATTTCATAATGGTACTGTTTTTGCTGTATTTTTGCTCAAATAAATGTAGCTTTGCTGAGCGTAAGAGAAAAATCTTAATGATTCCAATCTTTTAAATGACGTATATAATTACATAATATGCAAACACATGTTTTTTGGTAAACTTTAAGTAAAACGTTTTCCCAAAATACTCATGCTTGGTTAATTTTTATAGTTTATAATTTATCTTACATACAGTATCTAACAGCAACCCAACAATGTTGAATTTGCGCTACTAATGCATAACAATAAATTTTGTAACACCAATGTGTACTGTATTCATGGAAAGTGGTGAATATTAAAGCATGGAATCTGCCCATCCAAAGATTTAATTGCTATTTAATCAGTTTAACGCGGTTAGCACACCGTCAATACGTTTGCCCATCTGCACCGAGCTGCAGTGTGAAATTCAGATTTGCTTTTTGTTATGTGCTGTTTGTTGCTTCTCCAAAGCATTGTATTATTCATCAAGGAACGTTTTTTTCTGACACAGGGCCTGACTGGGTCCTCCAGTTCTGATTATTATGCATAACTTTCTCTAGCCTAGAGCTGTTGAAATTATTTTTTCTGTGAAAGAAAAAAGCCAGCAGTCAGATGAGAATGGTTTGCGTGCACTGTAAAAACATCACTGATTCCATTGTCGCGGTGCCACATTTGGCCTGCGAGACCTGTCGTTGCATGTGGAATATATAATGCTAGTAAGTGTTTATCATTGGCCTGTCACACTTTTTATGCAAAGAGTACACTCGTTCAAATTATAAAATGCATTAAATCAGTATGCATGTGTGTTTGTTCTATCTTTCTTTAAAATAAATCTTATTTGCTTTTGTTTATTTTAACAAACAAAACAATCTCAATACTGGCAGAACTGTTTTCATTTATTTATTTATTGATTATTTGAGTTCATTTTGCTTTATTTTACTACAAGCACAAAGCATTCTCAGTCTTGACAAGTGTTTTGTTTTTATTATTTGTTTTTATGTTTGTTTATTATTTATCTTCTTTTGTACAACACTTTGGTCTATACATTGTGGTTTTGAAAGTACTTCAGAAATAACGTTGTTTTATTTATTTGTTTATATTGCACTTTGTTTTACTATTTCATTTTATTTTTATTTCATTTTATTACAACAAAAGCAGTAATGCAATGACATTCTGATGTTCTTAAGTGCAACTAGTATCCAAATACTCACTGTATGTGGAAATAAGTGAGTATTAATCATCAAAATCACATTTTTGGATGTGGATAAAGCTTGTGAAGGGCAGATACCTTGCCCGTTCTCCTTCAGGTACCTTGCGTAAAATGCGACTGGGCGATCTAGTTTTATCATAGCAGACTGCAAAGGCTGTATGTGTCAAAGCACTGGCAAGAAAGCCTGATCCCCGCGGCCACAGACCAACTAATCTGCCGTTTAAAACTGCTTTAGAGGTGTTTAACCGCACCGGCGGCTGACGTCCATCGGAGTTGACGTGTATTAAATGCCATACAGATACTGTGCAATGCGATCTGCTGCACTGGAGGAAGTGCTCAGCTCGTCTCTGCGGTGTGGACAGAGTCCATGTGGTCACACTCAGATCCGGTGGGCTCAGGCTTTCTCATCCCACCCTGTGAATTATACATCACAGAGCGTGTCAGCCGCCGTGTCCCCTTTGGCCTTCCGGTTCATTTTTAAAGAGGGATAATTACTCTGATTTACATTCAGGTGAGCCAACCTCTGCACTCGTGGGGCCGCGAAATTTGCCTCTCGACTTCTAATCTTTAAATACCATGAAGCCTGCAGAGCTTTGCTGCAATTTATATGTCAAACGCCTTTGCCCCGCTGAAATCATGACATATCAAATGTGGAAATAGGTTTAATTTTGGGTCTGTCAGTCTTATGCGCTCTCAAAGCTGTTTTTCGTTCTTCTTGTATGGCGAAAGCATTACTGTCTAGCTGTTTACCTTCAATTTATAGTGTAATGCAGCTGAATAGTGGAAGTGTATGTGTATGTATGGTGTGTATGTACAAGAAAATGCACTGAAAAATGCTTTCCAAAATGTAAAAATAAAACCCGTTTTTCAAATCATACGCAGAGATTTACTCCAGAACTTTAAGACCTGCTTGGTTAATAATTGACTCTGTGTTGAATTCGCGCCGGCATGTATTTTAAAGCAGTATATTTCTCCTGCTCGGTCCTGCTCCACCTCAGGAGTTTGTTTTGACGGTCAGGTTGGGTTATGCGCAGATAAATCATTCAGAAAACAAGGCTATCAGACTGGATTTTCCTTGACAGCGGCTGTGATGGGATCAGCCATGTAGGTTTCAGAAGCAAAACATTTTCTGAGAGGAAATAATCAGAAACAGAATCCTGGTTATCAAATGCTTGTTAGATGCATTAAACATAAAATGGCTTATTAAAGTTTAAATTAAATCAATATTGATCCTGTCTCCTTTCTTGAAGGTGAAATGTGATTGTATTTTTGTTAAAATACCTTAATTTATCCTAGTTTAATGTGTAGACCAGTGTTATTTTAGTATTATTTACAGGGTTATAGCTGGGGTTTGTGGGGCCCCGGTGCAGGTTGGACCCATGGGCGCTGTTTGAAATTGTGTAAATAGCACAAATAAATAAATAGAACAAAGATACAAATTAAACAATGTTTTAAGTTTTTTCAAGTTTGTAGGTGTCCAGGTACAGAAATCGAATAATCAAATGTAAAATATCATTGCATAGAGACGCGGCTCTCTGTGGTACGCACTGAACACGCTGCGCGAGTACTCTGTTGAGTTCTTTCACTTCTTGTGCTTGAATGCTTTAAACTCTTTTGAATGTTTAAATTGGCAAGGCTTAAAAACACGTGCAGATGATAAGCTTTCATAAGAACTATCTTTACAGCCAAGTTCTGCGGTGACCCTGGCTTACCTCCGCGCGTCAGACGTGAGGGTCAGAGCTTCATCTTCAAAGCCGAGGTCACGTACAGCTGCAGCGCCCCCTATGTGCTGGTGGGCTCCTCGACACGCACCTGTCAAGCAGACGGGACATGGAGCGGGACGCAGCCGCGCTGCATAGGTACACCATCCTCTGTTCTCAAAAGAACATTTCAACCTCATCAGCCAACGCCGCTAAACCAGTAATGACCATAATATCCATTCCAGCTTTGATCTATGATGAAAATGTGAACATTATGACCCGCTGCTACGGGTCACTGCCATTACATCAATGACTACATCTGCTTTTCCTAATCCAATCATAAAGATAACAATGGCAGAGCTGGTAATGACTGTGTCATTCTGCTTTTACCGCAGAACCGACTCGGACGACGTGCGAAAATCCTGGCACTCCGGAGTACGGCTCTCTGAACAGCAGTCTGGGCTTTAAGGTAAGAAGGAGTTGAGCTGCGAGCGATGCTCTCAGACTTTCTAGGACTCTCGTATCAGAGCCATTATGATGAGAATAAGTTCAAAAGGCCCATTTCTGTCAGTTGTAGGCCGCTTTTATCTTCAAGTGCAAAAATGGCCTTTTCAATTGGCACAATGTGACTTTTGATGTGCTTATTAAGAATTGAAAATCATATTTTCCATCATTGCTGAGACAAAAGGAGATCCGCTCGCCCAGTGACAGTATGATCCGAAGGCGTTAATGCCACATCAGAGAGACCCTTCATTTGAGTCTGTGTCAGCGCGGGTCTCTGGCGAGGTATTGCCGTCTTTCCGGACTGCCCTGTCTTTATAAGCGCAATTGATTTATTGTCAAGTTGATTCAGTCAAATGCTGTTTGAAGCGCCCATGGCAGTTTCAGGATGTGTGACTGTCTCCCGCCATCAGCTCTTATTGTCTGGGGAGAGTTTACTCTTCAAACACTCACTATATCTGCCCGAACGCCTCTGCCAGCTCTTTAATGGCTCTTCAGACTCCGCCGTTTCTTCCTCAGAGGGGCAAGAGAAATGAAAAATGAATTGGGCTCTTTTATATGACATCCATTGCCAACTTTGCCCGCTATAATGTCAGATTGGCAGTAAAAGTGGTCAACTGAATTGGGTTTTTCAGCAGAGTCAGCATTGACTGACATTGTATGATACAGTCAATTTAAGTCTGAAACATGCTTCACATTAGCATGACTGTTGCTTAAAAAAGTATAGGCCTATATATTTAATTAAATATTTTTTAAATGTCTTTTTTATTTAATTTAATTTTGTTTTATTGTATTTTTTATTTTATTTCATTTTTCAACCACAAAACATTATCAGTGCTGGCACAAGTGTTGCTTATTTATTTTAAATACACTTGCTGGCACAAGTGTTGCTTATTTATTATTTATTTTATTTTTTTATTTTATTTTATTTCATTTCATTTCATTCATTTCATTTCATTTTTCAACCACAAAACATTATCAGTGCTGGCGCAAATGTTGCTTATTATATTTTATTTTATTTTAGTTTATTTATTTTTTTTTTATTTTTTTTTTTTTTACAAAACATTCTCAGTATTGGAACATGTTGCAAAAATATGTATTTTATTTTATTTACCTTACTTTGTTTTATTATTTTGCATTATTTTATTTTATTTTATTTTTACAACTCCAAAACATTCTAATATTTATAACATAGTAATATTTAATTTTTTATTTTGCTATATTTTATTGCAACCACAAAATGTCCTCAAAAGTGGAAGAAATGTTTTTAATTGTTTTGTTTTGTTTTGTTTTATTACGACCACAAAACATAATATTACCATAGTTTATGATGCAAGTAAATAAATAAATAAAATTAGTAGTAGGCCTAGTAGTAGTAGTATTCATTAGTATTTAAGTCCAGGCATTTTCCCATGGAGGTAAAAACAGATTTTGAATGTATTGTTTAGCAAGCTGTCGCCATATTTATATCTATCATATTTATTGTATGTTTGCATAGAGTAGGTTTCTGGTCTTAATTTTAACAAATAAAATTTTTAAAAAATGCTGAAATCAATTGGATGGTAATTGTACACAATATTGATGCTAAGTATGAATGACAACAACAAATATTCGTTATGCATTGCCAAAACGATCAAATAGATTTTGGAGCCATCAATCATGCGCTGCCAATGGCAATAATCTCAAAAAGACGGTCATTACTGCCAGCATCTATAGTTCATGGGTCTAATATGAAAAAGCGTTTGTCTGTTGAGTTTGCTTTGGATCACTCCTGCCTTGAGGAATGAGCTCTTTGAAGGGCAAAATAAAAGCCAGTCCTCTCGGCTGGCTCTCTGTGAACACCGGGCTCTCCGCGTCTTGTTTGTGTCAGTCGGGCTGCTGTTGTCACCGATTCCTTTAGAAGTGTGTGGTGTAATGAAATCTAATGTTCCAGTGTTGTGAGCCTTTCATCTCAGCAGGACTCACAGACTCCGCTTCCCCTCCTCAACATTTGCATGTTCTGCTATAATGCTCAGAGTTATCTCTGCTGTTTATAGAGGACTTCCTTCACATGAAGGCTGGTTTTCCTTACAACACATAAAAAAACTGAAAGAAATGAGACTAAAGGATATACAGGTCCTCAGGTATAGTGAATATGAGGAGAGTGTGGAACATTCAGAACTGAAATGAGAGAATGTCTTTTGATTTGTTATTTAATTCTTTAATTTAAATCGAGCTACTAAACAGGATGCAGAATGGGCTTTTTTTTTTTTAATAATGCACGTACTGAAATTAATATTAATTGATTTATAGGCAGTGTAAAGTAATTTATTTCAATAAAAATTTTTGCTTATTTTTTTTTTAGATATCTCATGTATAGTTCTGCATTTATTTATTTATTCATTCATTCATTGATTTTTATAAATATAGTCAAGGGTATCATTATATTATATTATATTATATTATATTATATATCATACACAATATTATTCAATAATCTGGGGTCAGTACGTTTTTTTTTAATTAATCATTTAAATTAAATTCAATTAAATTAATCAAAATTGGCAGTAAAGTCAGTAAAGACACTATATATATATATATATATATATATATAATTTTTTTTTTTTCAGATAAATGCTGTCTTTATGAAATTTCTATTTATCAAATAATTATGTAATGATGAGTAATGAGTAATGATGCTGAAAATTCAGCTTTGCATCACTGGAATAAATTACATTTTAAAATATTTTCACATTTAAAAAGTTTTTTTTTTTTTTTTTTTTTAAATGGTAATAATATTTCACAGTTTTTCATCAAATAAATGCAGCCTTGGTAAGGATAAGAGTCTTTGTTTAAATAAATAAATAAACAAATTAATTAAATCTTATTGACTCCAAACTTTTGAATGGTGGTGACTTTTCTTTTTAGCTGATTTTAATAAAAAGTGGCAATAATTCTGTAGCCATTATATCTATAATTATTAGCCTACTTCCTGCTTTTCTTATGGTCTTTACCTTTACTGTAGTTCAGTTCAAACTCACCGTATTGTCATTACGCTTATACTGTATCAGTTGAACAGGAGACCATTCTTAAATCCTGAATCTTGCACAGTACTGATATCTATTGTATTTTCAGTGTGTTTTTGAGTGTGAGAGGAGCAATGTCGAGGTGTGTGTGTGTGTGTGTGTGTGTGTGTGTGTGTGTGTGTGTGGGCGCTCTGACAGGCTTATCTCTGTGCCTCAGGTGGGCAGCACAGTGAAGTTTCACTGTCAGACGGGCCACTTGTTACTGGGCTCCACCACACGGACGTGCCAGCAAGACTTGACCTGGAGTGGCACTCAACCAGAATGCATCTGTGAGTCCCTCTCGCTTACCTCCACAACAGACGCCTACTTGCACAGCTTTTGGTTGGATTTGTGAGTGTGTGCGCATTGTACTTCGTCTTTTCCAGATGTCTGTTATTTTGTATTCTTGGCAAGTCATCCATTTTGTATGTCACAATTCAGCTTTGATTTCACCCTCCAGGAGTTTTGTTTTTCCATATTCATGTCATTCCATGTGAAAATGAAAAATATTGCTTTACCAGACATCCAGTACATCACGTGACTGGACGAGCTCTGTTGCATTTATAATGAGAGGCTCTAGTAAGTGTGTTACTGCATAAATCTCACACAACTTTTCTGTCATATTTTTCACAAATATCAAAAGAAATTTTAGAAATTAGAAATGTTTATTCTACTTAATGAATTTTAAGCCTATTTTAGGACCCTTTTTCATTTGCATATTCTTTTGATATTTTGCATATTCTTAAGAGAAAAAAAACTTTTCCCCCTTTCCCTCATCTGATTATTCTAATTAATACAATGCAAATATTATATTATATTATATTATATTATATTATATTATATTATATTATATTATATTATATTATATTATATTATATTATATTATATTAATTATATTATGTTATATTATATTATATTATATTATATTATATTATTACACTAAAAATGGATATATATGGATGTAATGATTCTTATAATTAATTATAGTATATGTGACCCTGGACCACAAAACCTAAGGGTCTTTTTTTTTTTTATTTTTTTTTTTTTTTTTTAAATATATAAGAATAAATAAGCTTTCCATTGATGTATGGTTTGTTAGGATAGGACAATATTTGGCTGAGATACAACTATTTGAAATTCTGGAAACTGAGGGTGCAAAAAAAAATCTAAATATTGAGAAAATCGCTTTTAAAGTTGTCCAAATGAAGTTCTTAGCAATGCAGATCAGTAAACAAAAATTAAGTTCTGATATATTTACAGTAGGAAATTTACAAAATATCTTCATGGAACATGATCTTTACTTAATATCCTAATGATTTTTGGCATAAAAGAAAAATGAAAAAAAAATCAATAATTTTGACCCATACAATGTATTGTTGGCTCTTCCTACAAATATAACTGTGCTACTTATGACTGGTTTTGTGCTCAAAGGTCACATATTATATTATTGCACTAAATATGGATATATATGTATGTAATGATTCTTATTATTAATAATCATTCTAAATATTGCAATGTATATTATATTATATTTATTATATTATATTATATTATATTATCACAATAGTTATTTTTTCCAGAAAATTCCACAAAAACTAATTTATATGTATAATAATTGGGTGGTAATGATCCAGAGAATTAAAACTTTATACTGCAAATCATCTAATTTCCCCCAAAATTCTCATCAGTGTAAAAATGAAAAAAAAAAAAAACTTTTTTTTTGTTATATTATATATTTTTTGTTATAGTATATATTATTTGTTATATTTACTTTGTTATATTATTAAATTATATAAATATAAATATATAAATATATAATATTATAAATTATTAAATGTTATATTAGATTATATTAATTTTATAATATTATTGTGTATAATAATAGATTTAATAATCAATTTAAATAAAATATTAAATTATTTAAAATATTTAAAAATGAAAATGAAAAATGAAAAAAAAAAAAAAAAACATTATTTTAGTACTTACGGTGTTTTATTTATTTATTTATTTATTTTTTTTCGTTTTGGTATGAAAATGACATGGATGTTTTGTTATGAGATTTCCCCATCCATCAGAGCCTTAGAGTGTACTGCTTGACATATCTTCTAATGCAGCCCACTCCTGTAAGCAACCAAAGACCCCGCCGCATGCCAATGTGCTGGGCATGGACCTGCCCTCCTTTGGCTACACGCTGCTGTATTCCTGCCAGCCTGGTTTCATTCTCACCGGGGGCTCGGAGCACCGTGCGTGCCGGCCAGATGGATCCTGGACTGGAAAGGTGCCTGTTTGTAGAGGTACGCAGTCCAACACCCCATCAATACAGAACTCAGATGTGTTTTACACCTCAACTTTGTGACCTGCAACTTTTCTGCCGTTTCTTTTGTCTTATCGAGGCAGAAGCTACTGATGGCGTTTCCTTTGCTTGATGTGGGAAGTCATGTGTGAAATGCATTTTCTTAAACCCATTTCAAATGCAGTGACTCGATGTTGCAGTGATATGCATTTTTCTTTCAGCTGGCTCAAAAACAACTGAAAAAGTCATAACTCCTGTTCAAGGAACATTGAGTCCCAAAGTCAACGGTGAGTCTCACTGTGCTGTGCAAAATATTACATGTATGATCTAAAACTAATAATAATCACTACTTGCACTTGTTTATTTCCATTATTGTGTTTAAAGGTATGTCTTAAAGGGACAGTTCACTCAAAAATTATGTCATCATTTTAACCATCATTTAAATCCTGTTTGAGTTCCTTTCAGCTGTTGAACACAAAAGAAGATATTTTGAAGAATGCTGGTAACCAAACCATTAACCAACCATTGCTGGAAGCCATTGACTTCAATAGTATGGAAAAAAAAAATACTATGGAAGTCAGTGGCTACCGTCAACTGTTTGGTTACCAGCATTCTTCAAAATATCTTCTTTCATCCAGGTGTGGAACAAGTGGATTGTGAGTAAATGATGACAAAATGTTAATTTCTGGGTGAACTATCCCTTTAAAGGAAAGCAGTTTGTTTGGGAATAACTTGTATACAGTGTCAGATATCAGGGGAGTGACTTGTACTGAAAACTAGCCAATCAGAAGCATTCTCTGCCTGTCAATCATTTTGTGTGTTTGGGTTTACTGACATTATTTTACGCTTACAATACCTTTGATATATTTATATAAAATTATAGATATTAACATTGGATGAGCCACATTTCAAGTTATTGTAAACTAGGTGATGTACTGTACATGCATCAGTTCAGTTCTATATTAATGCAGTAACTGTAAACAGTGAATGATACTGATTTTTTTTTTTATAAATTTACATGATTAAGGGAGCTTTGCATCATAACTAACTTTTTTTTTGTACCACCAATAGTGATGTTCTTAGGCATAATGCATGACAAAATCACTGCAACATACAATTACAGGTGGCTTACTGCTTATATACTGCAACAACAGCAATAATAAATATATGATCATGAATAAATATTTATCAGATTACAGTATGAGTGATTTTATATCATGGTTATGGTATCACAATAGTTATTTTTACTCAAAATTCAACAAAAATAATTTATATATTTAATAACTGGGTGGATAAATAAATAAATATTTCGATTTTTATTGAGTGATTTTATAGCATGGTAATAGTATCACAATGTTTCACTAAAAATATTTATGTAATAACTGGGTGATGATTAAAAATTAAAATTTTATAAATCACTTAATTCCATTTTTTCTCTTTTTATTCTTTATTTGCTACTAATTTGAAAGCAAAATATCAGATTTTTCATAACAAACGATTTTAAAATTTGATTTATTACGATAAACAAGAAATAATTACAGAAATCTGATTATAAATTTATAAATCTACATATATTGTTGTTGTTATTTTAAGATTAATAATCTGAATAATTATTATATAATATAGTTCATTACTTAACAGTTGGCTGCACAGTTGTCCAGAAATATAGCAACTTGAATGATATAAAAAGGCATTTTTACAACTTGGATCACAGTTTTAGAGTCTGTAGTAGAGCATATTGCTTTATTAATGTTGTTGATGTCAATGTTAAAGCAGAGAATGAGCTCGCTATCGTTTCTGCTCTTAGGTCATTCACAGTCAGATCCTTGGAAAAGAGTCTGAGGTGTTAATTGCGCCGAATGCACAGTGTAAATGGCTTCTTAACCTCTTCTGACACATTAAATCTTCTCATTGCAGTTCCTGACGATGTGTTCGCGCCCACGTATGTGTGGAAAGGTTCGTTTGAGTATAAAGGAGTGAAACAGCCGATGACTTTGACAATCACTAGCTTTAACACGACTACGGGGAAAGTCAATGTGACTTTAACTAACAGGCACTCAGAACTGCTGTTGTCAGGTAAGAAGTCATAATGGCAGCACCGCACAGTACAGCTCATGCCATAAACACTTCTATCAGTGCACAAACCTGCTGCTCTGTGTAATCTCACCTGTTAGACAGAACAGCTCGTGTCACCAGTTGTGGGAATAATGTCACTTACTGTTTGTACTAGATTGTGCTTTTAGTGCTCGCTTTTCTTAAAGGCTGCAAGAGCCACTGTATTTACAGGTATGGAAGAGTAAATATGCATTATAAAATACCAAAACTTTTCAAAGTACTCCATCATCATACTGACAACTGTTCAAAAGTTTGGGTTTAGAGAGACTTTTTGGTGTTTTTGAATTCTCATGCTCATCAAGGCTGCATTTATTTGATCACAAAATACAATAAAAACAGAAAAATTCTGCAATATTTTTTTCTTTTGCAATTTAAAATAGCTCTTTTGTATTTGAATATATATTGAAATGTAATTTATTCCTGTGATCAAAGCTGAATTTTCAGCATCATTACTCCAGTCTTCAGTGTCACATGATCCTTCAGAAATCATTCTAACATGCTGATTTGCTGCTCAAGCAACATTAAACATTATTTTTAATGTTGAAAAGCATAATTTTGTTAACTGAGATGCTTTTTTAAGAATTCTTTGATGAATAGAAAGTTCAAAAGGACAGAATGTATTTGAAATAGAAATCTTTTGTGACATTAGAAATGTCTTTACTGTCACTTTTGATCAATTTTATGCATCCTTGCTGAATAAAAGTATTGATTTCTTTAAAAAAAAAAAAAAAAAAGACCTTGGAAAAGTTTCTCTCTCTCTCTGTGTGTGTGTGTGTGTCTGTGTGTGTGTGTGTGTGTGTGTGTATATATATATATATATATATATATATATATATATATATATATATGTATGTGTGTATTATTTTTATTTATTTATTTATTTATTTATTTTGTGGAACTTGGACACAAGCCAAAGTATCAGATTATTCATAACAATCAGATAAGTCTGACATCAATGCAAAAACAGCTTCATGGTATGAAACACTTGAGCTGAAAACAAAAGACAAAACTATAAAGCAGATACTTCAGATTTCTAATTGGATGAGCCACATTCAAAGCCGTTTTAAAGTAGCCAATATTTACACACCTGTGGCCACGTATCAGATGAATTTTCTGTTATTGTAAATATTAATCCCAATACATTTGCATTAATGAGCAGGTGTACTCAATGAAGTGGCTTCTGCATGCAAGTGAGTGCAACACAAGACGTGTTTAATGTTTTGTGGTCTGAACGCAGGTGTTTACAAGAATCGAGACGCTCGTCTGACGCTGCGGCTGTATCACATGAGAGCTCTGGTGAAGAGCACCTACAGCAAGATCACTGAGGAGACCTTGATCATGGACGGCTTTGTAAGTGGACTAGAGTTTCTAACTTACTACAAACTGCATGTTTGTTCAAATATTGCAAGGTAATGGTTCTTGGTCTTGCTCTAATCACTAATTTTGTTTTAATTACTAAAGAAATCAGTCAAATTGTGTACCATTTTTTATTGGCTGTATGTTTAAGCTAGAAACTTTAGTTCTCCAAGTAGTAAAAGAACATAGTGCCCTGTTCACAATACACATCTCTGGCTATTTTTAAACTTTGCAGTAAAAGAAAACAGGTATTCAGAGAGCAATACCCTGTAATATTGCACAGAACATTCGCTCTATTTAGAATTTGAGAGAACATGATGTTCATCTCTGTGTTGTTGTTCTCCTCGAGGTCTCTGCTGACCATGAAGGAAACACATACTTGTTTCAAGGCTTTATAGAAGGTAGAGACTACGGCCCGTTTGGACTACAGAGACAAGGTATGCTACATTTAAGCAATGACAAATTATATTTATTTATTTAAATTATATTAATTATAAAAATCAGAATGAAAATATATATATATATATATATATATATATATATATATATATAAAATTTCCTGAACAGACAAAAATTACATTTATAAATCTAAAAATCTAAACCTTAAATATATAAAATATTTCTATATAAATATACAGTTCTATGTATCAGTATTATATGAATAATAAATACATATAAAATGTTAGTATATATAAATATGTATAATACAATATAATATAATATGCAGTTTACAGCACCACTATGGCACCACGTTATATTATATTTTGAATAAGAATTGCATAATCTTATTATAGATACCTAGCAACTGTTATCATCCATTCATAATCACAATATCATTTAATTATAATAAGAGCAGATCTTTCCTAACTCTTTCATAATATCGTGCATAATTCATGGAGTAACAAATTAATCACACTTGCATGCATATTTAGATTAATCAGATCTCTTTGTACTCTTTTTTTTTTTTTTATTTGAACAATTGTTATTTTGACACTTGACATGAGCTGTTTTTTTCAGTCGTATGATTCAGCCTAGATTGATGTAGCTCTGTTAAAAATGATTATTTTCCCATCATGCAACATTTCAGGTCTGAACATAATAGAGCCCACCAGGAGCCCCGAGGTTCCACCCAGAACCAACAGCAGCTCTGTGGCCGTTGCGATTCTTGTGCCTTTCTTTGCCCTGATTTTTGCAGGCTTTGGGTTTTATCTCTATAAGCAGAGGTGGGTGCAATTTCATCAATGAAATTACTGATGAAAAAAGATTGGAAAATTTGATTCCTGATGGTCTTTTCCTTCTCATTTGATTGCAGGAAGTCTGATAAAGCGGAGTACAGCGGCTGCTCTGTGCATGAAAACAACAACGGTCAGGCTACATTCGAGAATCCCATGTACAACACCAATTCCAAATCCATCGAGGGAAAGGTCGTCCGCTTCGATCCCAATCTCAATACGGTTTGCACAATGGTTTGAGGGTTTGATGCTGTCAGAACTGTCACTTTTGTGTTGGTATATTACTTGATTTAGTCTCTTCGAAGCAACTTTCAAGCACAGTTTGGGGTGCAGTACTCACACGGCAGCTCAAAGCTGTGTGTGGATTTGCAGGAAAACGTCATATTCTTCACCCTTCGAGTGGAGAATTATATATTATCTACATCTCACTCTGAGAGTGTTGATTTTGTATTTAAAAGAAAACAAAAACAAAAAGTTATGTGTCCTTTTTCGATGTGAGTTTCATATGGAGCAAATTATTTTAAGCTGTTCCAAGGGCGTTCACACATTCAGCGATTTGCTGCGTGGAAAAGTTGAGAAACGTTGAACTTTAAGTCAACATGATACTGTGACTACCAGTAGGAGTGAAGACATTTGATGTGATAATGTGATCCGTCTCTTGTCAGATACTGTAGACAAAATGGTGAAGTTAATGGTCTGTATGATTTCTCTGCTCAACAAAAAAAAAAAAAAAAAAAAAAAAACCATGCATGGAGAACCTTGTCAGAAATCATGAGCGGATAAAGTCCATTCATGCATCGATAATCGTTCATTTGCTTCATGATATGATGCTTAAGTGCTGCTGCGATTTATATTCAGACTCTTTCCTCTGCAGAATGCTCATTTGTACCGGCAAGAAAACTGATTCTTTGTCAAATGAGCTTATTTTTATTGACAGCGCATCTCAGCGTGTGATGAAACGGCTGTATGTGTGAACGCCCCTTCAGACTGTGCACATCGTCTCGTCATCGCAGTGCGCATAAAAACCTACTAACCTCCTACAGATCCAAGTCGCTTAAGGAAAACGAGCGTTCCTATTGGGTGATGCTCACCATTCAAGTGTAAACTTCCTCATGGAATATTAACTCAAGTATTTTAATGAGGAATGATTGCTATTACAAATGGTTTTCACGGTTGGCTGTTTTAAAGGAATAGTACACCCAAAAATGAAAATTTGCTGAAAATGCACTCTCAGGTCATTCAAGATGTAAATGAGTTTGTTTGTTCATCAGAACAAGATTTGAAGAAATTTAGCATTGCATCACTTGCTTACCAATGGATCCTCTGCAGTGAATGGGTGCCGTCAGAATTAGTCCAAGCAGCTGATAAAAACATCACAATAATTCACAAGTAATCCACACCACTCCAGTCCAGTTAACATCTTGTGAAGTGAAAAGCTACGTGTTTGTCAGAAACAAATCCATCAAAATATTTTTTGACTTGCTTTCGACTAAAATATGAGTTCTCTATCTATAAAATTGCTTTCTTCAGTGAAAAAGTAGTCTCGTCTGAATCAGGAGAGAAATCTGCACATATCAAGCACTGTTTACAAGTGAAAACAGCCCAAAACATCTCTAAATATGTGGGTGGATTTTTATGTGAGAACACAACAGGAGATGGACATTTTCACTGCAGGAACCGTTAATATGGATTATGCACTCATATTGGCCAGAAGTGACGTTTTAAGTTAAAATGGACTCTCATTCTGACGGCACCCATTCACTGCAGAGGATCCATTGGTGAGCAAGTGATGGAATGTTAAATTTTTCTAAATTCATTTCCATGAAGAAACCAACTCATCTACATCTCGGATAGCCTGAGGGTAAGTCAGTTTTCAGCAGATTTTCATTTTTGTGTGAACTATTCCTTTAAAGGTGAAGTTTGTAATTTTTTTCATTGTTGAAATGCTTTCTCTGTAACTGTAAGTAAGCCATTCGTAGGCTGACTTCCTGAAGAGTGTAACATTGTGGCTCTGTGGTGCTTTTCACAATACTCTTTTTGATCGAGCATCCCGACATGTCAACTTCTGAATCCAATGGAGGTGGAAGGCGTGTGAGGGGCTGTTCAGACAGAAACACATTCTAGCGTTTAAAACAGTGTAACTAAACATAAAACATGTTTATAGGTGCTTTATGAACCATTCGCAATTGTTAATAAACACTCCACTTGTTCAAATGTCCTGTAAATATCATCTGACTAGTCCATTGTTTCAAAACGGATTTCTTCAGTGCATCTAAGAAGCAAAGTAACAGCCAAAGGCATTCATTTAGCTTTTGCATAGATCAGCAATTAACAATAATGCAGAAATCCAAATATAGTTTTTGAAATGGGTCTTAAATATTTTATTTAGTTTGTTTCAAATTTTATTAACTCAAATGCACTGGAATTTTTTTCTTTTTTTTTAAGTTGTAAATAGATTACTGGAGTACATTTTACAAGAACTTTCTACTAAAATTTTATGTTTAATTCAGTGTGTTGCTTGTGGTTTCTTTGATTATTTTTCTCAAATTTACTAGCAGTTTCTAAATGAAAATAGTTTTAAGTAAATTCTACACTGCATTTTTTCAGTGTATGGTTTTGGCCATGAAAATAGCCAAAGAAGCTGGCATGGTATTAGAAATACAAACAAAAATAGTACAACTGGAAATGCAAGAATGTGTCCTGTATGAATAACCCGTAAAAGTGGGAAACTATTTTTTAATTAAGTGACAGAAATTACACACTTCACCTTTAGGAGAAATAACTTTTTACACAAGTTCACTCATTGGGTTATACTTCATATTTTCTTCAGATTTGTATAGAATATTCACAAATGTTTCCGATTTGTTCATTTTAGGATCATATCTTACTGGCTATTAGCAGATTTCCTGCTTCTAAATGTTCTGTTTCATAACTCATAATAGTGCCTTGTATGATATTTCACTGGTGTTGTAGGGGAAAATGGGTTAAATTTTCTGTTTGTTTATTTATTTATCAACTACAGCTAGTAATGGTTTAATTGTTCTACAAAAAGTCACTTTTGCACATACCTGCCAAATATAATCAGATATAGCATCAGTGCTATGTTTGAGTTCTTTGTGCCGCTGCCCATAATGTCTTTTCATTGACAATTTGTATATTTATACAGATGTTTTTGTTCCTCCAGCGGGTAAACGTTGAGCAGCATCGTCGTGCTGTGTTTGGCTCTCACTATTCCTATTAGTGACACGAAATATCGAACACTGTCAAAGATTTAGGATTGCTTTTAGACACTGGCTCCTTCAGATGGGTCCATCACCCTTGTAAATGCATTCATATCAAATGTACAGATATTTAAACTTTTTTCAAAAGAGTTATATTTTTGTGAGAAATTTGTAAAATAAAAGGTTATGTAAATATCCATTTGTAAATGCCATTTACAAATAAAAAGTAATTTGCTTTTCTACATTTGCTGGATTATTTCTTGAAACACTCAAAGCTGTGCTTGTATGATGAATGTATGAGGACTGACTACACAATGTCTTAAAATCACAGATTTATTGGTTGCGTCTCAAATTACATATTTATAACATGGCTTGGTGAAAATTCCTTTATGTTCATAAGTGTGATTTTGAATTGTTAAATTGGAATGACTGAGGAGTGAATGAATTATGTTTTGCAACAAAACATTTGAGATTAAATAAATTTACTAATTTTGCTGGTTATTTGCTGATAAATATACAAGTTCAATATAAATGATCTACTTTTCAAATGTTTGTAGTCTGTAAGATTTTTTTTAATGTTGTTGAAAGTATCATATGCTCACCAAGGCTTAATTTATACATTAAAAACAGTAATATTATTAAATATTATTGCAATTTATATATGTATTATAAGATATTGTAATTTATTTGCAATTTAAATTAATGAAGTTATTTAAATTTTTTATTATTAATTTAAATTGCAATTTAAAATGTTTTGTGCTGAATTTTCAACATCATTACTCCAGTCTTCAGTGTCACACAATTCTTCAGAAATCATTCTAATATACTAATTTTGTGCTAATGAAACATTTCTTATTATTAATTCTGAATTTTATTTATTTTTTGTATTTATTTATTTATTTGTTTGTTTATTTTGTGGAAACCAAGATGATTTGTAACATAAAAGTAGCTGTTTAAAAAAAGGATAAAATGATTAATATTGACAAAAAGCACCAACGTTGAATTAACTGATTAATCAGCTAATAACATGGTTTTACAAATTGTGCTAAATGTGTATGTGGGTGACATAACTGTGAACAATTAGTTCATTCAAATTCATTAGCTAAAAATAGTTTAGTTGAAATGTTTCAATATGCAGTTTATAAACTTAATTAAAAAATTAATTAAGACTGCAGTTGTTTTGTGGTAATTAGTAGTTTTGCCCAGATTAGGTTCATACATTTAGCAGCAGCTTCAACCTCACATTTATTTACACCAAGAAAACTTGAAAGTGAACCATCAAAACCTTTGCGCAAGGAATTGTGGAAATTATTAGCACAACATTAGTATGCAGGGCTGCACACTAGAACTTTTATGTTTGTTATTTTTAATCTGTCATTTAGGTCACGCTAATCTAGCAAACTTTTTAGGATGGATAGTATCCAGATTGGGACGCAGGGTTAGTCCAGCATGATTGTGCGTGATGAATGATGTTTCATGCATGGGAACTCGAACACTAGCAGTACTTGAAAGCTACATGCAACATGAAAGCGGAGGATCAAACAGAACGTGGGACTTCTACACCGTGGAGCTTCAAACTGGATGTTGCTAGTTCCTTCCAGAATTGAGACGTGATCAATTATTGATGAGGAATGACAATGGAGTGAGCGAGACAGGTTTACAGGCGGTGACGGGCATATAAACAAAGCTGAGGTTGATCAAATGGAGCACCATACAACAGAGAAGCTGACAGGACAATTTGTCCAGTCGCTTGTAAATAAAATCAAGTGAATTAAAAGGGAATGAATGCGAATTGAGGAAGACAGCAGCAGTTCTCAAAGACAACAGTGTTAGACCGACAATGAAATGTTGCTCAGGAATGAAGCCTGGATCAAACACATTGCCTTTGGTTTCACTTTGTCCCTGAAAAACCAAAGCTCTGTGACCTATACGTTCACACTCTCAGTATTTTGGATTGACAACCGCATTTACTCTTAGATGTGATTCTCAAACTGTCCAAAAATGTGCAACTGAAGTCAAGTCTGTATTCTATTTGCATCTTGGTAGATTACTTGAAAATTTTAGTCCATTACTGATTACAAATTACATAACAAAAATTGTAGTTAGTAACGTAATCTACAGTGGTGGCCAAGACAGTGGTGGAACATTGAAAATGATTGACAGGCCCCCTCAAAGTCCAGACCTCAACCCCATCGAGCAAATTTGGGGCGAGTTGGAAAATAAACTGTACAGATCTATTGTACATTCAAAGGAAAGCCTTTGGCTTGAGTTGCAGAAGGCATGGGATAACATTAGTGTTGAATTCTCAGGAAATATACTGACACTATGCCAGAGAGATGTGCTGCTGTAATTGCTGAAAAAGGTGGACATACCAAATATTAAATTTAAAAGGGGATAAAACAGTACGACTCAGAGCAACCATTTGCATGTTTCATGAACATTATGAAATGAAGTCATGTTTGGAGGCAAAAAAAGTTCAATATTTTCAGATCTGTCAGGGGTTAGATTGGATTACTCATTTTAGGTAATGTTACATGTTATGAAGTAACTGTGAACATGAATGTGAAATAATAACATAATTGAAAAATTAATCGGGGGTCTTCATTTAAATACTTTAGGTCAAAGGGGTTTGGCTGCCAAAAAATTTCAGGAATCCCACATGAACAGATAGTGAATTGGTGGGTTTTTGTTAAATGTGAGCCAAAATCATCACAATTAAAAGAACCAAAGACTTAAACTACTTCAGTCTGTGTGCACTGAATTTATTTAATACAAGAGTTTCACAATTTGAGTTGAATTACTGAAATAAATGAACTTTTCCACAACATTCTAATTTATTGAGATGCACCTGTATAGTCAAAGCTACATGGTATGAGACACAGTAGGACTTTTTAGAAAGGAAAATTCAACAGAGAAAAGAACGCATAAGGATAATCAATAAATTATTAATCATTTACTGCCATTGTGTGAATATTTAATCATGTAATCAATGAAAAGTAACTAATCTGATTAGGAGCATTTTAAAACATAATATAATCTAATTACAAGTGCTTAATATTAGAACCAGATTATGTAATACAGATTAACATAATCAGTTACTGTCTGGAGCCATAGTGACTGACTAAAGTAAATAAATATTAAAAAAGGCGACGACCAAAACTGCAAAGTCTTAGTACATTTGAAATGACAAAAGCTCAATTTAGGAGCAATGTCTTTCTTCAAACCTTAATTAACCCGACGACAGATTTTATGTCTCAGTAAAGAGCGGAAAGGAGATGCACACAGTCCACATAACTGACAGACTGGATTTGAATGTTCAGATGACACACAGCTCATATCTGCAGATCTGTAAGTAACCAAAAAAACACACATGGAACCCACAATACGCTAAACGCAGCAGGAAGGCAGCACTCTTGAAAGTATGCAACCTGTGTGCTTCCGTTTTTGCTTAGAGGCCCTCATTCTGTGACTAATAACTCTGAAGCTGCAGGAAATGACAGCTCTGACTGGTCGATGTCACTACAAGAACAAGCCCAGTTCTCCTGTAGGGACCATCATGAGCTGTGACATCAAATGCAGCAGACAAATAAAATTATTTTATTTAAACATTCATTTCACTGAATTTTGTTAGAATTATATTTAAGGCATAGTTTACCCAAAAATGACAATTTTGTCAAGATTTGCTTACCCTAAAGTTACAAACATGTAAGAGTTTCTTTCTCTTTTTGAACACAAAAGAAGATATTTTGAAAACTGTTGATAACCTAACAGTATCAGGTCCCACTGTTTTTCATTGTATGGACAAAAATACAATGTAAGTCAAATGGAACTGAAATAATGTGGTTACCAACATTCTTCAAATAATCCTCCTTTGTGTTCTGGGGAAAAAAAAAAAAAAAAAGACTACAGGTTTGAAATGACACGAGGGTGAATAAATGACAGAATTTTCATTTTTTGGTTAACTATCCTTTTAAAACAATACAAGTAATATTAAAAATAATCTTAATTCAACAAAACATATTTCCTTTGAAAACAAGTCCTAATATATAATTTTGAAAAAAAAAAAAATTGCAAAGAATATTTAGATTTTAAGAATAAATTAAGACAATAAATGAAGAAAATTATGCATTTGTATTTTTTTTAATAAATGCTATTATTTCTTAATATAATAGTTTTTTAAATAATAAAGAAAATAGTAGTTTTATTATTTTCTTTCTTTTTTTCTTTTTTTTTCTTTTTTTGAACAGTAAAGAAAAGCAGCTCAGCAGGTTTTGATTCCAGCACGGCACAAGACGTTCTCTTCTCCCAACTGTAAGGTCTTTTGAGTCCTTTCACAGCCGTCTGCTTCTGTCTGGAGATTTCAATATAAAGTGGCAGCATGTGAAGCGCAGCATGGCGCAGGTGACGCCGTCCCATTAGACCGGAGGTGATGAGGTACAGAACATGAGTGAATGAAAGACCCATCACACATCATAACCTTTCAGAGGCGACATCTCTTGCCTCAGACACGCATATGCGTCTGGCACACTTCCTGGCCTAGTAATGTGATGGGTTACAATGCTCGAATATTCATTTAGTGTTTTTTTTTCTCTCTCTCTCTCTCTCTGTTTTTTTTTTTTTTTTAGTTTTAATTTTTTTTTTTTTTTTTGTGTTTGATAGTGTGTTTTGCTCTGGATAAAATACGGACAAACCCAGCTATTGGGTTGTTTTGACCCAGTGGTTGGGTTACTACCCAGAAGGTTGGGTAAAACATTTAACCCAACCACTGGGTCAAAACAACCCAGTAGCTGGGTTTGTCCATATTTCACCCAGCGCTGGGTTGTATTTAACCCAGCGTTTTTTTTAGAGTGTGACATATGAAATAATAATCTGAAAAAAAAAAAAAATTAAGTAGCCATTTATTAAAACTGTAGACAAAAAGTCTTTTATGGCTCATATTAATATAGTGAGGAATATAGAGGCCCAAAATAATAAAAATATGCAATTTGGTGCAGAATCGCTGATATTTTTATGGCCAAAAAGTAAGATAGAATTCTTCTGATAGCTTGTAATGTAAATCAGTGAGATCTTTATAGGCTAACAGTATAGCAGACTACTTACATAAAATGATATAAAAATTAGTTGTCATTCTATATCTCCCAATATTATGTATGTCTTAGTACACTCTAAAAAATGCTGGGTTAAATACAACCCAGTGCTAGGTAAATACTGGACAGGTCACAGAACACATGCTGGGTTGTTTTCAACAAACAGTTGGGTTAAATGTTTAACCCAACCTTCTGGGCAGTAACCCAACCGCTGGATCTAAACAACCCAATCGCTGGGTTCATCCATATTTTACCCAGCGCTAGGTTGTATTTAACCCAGCATTTTTTAATGTAAGTACAAATTTCTGTAGATTTATTGTGAGAAAAAAAAAACATACTGCAATGCAATAGAGTGATGATTCCAATGAGTGTTTGTCTTGAAATATTACTAACAATAAAAGTTATTCTTACATAAAATGAGTCAAACAACACATCCATTCCTTTGATTTTTAAACTCAAGTATGCATTTCAAGCAAACAGCCATTAAGAAACACATCTGATCAGGGTGATGTGAACTCGAAACCAGCCTAATTATAAAGGCTAGTCTTTTTAATTGTAATTTAATTGTATTATAATGCTATGATTAGTCGTGTAGTTGTTCTGGAAACCCACTGATTAGCTGGATTTGAAACTACAGGTGTATCGCCTCACCGAACTAGAGTAGAGTTAATGTGTTTGCCAGCATGCGGACAGAAGTGCCGCCCATATGATTTGGGTTTGCAATAGCACTCTTTTAAACGCTGCTGATGGGATCTGCCGTCATAAAAGTAAACACAACATGGCAGCTATGGAAACAACAACAATAGAGGGAAGACGCCAAGCAAAAACAGTAATTTCCCAAGCAACCTATTGCATAACGAAGAGAAAAAACCCTGAGTGTCACTGCTCTGCAATTACCTTGCTGGGTAATTACTCAGCGGAGCTCTGTTTTGGGGGCTAGAATATATTTAATCTGCTGATGATGGCTCTTTTTTTGATGAGCCGTGTAATTAAATTCATTTGCAATATATCAGAGATTGAAAACTTTGAATTGAAACCGGCAAAGTTGAAGTCTTTCTTCCTGGTATGTACTCTGATCCGCTACATAGGGGATGAATTAAAAACCTATAATGTTTCATTTTCAGCCTGCCGAGCAAAGCGAATCGTTTTCACAAGAATCCTTTCAGTCTCTCGCTTGTGAAACGAATGACGTCACGAGCTGCCAGAAAGTCTCGGACTCCGATAAAACAAAGTGGGGAAGCAGTTGGAGAACATTTTCCTCAAGCAGATTGAGGTTTTCTCCGCTCCATGCATTGCCATCTGCGGCGCTCTCATGACTGCAGTAATTATCAAGGTAATGGTGCTTATCATGCATGAAATATGAATATAATTTACATAAATCGTCCTTGATAGTCCAAACATCCTTAACGAAAACAGCTCTCCGAGTTGGGACGTTTTAAATATTTTACGGGTTTCCGAGCTGGAGGATATGAATCTGAAGCTGACATTTTCATCTGACACGAAATGTTGCAGGATAAGAGACAAGCTGCAGCTTTGCAGTCTATCATACCATACTTGACATTTTGGCAGGGGACACTCTTTAGATTATAGCAGGATAAAACCTGACTGCTGCAGGAATAGATGGAGTGTCGATGCGCACTGTTTTGAGTCCCGAGTGCAGAAGTCTCTTTGGACCGAGCCGTCCCTCTGAGACGCATTCAGCACATCTTATACACTCACTCCATCAGAGAGTCTGCAGAGCTCAGACAAATCCAGCAATACGCTTACTGAGAGACTGTCAACTCATGCAGATGCAAACACACAAACTTTTGCAAAACTACAGTCTCTATAGCAATCAATTCTTAAGGTGAACTGGTCAAAAAAGGGGATACTTTGTAGAATGTACATACTGCTCTTTTACTTAGGCCTATAATGAAAGCAGGACCTGTCAAGCTCGAAAAAGCACCATAAAAGTAGTCTAATATGACCAAGATAGTGTTATTTATGCCAAATCTACAGTGGCCGAGAGAGCTCAATGAGCTGCAACTCCAGAAAACATGTGCAAACAGAAAATCACCAGCAAATTAAGAGAACATCTTCATCAGTTTGACAGCACATGTGCTGCAAATGCTCATAACACAAACAAATAAAGAAGCGCGCTGCAAAAACAGAATCAAATATATATGCGCAAGTAGCACAGACCACAACAAAATTACCCCAACAAAATGAAAATTGACCATTTTATTTATTTTTTTGCCATATTGATTACCATTTGTATAACCACAGCTGTACAAATACCATGGTTAAACTATGGTTAGTGTAGTAAATCCATGTTAATTTGTGCATACCATGGTTTAACTATAGTAACCATTTTTTGTTTTTATTTTTTATATAATGTAGTAATTCATTCATTTTAATAGTAAAACCATAGGCTATGGTTAATTTTTGTAAGGGAAGTTGTAAAAGTTAGCCAGCTTACATAATCTTTCACAGTTACAGTAATTGTATTTCGTCAGCTTATTTAGGCTAATAATATTTATAAAAAAATAAAATTTAAAAATTTAAAAACCTATAAGGAATGGTATGAGCAGGTTGTTAAAATAAACAAAAATCTCACCTTTCAGAGCAAACATTGATAAATATGTCCCAGTCATGTTCGTCACTTTGCGGTTCCTTTAAACATTTCCGATGTGGTCTTTGCAGTGCGTTTCTGTTTTTTTTTGCAGCGCGTTTCATTTGTTTGTGTTTTGAGTATTTGCAGCTTGTGTGTTGTCAAATTAATGAAGATATTTTCTTAATTTGCAGGTGTTTTTTCTATTTGCAGCATGTTGAGCTCTCTCGGCCACCGTAAAAATCCCGTTTGATGTTCACAAATTACAATTTGGCATGTCAATTTTGTTTTTGTTATTGCAAATACATACTGTACAATGACAAAATAATACTTAAAATATTTGTAATAATAGTACTCAATAGTAGGAAAAAACATGGCACATGTCCAATAAAAAAGGTAACGTTAACATGGTTAATGTAAAAAGGTAACGTTAACATGGTTAATTTATTAGCATTATTCTTTTAAGAAGTCTCTTATGCTCACCAAGGCTGCATTTGCTTAATGGAAAATATACTAAACATTAATGTTGTAAAATATCATTACAATTTAAAGTAATTGTTTATTCCTTGGATGGTGAAGCTGAAAATTCAGCATCGGTAGCCCAGTCTTCAGTGTCACATGATCCTTCAGAAATCATTCCTATATGCTGATTTGCTGCTTATATTCTTAAGAATATTAAGTTCAAAAGAGCAAAATGTATTTAAACAGAAATCTTTTATATTATTATATTATTATTATTTTATATATTCTATGTTTATTACTTTTGATCAATATATTGCATCCTGACTGAATAGAAGTATTTTCTTTCAAAAAGGAAAAAAGAAATCTTACTGACCCCAAACTTTTAAACTGTAGTACTTTTTACTTGAAATAAAATATTTTAATTGACTACATCTACTTCTACTTATTCTGGTCTGTTCCTCACACAAAGCTAAGGTTTAGACTTTTTCTGCTTTTTTGTGTTTGCGTAAATGTTTCTTAGAGCAGCATGGACATTCTGCTAAATGCCTTGTTTTGTGCTGCGTGGAAGAATGTCCTTGAGATCTGGAGCCACAACAGAGTGAATAAATGACAGAATTTTCATTTTTCAGGCTAACTTTTCCTTTAATAACCTCAAATCATCAGAGTGAAGATGTCGAGGAGTTTTGCGGTAATATCGTCGCTCATGTGAGAGATTGTGTGCTTTGTGAATGGCTTTGAGAAATGGCTGTTTGCTGAATGGCGTCTGTTGTATTAGGGCCGTGCGCTCACAGCGACAGAAGTCTGCTTGCGATTCTCGGACCCCTCGTCTCTCTCTCTCAGCTGTCTGTCATGCCGGATGACTTTTCCATCTGCTCGCTGAATCTTCGGGGGTAAAAAGCCTGAGTAAAAATTGGCTTCCTTTGATGACAATGTGACACATGAAATGGCTTCTTTTGTACGAATCCCTGTGCGTCAGACAAAGCGTGTCCTCAGACCCAGCCTTCCTTTGACTGTCAGACTCGTGTGGAGTTCAGGTGAGACTGCCGCCATCAAACCTTGTCTATAGTGCCCTCAGGATAGATCCTGCTTTGCAACTGTGCATGAATATTCATTCGTTTCCCTGAAATGATGATGCAAATATTTAAAATGTTATGCAACTCTGTGAAATCCTGTAAATGTTGATTAACACCTGTAACTGTAACTGTGAATACCATGTTACTTATTATTATTATTATTATTATTATTATTATAATTATTTACATACACAATGATAATATTGTGGTTTTAGTTTTATATTTTTTAATGGGATATGTCCCGTTTTTTTTCATACTGTTGACTACAATGACAATTATGACAAATAATTAAAATATTATTCAACTCCATGAAATCCTGTAAATGTTTAAATATCATATTTTGTAATTATTTTATTGATTTTTAATAATAATTATTGTTGTTGTTATTATTTACATCATAATATTGTGATTTGAATTTTATTTTTATTTATTTTATTAGTAGTAGTAGTAGTAGTATTTTACCATTTTTATATAATTTTTATTTTAATTGGACGTAATGTTTTTTCCTACTATTGGCTATTATTACAAATATGTAAAATATTATGCAAATCATGTGTTGATTTACATAAGTATTAAGATTAATAATTTTTGTTACATTGATTTTTATTTATGATAATTATTATTACATATACCATGATTATATTGTTTCTATTTTTAATTTTTAATTTTATTTTGTTTACATTTATTTTTGTTTTTATTTATTACCTATATTACCTTTTTATTGGACATGCATGTCCCATGGTTTTTCTACTATTGAGTACTATTATTAATTACATTTAAAATAGTATGCAACTCAATGAAATCTTGTAAGTGTCGATTAACACACCTGTAACTGTAAATATCATGTTTATTTATTTATTTATTTTTATGATGATTATCATTGTTATTTACATATACCATGAAAATATTGTTTTTTATATTTGTGTTTACATTTATTTATTTATTTTACATTTATCATGTTAATATTACCTTTTTATTGAACATGTGGCATGTTTTTTTAAGTGGTAATATTGAAATTATGGTATAATATTACACTAAATATTTTAAGTATTATGCAACTCCATGAAATTTTGTAAATGTCTATTAACACACCTGTAACTGCACATTCTGTATCAATGCTGGCAGTTTTATAAAAGCTATATGTTATGGGAAATTACAGTGAATTTTCCACAGTTAAGGGGTGTTACACATGAGAGAATTAAAGTAATAAAGTTTGTTGCTTTATTTAACCACCATCATTTTGCTGAAATCCTGCAGCTGTGAGTCGTGCAGTAATTAGCATCATGGGGAGACTCATTTCAAGCACTTGTCTATTTGCAGCCGGGCTTTTCATGGAGCGTGAGAGCGAACGGACCCTGACGGGAATATCATCCCAACTGGAGAAATCCACTGAATAATCAGCCAGTCTGACAGCTGCAACGACACCACATGACACTGTTGCCCCCCAGTGTTTATTCTCTTCTCCATTTCAATTATTTACTCTAAGTGATGTATCCTTCACAGACAAGTCATAATACCATGGTTTTTTGGACATGATAACTGGTTCATACTATCTTATTTATTTTTTTATTTTATTTATTTATTTTTTATATCTACCATGATACTATCATGTTCATTCATATTTTTACATATACCATAGTAATATTGTGATTTAGTTTTTTTTCTATTTTTTTATTTAATTTTAGTTTTTATTTTATTAGGGGTTTTTTTACATGTGCAATGGTAATGTCATGTTTATTAATTGTTTAATTTCATTGTTTTTATTTGATTTATTATTATTATTATTATTATTATTATTATTATTTACACATACCATGATAACACCATGTTATTATTTATTATTTATTTTATTGATTTTTACTTTATTTTCTATCCATTTTAAATGTACCATGATATTTTTTTTATTATTGGACTTTTTCTATTACTTTTTATTATGGCAGTACTGTGGACTTTATTGCTAATACATCATGCTAATAACATGTTTGTTAATTTTAGTTTTTAACTAAAATTCATGACTGATGGTATTTACATGGTACTCCCAAGAATCTACCCCAGTAGTGTGGGAGATTTACCATATTAAAACCATGATGTTTTGGCCATTTACATGTTTTATACCATGACTTCGATACCATGACTGAGGTGCCCTTGAGCAAGGCACCGAACCCCCAATTGCTCCCCGGGCGCTGGAGCAATGGCTGCCCACTGCTCCGGGTGTGTGTTCACGGTGTGCGTGTGCGCGTTTGTTCACTATTCACTGCTGTGTGTGTGCACTTGGATGGGTTAAATGCAGAGCACCAATTTCGAGTATGGGTCACCATACTTGACAATACGTCACGACTTTCACTTTTCCCTTTATATGTTGTCATTGAATATAATTTCATTGTCATATACTGAAAATATGCCATGTAAATTGCATGGTACATGAATATGGTAATTATTCAGTACAATGGTACTTCCACAATACTCTACTGTTAGTGTCTGACTGTTTGCTTTCTTTCCACAGAGTGATGGGAAAATGCAGATGTGAAGATTTCTTCAGTGTCTCTATTAGGACGTGTCATCATAAGCTGGTAACCATGGGGACGGATATCAGTTCTGTGCATGCAGTGACCCATGTGGCATCCTTCAGTGTGAAAGTGATGTATGGTGTGCAGCGCTGTCATAAGCGTAATATACATCTGTCTGAGAAAATACTCCACATCATTCTGATGGACTCTAAGATTCAGAGCTCTGCATTGCCATCTGCAGAGTAAATGCAGAAGAGTTTAACTAACCCTCCAAATCTCTGAAAGCCAGTGTGAAATGATGTTCTCAACTTCAGTAATCACATGTACTCGTGAGAGATATTCAACAAGAAGAGTGGGAATTAATGAGACTGTAAAAAAAAAAAAAAAAAAAGATTGAATAATTACTGGAACATTTACTTGGAATAATGTGTAGAAGTCAACTGTGAACAATGAAATAAGATGCCAAAATTTTTATACCAAGCCACTTGACCTAAACATTCAAGTATTTGAATAAATTTTTATTAATTTTTATAATAATAAAAAATTAATTATAATTATGATTTGGTTTATTTTAATATTTACTCGTATTAATTATCAATATTTTTCTTGGAAATTAACTTACTTTTAACATACACTACACTGTAAAAACTTCAACTTGCAAATTGTTAACTCAATTAAAAAATTTTTTAGCAAAATGTTGAGTTTACACATCAAAACAAGTTAACTGAATGTTTACTGTATTTCGCTCAATGAACATAAAGTTGAGTAAACTCAATATTTTGACTTCTTCGTTTGAGCGGTTAACTTCACATCACTGCGCATGCGCAAAGCGCCATCTCTGGATTATACACGGCTTCAAACATCAACAACGATGAGGAAAAGGGAGTCTCCTTGACAAGGTAAGTTCTTTTCTACCTAGATTTAATATAGGTAAGCCAAACAAACTACACAGTTAGGTTTGTAAATGTTCCTAAAAGAAAGAATGAACTTCGTGTTGAAAGAAGTCTGGCGGCTAACTAGCTAGCGAGCTGTTTTTCAAGCACGAGCAGCTAACGTAACGTTATGTGTTAAGATATATGTTTAGAGGTAACGTTACAGTTCAAATGTTTGTCGATTACTGGTACACGGTATTTATTTATTTATTTATTTAAATACCGTGATACCGGTGCATATGTGAAACAATTGTTGTATTTATTCAGCAGCCAACAAAGTATATGAAGACGTCGCCACGAAGAAACACGCATGAATGAGAAAATAAAGAGCAGGATGTGTAAGATGATAAACCTGCTTATTCACACACACCCGCAGAAACTATGCCATCACAAATTCAGCACTTTTTAGCAGCTTAGTTCGCTTAAATTGTCAGAGACACACAAAGTTATATCAAAATGTTCATAATGGTGAGTATTCACGTAAACAGTTATGACAGGTCTGAAGTGAGAGGCAACAGTTGAGAGAAAAATTGCCCGTGTATCACTAAATTAATCCGTGCATTACCCTCATAAACCTGCTGAAATCTGTTCCCATCTTATCCATCACTGGAAGATGATGTTGCCACCATCCACTCAAACCCAGAGGTGCCTAGCTGCAGTCCTAGAGACACAGATTGAGCTGGAATATATACATGACCTTACCACTGCTGTTGCTGTCCTCTTTGACTTAATTTAGTTCACCCTAAAAATGAAAATTCGGTCATTATTTACTCACCGTCATGTCGATAAGACATTTGTTCATCTTCAGTACACAAATAAAGATATTTTTAATGAAACCTGAGATATTTATGTCCATCTACTGAAAAACTATTCACCTAAAATTCTGATGCTTCAAAATGTTCATAAAGAGATTGTAAAATGAATCCATATGAATCAAACGGTTTAATCAAAGTCTTCTGAAGAGACGTGATCACATTACACATTTCCCAATAAATGCTGCTGCATCTCTGCAAGTGCTGTGAGTTTGAGTCTTATATAATGTGTATTCATAAGAAAACAACACAGAAATTATATTATTTTTTAGTATTTTATACAATAATAGCTTAAAAACTGTCAATTAGCATTGCATTATAAGTACGCTCTAAAAAAGATGGTTCATTAAAGGTTTGTAGTAACACTTCTATTTAGAACCGAGTTTAGGGTTCTTTATTCCTGCCTTTCTGTTTTTAAAATCTGTAACTGTCAAAGCACCTCGTTACTGATTTTCTGGAGTTCAACCATCCAGCTACACAGACTGTCAACAGTTTCAACAGGTAAAATGATTTCTTACAATGTTAATAAATTATAACTTTCATATTGTAACCGCTTTCTCAGTACTAATAATGTATTTTTCTTTTTTAGTTTCTTTTTAGTGTGACCAGCTCTGTTCAGTTAAGGATACTCTCCTCTACTAAGTAACAGAGATATTGAGTTCATGATCCATTGTTAGATTTCTTTTAGATATTTATAACACAATTATTACTTGGGTTTATGAATAAATGTTAAAGCTATATTTAAGCTACCTCTTGACTTTAAATCTCTTTTTCTTTTTTTAATATTATGAAGGGCATACTGTTTATAAGTGTTTATATGTCTATTTTTGCTTATGGCCTTCATAAGCATAATTGTTTTTACATAAACACGAGGACACTCTTTAACTCTAAACTCAACTGTGTATTTCAGATGCATCACATTCACAACCTCATCATCTGCAGAGAAACCACCGCTCAATCACACCAAAATGATGGACTTAAAGGCATCACAGAGGATCCTGAAGATACAGTATTTCACTGGAACTTGGTCTTCATTACATCTATGTTCTATTTCTATTTTGTATTTTACTTTCTGATGTATTTTTTCATGTTTATTGTCAACTGTCATTTATTATTTGTATTCAGATAATAACTGTTGTTAGAGCATTATCATTTTTTGCTACAAGTTTCCCTAATACAGGCTACAAGACATTATAAGAAAAATAAAAACAATATTAATAGATAATATATAGAAATAATATTAATAAATAATATTAATATTAAGGGTATAAATGTACTAATAATAAAAAGAATAAACTATTATTATTCTAAACCCTAATTCATGCATCCCTACAATTGTGTCTCTTCAGAAGACTTAAACCGCTTAATTCATATTAATTTATTATATATTTATTTTATTATTTATGATCTCTTTATGAACGTTTTGAAGTGTCAAAGTTTTGGGTGAACAGCCTTTTCAGTACAGGGATAGAAATCTCTCAAATTTCATTAAAATATCTTAATTTGCGTTCTGAGTATGAACAAGGGTTTAGAACGACATGGGAGTGAGTAAATGATGACAGAATTTTCTGAATAATTTTGGTTGAATTATTCCTTTAAGTGCTGTGTTAATAGTTGAAATATTTTGCTTATTGATCCAACTTGTTTGTTGCATTATGCATGTGCCAAAATTAGGAAAGTTTAAGGTGATGGTAAAGTTTAGCTTCCTTTCAATTATATACAAGGTTTGTTGTGACTTTTGATTTAAGACTTTGCGTATTGCTGCAGAATTTAATTAATTAATTAATTTATTTATTTATTTTTATTTTATTTTTTTTTTTGGCACTTAAAAAAATAATTTAAGGGCATTTTTGTTGTAAATTTTGCTGCATGCCAATTATAATTAATTTAGTTGACGAGGGTTTTTTTTTTTTTTTTTTTTATCCTAGTTTGAGTGGAGTAAAACTGCATACCAAATTGTGTTCCTTTTTTTTTTTTTTATCCTAGTTTGAGTGGAGTAAAACTGCATACCAAATTGTGTTCCTTTTGAAGTTGTCATTTTGCAGAATGCCAATAAACACTTTCTGTAATGATGACAAAACCTTGTTGGTGTTGTATTTGCAGTATTGTTTGCACTGTGCATTTGTGTTCTGAAATGATGTGAGGGGGGCGTACATTGTGACTGAGAATCTGGATGCAAGATTTAAAGTTATACATTTAAATAGTTGAAAAAAGTGGTTGAGTCAACTTAAAATATTAAAGCAACTGGCTGCAAAGCTTTTTTTGAGTTTACTGAACTTCAAGAAAAAAACTCAGTTCTTGAAGAAGTTCAGTAAACTCAAAAAAGCTTTGCAGCTGGTTACTTTAATATTTTAAGTTGACTCAACTTAAAAAATTAAGGTAATTTGCTGCAAAGCAATTTTGAGTTTACTGAACTTCAAGAATTAAGTTGTGCCAACTCATTTTTAAAAGTTTGACTGGTAGTTCACTCAACTTAAACCAGTAGTTTCAGTGAACTTTTATATATAAATTTGCACAACTTTATCTACTAAAGTTGAGTAAACTCAAAATTGCTTTGCAGCAAATTACCTTAATTTTTTAAGTTAACTCAACTTTTTATTTTTTACAGTGTACCTCCTTTTTTACTTTTTTTTTTTTTTTTTTTGGCAAGGATACGTTAAATTGATCAAAAGAAACAAAAGATTTATAATGTTACAAAATATTTACATTTTAAATAAATTCTGTTCTTTTTAACTTTTTATTATATCATGGTTTTGACAAAAATATGAAACAAGACAACTATTTTCAACACTGATAATAAAAAATGTTTCTTGAGCAGCAAGTCAGCATATTAGAATGATTTCTGCAGGATCATGTGACACTGAAGACTGAAGTAATGATGCTGAAAATTCAGCTTTGAATCACAGGAAAAAATTACATTTTGATATATATTCAAATAGAGATCCATTATTTTAAATTGTAATAATATTTCACACTATTACTGTTTTTACTATAATTTGTAATCAAATAAATACAGACTTGGTGAGCATAAGAGGCTTCTTTCAAAAACAAGAAAAATCTTACTGGTTCCAAAATTTATATTTATGAGGCAAATTTTAAAGAACTGTAGCTGATGCTTTAGCCATGCTTACTAATGACACATTTATTATTATTATTATTAAGCCTGGTCCACACTGCAGGTTTTTCTGGCCAAAAACCGCCCACTATCTTATTGACAAATCAAGCAATCTTTTTTTGTGCCATTTAGGGGTTTGTCTAAAATAGATGACACCAAAAAAATACACCAGCACAAAAAAACTCACAAACAGCATGTATAGATTCTGTTATCCGAATTTCTGCCTGTCCATTAAAAACTAAGTAAGTGATTCTGCATTCATGGATTAGCCCTTGCAGGATTTGACCTACAACCTTTAAGTTACCAGCCCTGTTCTTGAAAGACTACCCAGCCCACCCACCGTCAGAGGCCTGGAGTTCATTGAGTCAATACATCATACTTCATCTCTCAATACTTGGCCTGAAAACAAACACTCCAGCCTGACAGACCCTTCAGGGCGTATGTATAAGTCACCACATACAAAATGAACAATGAAGCTTAGAAAATATTACTAGAAGGCCCTCGTCCAGTGGCCGCAATAGCTGGCTAGTCACACAGCAGAAAGTTTACTTTATAGTGCAGCTTAAATCCATGATTTGAAAAATACAAAACTGTTCGTGTTTACAGTGTCTCGACAGAGCGATGAATGGACAGCTGTGATGCGAGGAGAAAGAGCCGATTCAGCAGAGAGGAAGACCTCCGTCACAGAGAAACGCCGCTCTGTACAGTAAGCACACAGATCTGCTTCTCCTCCGGCCTTGGGATATCGCCAGGGGGCTGCCGTTTAGGAAAAATGGAGGGAGTTGGGAATATTGAATGGGGCACTTGTTTTAGATGTGAAGTTGAAGGGAAATCTAACTTGCTAACATCTTAGTTCGCCAGTATATGCAGCATCAGATGGAGGTTCTAAGATTTGAGTGTAGATATTAAGAAGTCCAAAAAATGGTTATGTCATTATTTACTCACCCTCATGTAATTTCAAGCATATATGCTTATATTTTAGGGTGGAACACAAAAGGCACATTTTTTAAAGAATTTTCCAACTCCTTTCCATATATTGACAGCTCATAGTGTTTAAAAAGAACAAAATCACTATTGAGCGTAACAGTCTTGTTCCAGAAGTAAAAATCCCATTCATTTTCTCCATATGGGAATTGATTTTTAACAGTAACTTGTAAACCATTAAAGACTGACCTATTGTGAGCTATGAGGTTGTTAATCGATGGTATATGCTGCTGTTGAAGCCATTAACTCAAAATCATGTTTAACAGCAGAATTACTGGTAAAGAACTACATTTCCCGTGATTATGCGAAAAATTTGCACTTCGGAGAAAAGCAACAAGCAAATCACACCAAAAGAAGCACAGCGAATGGTTTAATTGAGTCTGTATCCCTACACTTTTAAAATACTTAAAATTTGTATAAACATATTTTTCCCTATGGGGGCCAAAATAGGCTGATATTTTTCCCTATGGGGAAAAATATCAGCCTATTTTGGGAGAACATTCGCTGAAAACTGAAGCAATCAAAAAGTCATTATGAAAACAGTATCTGAGCATAAAATATGAACATTGAAGAGCTCATGTTGTGAGCTTTAGAGACACTCAGCATACCTTAAAAAAAAAAAATCAACCCTGCAAATATGAAATTACACAGGGAAAAAATGACATTTAAATCTTACCCACTAAAACTCTCAAACCACATTTGCATGGCATATTTAAATGTATGCAAATCCAAATTTGAGATTTAAGGGCTTTTTTTTTTTTTTTTTTTTTTTTTTGGTTGCACTATTGAAAATTTTAATTTAATTTTCTTTTTTCTCTTTTTTTCATACCGCTTTAGATTTCATGAATACAGTGCACAGGACATTTGTGTCTTTTATAGTGTTTTCTCTTTTGCTGCATGGGCAAGAGCACCATGAACTCAGCAAAGTACTTCCTGTTATTTTCTATGGATGAAAAAATTCCACACTTGGACAGTCATCAGGGAGAGTAAACAATGGCAGAATTGTTAGCTGCGGGTGAACTATCCCTTTAAATGCAACATTTACAGCTGGGACAAAAACTGTTTTTCAGAGCGCTCTGTGACACACAAAAAGACTGTTACAACATAATTGGATGAGGAGAAAAGACAAAAAAAAAGGAAAGCTCAGGGTGAGAGGTCATCTCACCTGTGCAAAACATCAGTAGATTCTGAGAAACCACTGATAAGACCATCAGAAATATTGATTCTTGTTTTATGTCATAACATGACCCATTATAATCCGATTCTACATGTGGAGGGAAGTTTCACTGGCGGTCTGGGAATAATTGGTCCCTGGAGAGATCACATCAGCCCCACCTCTCTCTCTCTCTCTCTCTCTCTCTCTCTCTCTCTCTCTCTCTCTCTCTCTCTCTCAGTCCTGTCTAGAGCTCAACAGATGTAAGCAGCCCTGTCTTCTCTAACCTCTCAGCTCAAATATGAGACACTTCAAGACACGAGTATTGATCGTCTCCTGCTTATTGTTTACGTGTTATGAAGCAGAAAAATTAAAAACCAGAGGTCTGCGCCAGAAGGATGTTGACTACGTGGAGAAAGTAAGACTTTAAGTATTTATTGTATTATTTTTGCCACTCTTTTCTTGCAAAACATGATCTTCAAAGGGCAAGATAACTTTATATGTAATTTATTTGTATATTTATGTAATGCATTTAAACCCAAAGGAAACTTTAATTGCTCTGGAGACTAAATTATGTTTCACTTAATTATTAAGATGTTTCTCATAAAATTCCAGTCAGTGTTGACTTTGAAGAGTATAGAGCTAAAAATGAATGTGCATAGTGCCTCAGATCATCCGTTTTTATAATAATTTGATGAAAAATGTTTGAGATCATACTGAGATTACTAACTTTTGATTGCAAACTTTCTTTGCACAGTTTGAGATCTCTTTTGAACATTTAAAGGAGAAATGTGAGATTTCTGGGGGCTTTTATTTCAAGAGAAACCTCAGTACTTCAGCAAGTCTCAATTTTTTCTCCAAAACAGTTAATAAAGAGGTCTCATCTGCTCTTTGCTTTTTCACATAAGGTTGGTCGTCTTTGCAGAAGTTCTAGAAACTCTTGGTTTTATTTTGAACTGTCTGAAAGAGGTCATCAAATCAGACACTTCAGTTTTAAGTGTGCAGTATGAGTGACTATAAAATAATTGGCTATGCTGGCTGATTCTGTCTCTTCAAGAAATCAATACTGTAACTGAGATTTCCTACATACAGTGCAAGTTTTTCTTATTGACTAAAGCCTTTGCCAATATTGAACAATGCCAGATTCATTTTTGCAGATGCGAGAAGAATATGAGTCACAGGGACCAGTTAACCAAGCGGTAACCATGGATTGATTGCTAAAAAGGATGTGACAAAGCTGTTTAAACTCTGTTCAGAACCCAAGAGTGAACAGTTTGCAGGAAACTAACCATTGTGTTTCTTTATTGGGAATAACAGCTCTTATAGCACTCAAGTTTACAACTGCTGAAACATGTTAGTCTGTTTCACTATCAGTGATTATTTCAGGCCAGACTAGGTAACTCTTTCTAAAATATGCACACTATATACTGCACATGTTCAGTGTGCAATTTTTCTGTATGCACCGAATACCTGGATGATACCTATGCTTTGCAGCACAGAATAATTCTACAGTGCACTGTGTTTGGTTTAATATAGTTCACCCAAAAATGAAAATTTGCTGAAAACTTACCCTCTGGCCATTCAAGAAGTAGATGAGTTTGTTTCTTCATTGTAATGGATTGGGAGAAATTTAGCATTACATCACTTGTTAACCAGTGGATCCTCTGCAGTGAATGGGTGCCGTCAGAATGAGAATGCAAACATCTGATAAAAACATCACAATAATCCAGAATTAATCCACACCACTCCAGTCCATTAGTTAATGTCTTATGAAGTAAAAAAAAAAATAAAATGTGTAAGAAACAAATCCATCATTAAGACGTTTTAACTTTAAACTGACGCAAAACGATTACTTGTGGATTATTGTGATATTTTTATCAGCTGTTTGGACTCTCATTCTGACAGCACCCATTCACTGCAGAGGATCCACTGGTGAGCAAGTGATGTAATGCTGAATTTCTCCAAATCTTTTATGAAGAAGAAACAAACTCATCTACATCTTGGATGGCCTGAGGGTGAATACATTTTCAGCAAAATTTCATTTTTGGGTGAATTATTCCTTTAACTTAACTTTAGCAGCAATTTTAGAGTTTTAACTCTTTTTTTACTGCAAAATAAACCAGATCACCAGAATGTTACACACTCACTTTCACATATATTTTGAATAGTATGCACAGTATGCAGTGCGCTTAGTATTCCAGTTTGAACATCATCTCTGTCTCTCGTCATCAAAGTCAATTGAATATACAGCTGTTGGCTGTTAAAAATTCCTCGCCTCATTTCTTTCCTTGATTGCTTTGAAATCTCCCGAGGTCCAATTCAAGACAAATTTGATATTCATCTTTTGCATAATTTTATTCAACAATCTTACCAGTGGAACCATCTGCATTTTTATTAGTAAGCCAAAGTTAACTTTGAATAGCCCAGATATAACCAGCAATCCATGTGTGTCTGATATTCCAGTTCTCAAGCTACAGCAAGCCATAACAAGTCTCAGTGGGCTTAAAGTTCTTCATTCTAAGAGGTGTAGAATCATGTTACACTTTTAAGATTGTGTAGAGATGTGATTGAACTTTATAAGGCCTGAAACATATTCAACAATGTGAATGCCAAAACCTCTTGATACAATTGCTTGATTTCAAGTTTTGATGAGATGCCCAGTCTGTCCAACCAGAATTCATAACACTATGCAAGTATGCATTGCAATTGTCAGTGTTATAGCAGCCATTAGAACAATGGTGAGTGACTCTAGCGCCCCTTGAGTACTGAAGTTTGTTAACGCCTCAGTAATGCAAGGCCATATATTAAGTCATTGCGCTTATTTTATTGTAAATTAGTTTTTAATGCAAGTTCTTGGTCTCACTGTGAATGATTCATCAGTGTACGTTATTTCGATAAACTAAATGTTTGTTTTTGCAATAATTTATCAAAATGTTACAACTTGCTCCGCCTCTAAAACAACTTTTTAGTTTTATGTTTTATTTCAGTTTCAGTTTTTTTCTATTATTATTTTTTAACAACACTTTTATTGGCTTAAAGGAATGTTTCATTCAAAAACTCACCCTCAGACTAGCCAAGATGTAAATGAGTTTGTTTGTTCATCAGAACAGATTTGGAGAAATTTAGCATTACATCACTTGCTCACTAATCGATGCTCTGCAGTGAATGGATGCCGTCAGAATGAGAGTCTAAACAGCTGATAAAAACATCACAATAATCCACAAGTACTCAACACCACTCCAGTCCATGAAAGTCTTGTGAAACAGAAAAGCTGTGTGTTTATAATCAATCATTACGTGAAAACAGTCAAAAACAATTCTAAACAAATACAGTATGTTGGTGGATTTTGATGTAAGAAGACAACGGGGAATGGACTTTTTCACTGGAGGAAGCGTTATTTTGGATTATGGACTCGTATTTTGGCCAGAAGTGACAGTTTTAAGTTAAAACGTCTTGATGGATATGTTTCTTACGAACTCACAGCTTTTCACTTCACAAGATGTTAAATGATGGACTGGAGTCATGTGAATTACTTGTGTATTATTGAGATGTTTTTATCAGCTGTTCAGACTCATTCTGACGGCACCCATTCACTGGAGAGGATCCACTGGTGAGCAAGTAATATGATAACTTTCTACAAATTTGTTTTAATGAATAAACAAAATGATCTAGGTTATTATAATAAGGTTTTGGGACATATTGCCACATCTATAATCAAAGTTAATATACTTTGTGCGCTCAAAATGACTTTATAACAACTTTGTCCCACCAACATGGCCTAGCATAAACAGCGCTGACTAGCTCCACTTTATTTCAGGAAAGGTTACAGGCTACAACAAATTAGTTAGGATGTTTTATCATAAACTGTAATCAGTGAAATAAAACATCCAGGGCTCTATTGATCATGGACTGGGAAAAATGTCTTAGCTCCTGGATCAGAGCTACTCTATCACCAAAAGAGTGTTTTATTGTAAATGATTGTATCAGGTAAACATTCCAGTCGATTCATCATTGTAATGAAAAACAGGCTCGGTAATCCTTTTGAATTTGCTCGCGGTGGGTAGATTATATGGAGGGTGAATTTCTCATTCAGACCAGTCAGGGAAGCATCACTAATGAACCTGGCACGACTAGCCGGCGAAGAAAATGAGGCTGTGTGCATCGCAAGGCATTGTTTGCAGGACACTCAGGTGTGTTCTGTCAATAAAAAGCAGCGGAGCCAAACGCACTGAAGGCTTGAGCTCGACCACGGCACTGCAAGCTTATAAATATGAATACATTGCACTTCCTGGCTTGCCCGTGGCCTGTATCAGGAAGATTTATTACCTATTTAAGGGCCCTTATTTCCACAGCCCTCTGCTCGCAGACATGCTGATTAGAAGCTGCATTACTCTTGCAGAAGAGACTCAGGTGACAGCGGAGCTGCTTAATGCTAAAGCCAGACCTCCTGCGCTCAGATCCGTGTATTGTTCGCGCAGACGAGGTTGTGTTACGGCGATGACATCGCTTCATACTCGACCCGTGCGCTCGGAAGCCGCTTTCTTATTGAGATGTAAATGTTTGGTGTGTCACTGTTTTGCTAATGCGCGCACATTTGCACAAAACTCTAAATAGCCTATTATGCATGCGCTTTTTCTGCATGATCGGAGAGCCCGCTGGTTGTTCCACCTGGCATTTTGGCGAAGTTTCTCATCCATCAGTGGCACTGGCATAAGTCTACACCTCCTCAGTGAATGTTCATTAAAATGCATTTTTGCTCACACAGGCTCTGCAGTGTTAATACGTTGTTTTCCCCAGTTCTGGTAGAAGATCAAATGCATGCATAACATAATATCATATTTTGACTGTTATTGCATTTGTTAAGGCTATTAAGCTGTTGGTGCCACCTAGCATCCCCTTCCCAATATTTTAGTAGCCTATAATTTATATGCTATTGTAATATTTTGAGTAAGCTTTTATTTTCATGTTCAGTTTTCATTTTAATTGTAATTTCAGTAATGTTGTGTGCTTTTGACATTTTTAATTTAATTTTTAATTTTTAATTTTTTTTAAATAATTTATTTTTTAATATATTTCTATTTCTATTATATTTCTAATTTACTTTTTATTTTATTTTATTTTAGTAATTTTTAGTACTTCAACTTAAACTTATTTTAATCATTTAGATGCCAATGCAAAAGTTTAATGTTTTTATTTCAGCTTTATTTAAATTGTAATAGTTTTAGTTTTTAGTTAGTTAACAAAAATAACATAGCTTGGTTTGTTGAGGGGTGTTGTGCTATTACTTTTCTAAATGATCAGAATTGCAGTTTTGTCTCGGGTTGGCTATTTAGCTAATTAGAAAGAAAGAAAAAAAAGCGATGAACCAATGAAATTTTTCGAAACATTTCAAAACTGTTCTGACCGAATCTTCATTACTGAAATTACGGAACTTCAGCAGTTTGATGCACGCTCCGAATCACCGGTTCGAAACAAATGATTCACAAATGATTCGAAGTTTCACAAAGCAGTTTTACGAAAACGCCCATCATTAACTTAAATGCTAAGTATTAATAGTTTTAAAGGGCACCTATTATGCAAAAATTCACTTTTATATGTTGTTTGAACATAAATGTGTGTTGGCAGTATGTGTACACAACCACCCTATAATGATAAAAATCTGCCCGCACCTTCTTTTTAATCCCAATAAATCATAAGCAGTGTCTCAGAGTTTACCAATCACAGAATCCGTAAAGTGTGACATCACACTTTACAAGCCCCACCCACGACTGTTGACTGACACTGCTGTATTAGCAGAGACCCCGCCCTGAGTGAGCTGCACATAATCCGCCATGTTTATCTTTACGCTACAGCATTTAAAGTTGCTGCCGACTTTATTTCAGTATAGGTGACATATTTCCAACTGAAACAGAATATCGAGTAGAGGGCAGGGTTTAATTTTAGTGCTCCTCCTCTCATCCTTCACTCGCAGCAAACCAAAGTCCCTTTCAAGGAAAGACCGTTCACTCGGCAGCCATATTTGCAATGCCTCCGGGCAGCTCAAACAAGACCATGTCCTATCTAAATGAATGAGGGAATCCTGAAATCTCAAAAACTGTTCGCTGAACTCGCGATTAAATTACATATTTCAAATCAGCAACAATATCTGAAATGAACAGCCCCATGAATGTTGTTTCTTATGCTCAAATAGCATTTAAAAAGCTTATTTTTTCAGGGTAGACCAGCCAATAAGCATGCGTAATTCCAACGCGCTTATGACTGCGCATGCGCATAGGCTGGTCCAGCCTCAGGTTTCTATGGGAACCGGAGCTTCTAACAGCCGCTGCAGTGACGCAATGACTTTACCAATCAATGAATGGCTCTTTCATTTAGAAGGCGGGACTATCCCGCCATATTGTGCATTGCAGTTTCTCCCATTCATAAGTATAGCAGTGAACCGTCTTTGTATTTCTATAGTCTTTGAGCAAACTAACAATTGGAGGGGTGTGGTTAAGCAAATTCAGCCCAAACCATGGCCCGAGCCGTCAAACTGACGTCATCAGAGCTGGAGCAGAAGCAAATGATCAGAATTTGATTAAAGATTACAAAGACAATTTTTTTCAGAGGATTAACTTGCACGGATAAATTGTTCACCTTAAGACTAACGATGTGCACTAACAAAATAAATATTATAAATTTTGATTTCATGCAGACTTTAAGAGTAGCATTCTAGTAAGAAATTTCGTCTTATTACAGCTATAGAAGTTGTTCAGTCCAGAGCAGTGAGTGATTTTCTGCTTTTATTGTTTGGGTCATATTAACAGTGTAGACAGTAGTATAGGTACAGTATATAATGCTGCTGTCACTTAATACACAGATTTAATATAAACATGTGATTTTTTTCCCAGCTGTTTAACTTCACAGACATAACCGAATGTATTTTTGTAACTTATGCGTGTTTATAACATAAACTTGTGTCAAAGAGAACTTAGTTTAGTACTCACATGCCATGTGACAGCTGCTTTCTGTGCGCTCGCTTCGCATGTGTGCGCTCAGAAAACCTGATATCAGAAGTTTAAACTGATATGGTTTTAAAACGCATGATTTCGGTGCAATATACATGATTATCAAAACCAAACAGATGTTTTTTGGCAGAGATCTGAGATACTAGCTGTAATGGCACTGTCTTATTGTATTTAAAGAGACATGCACGAAAACAGAATGTTTCTGCTTCCACTCAAAATAGACATTTTCAAAATGATATAATAAATGATCTGTGGGGTATTTTGAGCTGAAACTTCACAGACATGTTTAAGTTTCCCATACTGTCAAAGAATGCCATATCCGCGTTGAAGCTGTTTATCTGAGACTCTATGAACAACTGTGTAATCAGATAATGAATCACATTAATAATGACCTGTGTTTTACTGTCTGAATGGACAGATGATTCAGTCTCAATCCAACCAAGTTTAATGCGGGCAGCGTCCCAGTATAGGTTACTTCTACATGCCTATTAGCAACATTGTGCAAAAATATTAAGTATTAGCCATAGCATGGTATTTTCATCAGTAACCAGAGACCACACCATAAGAGCTCATTCCAGATGCATTACACTGACTAGTGTTGGATGAGATTGTTAATACCTCTTACAGGCGCTTCAAGCTTCAAAATATGCTGTTTAATATCAAGCCAAAAAGCTCCTGTTCAATCCTGTATGTTTTCAGTATTCCAGCTGCCTCCAGGGTCCAGCAGGCACCCCGGGAAGAGACGGAAATCCAGGAGTGAATGGAATTCCAGGTACTCCCGGTCTACCGGGCCGAGATGGTGCAAGAGGAGAGAAGGGTGAATGTGTGACGGAGAGGTTTGAAGAGCCGTGGAAACCCAACTACAAGCAGTGTGCCTGGAACTCTCTCAACTACGGCATTGACCTGGGCAAAATTACAGTAAGAAGCCACAATGATGATTACTGCTTTATTTAAAGCATATCATGTCCAAAAGTCCAGTGCATTCTTATTTTAGTATTATTTGTATACTTAATATTTGGTATTAGCTTTTATTTTTATATTTTTTCCGTTTTAGCAATTTTGTTGTGTGCTTTTGTCATTTTATTATTATAATTTTTTATATATATAGCTGTAATTATTATTTTTTTATTAAAGTTCTAGTTTTAGAGTAATTATGACTTAAACTTTTGTTTAGTTGCCAAAGCAACATTTCTAGTTTTTAAGTTTAGTAAGTTCAATTTTTTTTTTCATGTAATATTTATTTATTTATTTTATTTTATTTCAGCTTTATTTTAATTGTAGAAAACAACTTTTAGTTTTAGTCAACAATAAAAACACTGGTACACTGTAAAAAATAATTTTGGAAGTTATAAACAAAACAAAGATTATTGGAGTACATTGTACAAGAAAATACTATTTCACAGTCTTTCTATTTCAAAATGTCATGTTTATTCAATGTGTAATTTGCTGTTTCTTTATAATTATTTGTGAAATGTGCTAACAGTTTTCTGTTTTGTTTTTTTTTTTGGTTTTTGTTTTTTTTTAAATGGTACTTTTTTCTTCAAAATTTCAGTATTTACATGTTTTTTTATTAAAATTTATCAAATTAAAATGGTTAAAAATTCTCATTTTCAATTTTGAAAATAATTTGAAATTAGTAAATAATTGTAAATTATTAATTATTCATAAAAAAGAATAATAATAATAAAGAAAGAAATCATGTCAAATCTTAACATTGAAAGATTTTCTCAACTCTAGACTATTTTCTTTGCCAAAATTGTAAGTGCATTTTCTATAGAAATGATTTTAGTAATTATCATAATGTATGGAAAATTCATAACAGATGTGGAGCACCCCTTGGTAATCATTCAGTACAATGGTAAAAAAAAAAAAAAATACTAAATGGTAAAAAATACTATACTTATACAGTCACCATATATAGTACTTCCACAGTTGTTTTTGTTTTTGTTTTTTCTGCAGTATACGCTTGGTTTATGTGCTTCTTTCGAGCAGTTGTGAACCAGGCATCAGATTCATCAGCTCTTCCTGTGTTCCTGTCCTCAGGAGTGTACGTTCACTAAGCAGCATGCAGACAGTGCTCTCCGTGTGCTGTTCAGCGGCTCACTCAGGCTGAAGTGTAAGACAGCTTGTTGCCAGCGCTGGTACTTCACTTTTAATGGGGCAGAATGCGCCGCTCCGCTGCCTGTAGAGTCCATCATTTACCTGGACCAAGGAAGTCCAGAATTCAACTCCACCATCAACATACACAGAACCACGTCAGGTAAGGGCCAAGAAACCGCTTGCTTGGACAGTGACATCTGAACTGTAAATCTGAGAAAAGGTGTGAGACTGCCGAAAACAACTCCTTACAATGTGCCACAGCACACGTCAGTCCTGTAATGGCATTTCATGAAATTCCAGTTTGAAATGGAGATTTTAAAATACGTTTGCAAGATTTGTAACGTTCTGTCAGAAAAAATAAGTGTTTTAGTGTTAATAATTTTGCATAAATTAATGTTGGAAAGACAAGTTGGAAAAGGAGACATTTACTTGCAGAGTTCTACTGAAAGAACGATTTTTGAGTAATACATTATTTTAAGTAAGATGGAAATTATTAAAATCTCAGCAACTTGATTGGTTTAATCTGGGCCTTGTTTGTTTGTCTTTTTAATAATTGAATATGTGTTGAAAAAAGACACAATAAAATTGAGTATATTTTCATTATTTAGCGTTATTTTCCATGAACATTACATCATACATACATTTCATTATTTTTTTGGTATTGTGAAAAAATAAAAAGTAAAAAAGTATTATTTTTATTAGAGTACTTTTTACAACAATTGTCAGGACACATCACACCGTAATGAAAATTATTATATAATATTATATTTTATAATTATAAAAAATAAATATATATTATATAATATTAATATTTATATTAATTAATAAATATGTAAATAAAATAAAAATGATAACAATTATATATATTTAATATTCATTATTTAAAACATTATATTCATTATTTAAAACATTTATAATATAATGTAAATGTAGAAAAAAATAAATACCTCTATCCATCTATCTATCTATATAGTTTATTGATTATTTATATTAATTCTTTAACAACTTATTGTAATTAAATAAATTCTTAAATATTAAGTATTTAAAAAATATATATGCTACAACTGAATATTAATATTATATTAATTTTAGTATATATTATTCAATCATTATAAATGAATAATTTTATAATATATATTTTTTTATTTCAGCAAAGTTTTTTTTTTTTTTTTTTTAACTTTTATAATAATAAGCATCTGATCATTTTGCATAATTACCCCTTTCAGGATGACACAGGATATTTGGCGTTTGGGTTTATTTTGTGATAATGACAGACTGTCTGTCCATTATGCCTTACATGTGTTAATGAGGAGCACAAAAGGCCGGCTTGTGGTGTAGAATTGACCCATGCTGTTTTTCCCTCAGTACTGACCTGTAATATAAAGTTCAACCCGTTGGTCCATTAACAGTGATGCATGATAAATAAAACACTCAATGAAAGCCTTTTATGGCTCTTGTGCGACAGGGAAAGTCTTTGAAAGCTCTCTGCTCTAAACACTGCAAATTGTTCGGTATGGATTAATTACAGCAGATAAGGGTGTCTCTGAATTTCTCATTCCCCTCAGGGTGCAATAAAGCATGTCTGTTTATCTCTGTTTTTCTAATGGTTTTTTACGTGAAGTCTTGAGATGGTCATCTGAGAACCAGAGCAGAGTTATCAGATGGACGCAGTGAGAAATGGTAAGTCTGACGCCGTCTGTTTGTTTCAGTTGAAGGTTTATGTGAAGGAGTGCGGAAAGGCCTGGTGGATGTTGCGATCTGGGTGGGAACCTGCGGAGACTATCCGCACGGAGACGCTTCCACCGGCTGGAATTCTGTTTCCCGCGTGATCATAGAAGAGCTTCCTCTGAGCAGCTGAGTCCAGAAGCTTCCAAGCACTTACTGTCCTATGACTTTTTTAAACTTTGAGGATGCTTTGTACTACACTCTTATAAAGGTTCTTTAATGGCATTAATGGTTCCATGAAGAACATTTAACATTCATGGAATCTTTCAGTTCCACAAAAGGTTCCAAAATACGGTTTTTCACAGTGATCCCATAAAAAAACTATTTTTGGTTCCTCAAAAAGTCTTTCAGTTTTTTTCAGTGGTCAATTCTCAAAAGAACCATTTTTTCTTAGTGTGCTGAACATTTTAATCATCTAAAGCAGGGCTCCTCAAATGGCGGTCCGCGGTCTGGTTCAGAATGTCAATGGCAGCACTATTTTACAGTTAGTTTTACCGTTTCTGCAGTTCAAAGTGAGCAGCGTGTCAAAACAACGGATCTTTACACACCACAAGTGCTCAGGTCGTTTATGATGATCTTACTGTATATCTTTATTTAGAACCAAACATGCTTCATTCAAACCCTTTTCAGAGACGTAAATCACTATAAGAGCTACAGATGATGTGGTTATTTTTACTACACTCTTAAAAATAAAGGTTCTTTATTGGCATCAATGGGTTCACAAAGAACCTTTACTATCCATGGAACCTTTTCATTCCACAAAAGGTTCTTTACAGTGGAAAAAGGTTCTTTAGATTATTAAAATGTTCTTCACACTCAATGGTTCTTTTAAGAACTGTTCACTGAAAGGTTCTTTGGGGAACCAAAACTGGTTCTTCTATGGCACTGCTGTGAAAACCCCTTTTGAACCTTTATTTTTAAGAGTGTACACTAGCAGGAACACAGTGAGCAGCAGAATACTTTTAATAAGACACTGCAGAAAATGAGAATAATATAATTTTTAATATTCATATCCAATTGGGCTCAACTGATGATTTTTTTTTTCTTTTGGTATAAAAATCCTTGAATTACCGATACTTAATCATTGATGACTATTTTGACTGTTTATTATTATTATTATTTTTTTTTTCAAAGGACGACTGCTGCCCAGATGGAAATTTATAACTATTCCAAAAAAGGTAGTCCTGACCTCCACTGAAAAGGAAATGTATAGAGACTGGACCTCTTGGAAATTTAATTGAACACCTCTGATCTAAAGAACCTTTTTTTCACTATACAGAACCTTTTGTGGAATGGAAAGGTTCCATGGATGATAATGCTTCGTCATGGAACCATCAATGCCAAAAAAAGACCCTTTATTTCTAAGAGTGGACAAATGGTTCTGTATATTATTAAAATGTTCTTTAAATTAAGAAAAAAAAAAAATGCTTTTAAGAACCATTCACTAAAAGGTTCTTTGGGGAGCCAAAAACTGTTCTTCTGCAGCATTGCAGAAAAAAATAAATAAATAAACGTTTGGAACCTTTACTTCCTTCCAACCTTGATTTATTTCTAAGAAGTGCTTCTGCAGCATTTGTTTGATATTTTGTGACGTTGAAGTATATTTAAGTCTAACAGCTCTCTCTTGATTTCTACCTCTACAAACAAGAGCTGAAACAATCACATAACCTTGTACTGTAGTGACAGACTCTTAAAACTAACTACAGCAAAAGTAAGTTTGTAAGTAATTATGCTTAACAATTCGAGTCTGGACAGGTACTGTAAAAACTCTGAATACATTTTATTGGATAATTTTTAAATGTCAATAAAGTTTTTTAAAGAACTCCTGACTTGGGTACATGTTCTTCAAAGAGCATCGGTTATTAACCTATGAGCATAACAAATTTTAAGGCCATGAATTTGAGCTCATTAACACAAATGTCAGCAATGAGCCAGAAATGTCAGATTCAGTAAATCTGCGTGTGCGCTTGTGATTGGACGAATAAAGCCTGAGGTTTGGTTTGGCCATTGCACAGGATACAGCAGCAATGCAACATGGATGTAAACATGAAGTAGACTTACATACATAAAAGAGTTTTACCAGTTTTAAAGACATTTATAATGTTACAGTATATTTCTATTTCAATAAATGCTGTTCTTTTGAACTTTCTATTCATCAAAGGATCCTGAAAAACAAAACTATCAGCACGAGTTGTTTTCAACATTGATAATAATTAGTTTCTTCAGCAGCAAATCAGCATATTAGAATGATTTCTGAAGGATCACGTGACACTGAAGTCTGGCGTAATGATGCTGAAAATCAGCTTTTCGTCAGAAATAAATTACATTTTAAAATGTATTCAAATATTAAACGGTCATTTTAAATTGTAATAATATTCCACAATTTTTAGTATTTTTAATCAAATAAAGCAGCCTTGGTGAGCATAAGGGACTTCTTTCAAAAACATTTCAAAAATTCATACCAACCCAAACGTTGCCACACGGAGGGATGAAAAAACTGTTGTTTTGAATTGTGAAACTTAAGATAAAAAGCACATTAAAACTGTTCACAATATTCACAATGTTGCTTAATTTTATATTACCAGTGAATTATTCACAAATATGGATATTTCATATATTTCCCAGCTCTAGTTACCATAATTCATCTTTAGATCTTGATAGAAAGTTAAAACCTTGTTTGATTTGTACAATTTTTAATTAGATAAAACAAACTAAAATAAACAGCCTGCATGTGAGTATAATTTACAGCCACTTAAAAATTGTCACATAATATATCCCTCCTATCCATATTCAATATAATGTCACCAATGTTCTAGCGAAACCAAATGAGTATCAGTTTCTTGACCAGTGACTCTGTCAGACACTTTGAACTCGGAAACATCATGCATTTCATTTTTCCAGAGAGGACCAGGATGTTTTAGTTCTCTCTATTCACATTTCTGCCTCTTCCATGGCCGTCAAGCACTGTCGCTGACGGGACGACCCATCTAAGGCCTAGCTCTGCTCCCTGACAGACGGCTCCGCTGCACATATTCCTGATCTCACTTCACTTGTGCTGGTCCAGGAGGAAGCGGGAAACATTCTCATAGACCACAAAGGTTATGCAGCAGGCCGGAGTGACTCGGATCAGGTTGGGCACCATGCCTTTGTAGAAACCCAACAGGCCCTCGTTTCTGATCAAACACCAGGAGAAAGGAAAGTTATGTATTATAAGATCACTGCACTTTAACTGCACCTTCTACCATGTGCATAACTGTTTAGAATAGTCTCAAGAGTTAGTCATCTAACCTTTTTCTCCAACACTGATCATAACTTTGTAAAGTCAGATACAGTCTAATTTGAAACTGAAAAGTAAGACTGATTATTACTTGGTTAACTGTAGTTGGTCAAACCTGACATAGTGGCTATGTTTATGCAACTCACCCCAGAAAATTGATGTGAAAATTCACCAAATGTATCAGTTTGTATCTAATTATGCACATATCAAACTGTTACAGGTTCTCTAGTTGTTTTGATTCTTTTCAAAAGAATCTTGTTTTTTTTTTTTTTAGATCATTTTCTAGGAACAAGTATACTACATTCAGAAGTTTAGGTGTAATACGATTTTTATTAATACCTTCATTCAGCAAGGCTGCATTAAATTGATTAAAAGTGACAGTAAAGACTAATACAAAAATATTGCAAAATATTACAAGAAAATACAAAAGTATTATGTTGTATTATATTTTTTATTACATATGATTGATATTATATCACACCATTTCTGTTTTAAATAAATGCTGTTCTTTTGAACATACTATTCATCAAGACCTGAACATAAAGTATTAGATTTTCCACAAAAAGTATTAAAGTTTCCACAAAAAAGCAACTGTTTTCAACATTGATAATAATAATAATAATAATAATAATAATAATAATTAAAAAAAAAAAAAAAAGTTTTCTGCAGGATCATGTGGCACTAAAGACTGGAGTAGTGATGCTGAAAATTCTGCTTTGCATCATAAAAATAAATTACATTTTTAAAATATTTTCAAATACAAAACAGTTATTTTTAATAAAATAAACGCAGCCTTGGTGAGCATAAGAGACTTTGAAAAACACTAAAAATCTTTTGAATGGTACTGTAGTGTATAAATTGTGTTAATGTAGTTAAAATGAAGTCTATAGGGTATTCAGGAGAGCATAAAAGTCAAGTTTGTCTTTTTGTTTTTGTTATTTAGATCAGCAACATTTGGTTTGCTAATGTACTTGCTTGAGATTAGCAGGTATGTAAATCTCATGCTTACCTAAACGTTCTCCGG